>CM036588.1:32737500-33317500 GCA_020745705.1 Hemiprocne comata
GGGAGGAGGTCACAGTTGCAAAACAGCTGTCTGGAAAGTATTATGCCTGAATTGTTGCACATGAGAAACTGAGGAGCATGTTATAGTGCTGCGCTCTCCTTAATATACATAAAGAGGCTGAAGGAACAAGGTAGCACTCTGTAAGTGGAAAGTGGTAAGTGCAAAAGTTATTGGGAAACAATCTTGATATCTGTTCTGAGAAAAGGCATATAAGCACCTTCGCAAAAGAAAAACTCACCTAAACAAAAGGAAGGAAGCAACATGTGAGTTTTTGTGGGACCAGCTCTGTAGGAGTAATCAGCAGATGATCTTTGTTACCCTGCAGAAGACATAGTTTATAGTACAGCATCATCTTCCTTTGATACAGCAAAGAGCAAACACAGTAACAGGCTAGATATCTATGTCAGCATCTCTTAGTGGCCCAAAAGAATTTTGAAAAAAAAAGGACAAAAATGTTGCTAAGGGTTAGTCGGAAAGGGGACCGCACCCTGTTTGAGTGAACCAGCAAGACCACGGAACACACTGAGCTACTGTAAGAAAAAGATATGAAAAGTGGCAAGGGAGTTCAGGGATAAACTGTTTGTAAGGGATAGGGAAAAGAAAGCATATATCTTCTAATAAGAGAGGTGAATGAGAAAATAAATGAGAGAAGAGGGCAGAATTTTTTTTCCTTATTTTGTTTTGCTTTTGGTCTCTTAAAAAATGATAAACTGTCCCCGTATGTGTAGTGCTCTTAGTATTCACTACAAGGTAGCAAGAGATGAACCACAGTAAAGGATCCTAAGGCAAAGTGAGATGTACTCAAGTCAGGCTAGACTGATGAAATTTCTTCTGAGTGCATAGGAGCCAAGAAAAACAATCTCCAAACCATTAACAAACTTCTTTGAAAACTCCTGGAGGAAGCTTGAAGTCCCAGGGGATCAGTAAAAGGCAGACTTGGTATTTGACTTTAAAAAGGAGGTAGGCCAGGAGTTTATGTGCCAGTCAACATAATTTCAGTTAGGATTAGAATTCCAAACGCTCTTGATAGATTGAAAGAGTAGCCTGAAATCAATAAGATGGGATATGTTAAAAGACAGGTGCAAATTACTTTTGAGGAAGAAAAAAAGTCAGACTTATGTATACAGATGGTGAATAGCAGCTAAGATGGCAATACTGCAGAAGCAGAATCTAAGGCTGTAGTGGACTACAGATAGAGTGGGATTCATTACCTTCATCCTGTTGCAAGAAAGGGAAAATGTCATTTGCAGCTTCATTAATGGGAATGCCAGTTGTAAGACAGAAATAATTACTGTGCTTAGCTGATAATGTCGAAGCCTCCAGAGAATTACAGCACCGATCTGGGCACCTCACTTGGTAGAAGAAAGGAACAGACTGCAGAAAAGGAAGGAAAGGAATAGAAACAAAAGCTTTAAAAAATCCTGGTCTGGTTGAAAGTCAAAGTCTTCAGTCACATTAAAAATAAAGATAATGGTTAGATATCATTGTGTGTTATATAAGGGTAGAATGAAATGTAATCGTCTTGGTTTGTAGTAAGGGAGGTTTGCGTTAGGAGAGCTTGCTCGCTGCACTGGCAGTTTAGCCTAGAGCAGACTCTGCCCTGCAACCAGACCCACAGAATCCCTATCAGATGCTAGGAGCCATGTAGACAGATACCAGCAGGGGCAAGTCACAAGGGGCTTGATATTACTGCAAGTCACAGAGAGGGCTTTGGTTGTCCTTGGTTACTTCCTGCTCAGCCTTGACATGATGCTAGGATGGTGTTGCTCATGAGTAACACACATCATTTTCAGAGTAAGAGATGAGGCCTGTTCTCAGTGGCCACTTTGCCCTCCTCATCTATGGCACCTGCCCAGGACAATGCTCACAGGGCAGGAAATCTGGGATGCAGAGCAAGGACAAGTGCTTCCTCCACCTGCACTTTAAACACTTTGTGGCCATGTAGCTCATTATCTGAGAGCATGTGGACTTAGCCTGCATGTGACTGAAGCAGCTGTTCAAGCAGGACAAAAATATGGATGGTTGCATTTTGTTTGTAGACATTATTTAAGAGATGCCCTGTCCTGACTTTCTGGAGTTGTGAGGGCTCAAAATTTCCATTAACTTCTGCAAGGGGTGAGGGTAGACATGCAGCACTTCTGCCAACAATAAATCGCTGTTCTAAACCTTGTGCCATAATGAGAAATACCTGTCTGCAAGGGCAACTTCTCGTAGTTGTTGTTAATGTTATTTTGAATGATTTTAACTATTACAGGAGAAACAGGATCCTGCTTTGATGTTCGGCAGAATGTCTTCTAAGGCTTTTATCTTATTGAGGTTATGATATTGCTAGCTTGAAGTAAGGCAATGCCTTTTTATGAAGTTCCTCTGTAGGAAGAGTGAATTTTAAGGATATATTTGTTAACCCCGCTTCTCAGCACAACCACCAAAGACTTCTATTAAAGATTAATCCCTAATAGAGTTAGAATGATCTAGCTACTACAATAGTGATTTTTCTATGTAAATTGCTGAGCTAGATCCAAAAGAGCACAGAAGATGTTTGCACTAGGAAAGCTGATCAGATATTTTCCTTGAGTAATGCTGTCGGCGAGCTGTTGCTCATAGGTGACTAAAATGACTTGTAAAAGGGTAAAGTGGAATGCAGAAGACTGAAGTAGAAGCCATTCCCTCTGCTTTTAATTCAATCTGCTGATGCTCCAGCTGTGCATCTACTGGAACATTGTGTGTTCTTCCTGTTTTTTGCATTAGACTTTCATGTGTGTGGGGGAGAGAGTGAGAATCTCTGCTTTGCATGAGAAGGCAGAAGAATTTCTCCTTAAAAAATAATAAATCACACCAAAATTTGTGCTGGTTTCACTTGCTTAAGGAGTTAGAGGGGAAAAATAATGAAAGAAATCCCAGCCAGCTACATCCCCTGTTCACAGAAAAATCCATAAAGCAATATTACATCTCAACCCTTTCCTGACTCTTGCAGTCTCTCCTAGCTGCTTCCTGAAAGTGCTGTTAGTGCAAAAATAACCGAAGAAGTTTTAAGGCATACAGTATCTTGTAGCATTGACATAACATACAAGTGTGGATGATTTGTATTTTATTTATATGTTGAGCTGGAGGCACAGTCCACTCTCCTCTTGGAGATGTTGTGGATCAGTGTAAAGTGCCACTTTCCAACCAGGAGCTGTTCTGAATATTTTGTGTGTCACTGACGGTAGTTTCCCTGCCTACATGGGCAAATGTCAAATAAAAATGTTACCAGAGTTGTTACTAGGTATGAAAGGCACTGAGAGAAATCTTTCCTATCTGCTTGTCTGGGTTATCAAACTTGTTTTCAAATGATGGTCTAGGGGCCTCTGACTCTTCTTGATGTTAAACTAAAGTCTCCATGTGGTCTGCATGGCCACATCTCTCCAATCCAAAATAAGAAAGGCCATACATACATGTTCTGGAGTATCATAATTTAGATGATGACTCTCCTGTATGTTTCTCATGTTGGTTCCTGAGAGATGATGATTATCTAAACTGTGGAGGAACTTCTCATTTCAACTAAAAAGGCAGCTGTGTCATGTAGGTGCAAAAATAGTTTATCCTATTGTTGCTGTGTTAAAGATAATTACCTATTAGGAGTTTATGATAAATAGATTACAAACCCTACCTTATGGAGATATTTCAGTTACACTGCAGTGCAACCATGATCATAACCATACAGGTATGATTAGATGGGTTTCCAGTGTTAAAAGACCTAAACAAGTTTGATCCAGTTTTTACTCACTCACATTTCCCTGCCTTCCCATATTGTTGTAACAATTCTGCATTGACAGTATTTTCCAAATGCTCATCGTTCATTTATCTTAATTTCCAAAGTGAACAGGATTTTTGTGACATTTTTAGACAATTAATTATGTACTCAGAATGTGATCCTTCAAGGGGAACCCGCTATATTTTTTCACATGAGATAGAATGGACATTTTACTCTAAGTGAGAATCTAAGTATTCAGTTGAAAAAGGCATTAAAGCAGGGAGTTTAAAATGATAATTTTTAAGCATGTTTAGTGGGAGACCAATACACCAGTAAAGTCCTTGCCTGGGATTGCAGCAGGGTAGAAGCTACTAGCCAAAGTTTAGAACCCCAAAATACAGGTTTTAGTACTGATGCAAAGCACTGTGGGATGCTTTTGCTACAAAACAAGCATTCACGTGAAATCTTGGGGGCTTATATATTTTAAAAGTGAAAAGAGAATGTCAAACATAAAATCAGAGTATATAGCAGTATACCAGTAAGTGTAGTCATCCAGCTGCACTGTGACTGTGGATTTCAGGCTGTAGTTATATTTTATCTCAGGTTTTCAGGATCTGTGAATATTAGAGCTAGGTAACACTTGCAACTTGGAGCCTGTTGTGCCAACCAGGTATCTGAATGCTGTCTCCAGCATCTTTCAACCCATCTGAAGTTCAGTGAAGGGGGTAGGTCTTAAGAGGCCCGCTTTGCCCTGTACATCCACTGACATGGTGAACAGGGAAAAATTTTCCACTGTGGGTCTTCACAGCAGGGCTAGACAAATCCAGCCAGTGTGGTCAGCATTTAGGTTAGTTGCCCAGTGAACTCCTTGTACTTACACATACGAGACAGGAAAGATGAGAGCAGTTCTGAGGTGGAGGAGATTGATCTTCTCTTACAGCAACTAATGCTAGTGCAAACTGGGTGACGCGTTATCTGGAGAAATGTTCCTGCCGTTAACAGTATCCTAAAAAAGAAAGGGATGCCCTACTGTAATGCATATCTTCATAATGCATTTTATATTTAAATATGCTTAATGGCACAGGTATTCAGGAGTCTACCGTAATATGTACTTTTTTTGCAGTTTGCTGTCTGTAGTAACTGATGATTTCAAATCAGGACTAAAAGTGTCATTCTTCTTGACAGCATGAGTGTGATTCAAAATCTCATACAGTAATAGTTCTCAATAAAAGCAGTGACTGGATCAGACTAAAGTATTCAATATATTGATATTGTAAAACCAAGAATCCGCTTTTAAGTGTCACTATAAGATAATAGTTTTTCAGGATCTATACAAGACTAATTCATTTTGTCAAAGTACATAGTCTGTAGAAAGAGTCTGGTTTGAAAACTTCACTTCCAGCTTTTGTCTGTCAGAGCTTTACTTAGGAGTTTGTGCATCAATTAAAAACTGTTCTTCCCAAATTAACTGTTCAATGATTGTATAGCACTGAAAGTTTTTTGTCTTGTTTTGCTTGCATCTGAGATGATGCTTATGTGATTTTCTTATGTGTAATTAACTATTAGAGAAAAATCAGTATTCAGAGGTGGAACTTTCTCTAGGTAGTCATAATTTTAGATATGCTTTCAGTGTACTAGGTTTTTACAATTTACTGACTTCTAGCCTGAGACCTAAGTTCTTTCAGACAACTGTCATCTGTTCTTGCATGCGTGTCACAGAATGATTCTGTAAAAGCTTTCTATTTATATAAATTGCCTGGGTTATCCTGCTCCCTAACAGCATGTGGAGTCCTGCTGGTGTACTGAATAATGATTTAGCAGCTGGATGGAAGACTTAATCCTCATCTTTTGTCCCTGATGTTGAGAAAAGGACATTGCTAGTTACCTCTAGCAACTAGCTACCGTACCTTCTCCTCCCCTGTTCTCATTTTAGAAACAATGGGTCATTTTTATGTCTATAAATTCTGTGGAGTGCTGCTGTAGGTTCTGCTGCTTGGTAATGTCTCTGAAGATGGCTGCTCAGGTCTCGAGCACAAAGCCAGGAACTCAGCCAGCTGGTTCTCAGGTTGTGCTTCTCGGTCTCTAAGCTGTGGGTGTTTGCAGCATAAGTTCTCTCCAGCTCTCTTGTCCAGGGTTCGAGCTGCAGCTGGTTGCATACCCATGCGATCTGCAGAGTAGCCGTGTCTGGCAGAAGACCTGGGAAGGCAGAAAGGTCAGAGCTCTGTGCTGTAACAGAGGATGTGCCAGCAAGCAGAGCTCGTCTGACATTTGACTCTGTGCTCACTGTGTGATGCGGAGTGTGAGGACAGCACAGAGCTGAGGTCTCGTAAATGTGTTTATCAAAAATCAGATTGTTTCACAATGGGCAGCGTTCCAACAAGTATTAGCATGACTTCTTTGGAAGGCCTTTGGTTGAAGGCTTGATTTCCCTTCAATAACCACTAATGGCTGCTATTATAGTGCAAAAAACTCCAAGTACTTTTTTAAGGAGAAAAACTGTCTGAAGATTGTATATGGCTGCATGTTCAGCTGGCTATAATGAGTGCATAGACTTAGGTCTAGAAAAAATCCAGTTGTCTGGATTCCAGACTCCAGTTTTTTCAACATGGTTCCAGCAGAACTTCATCTTGGCACTATACTCTTTTTCTTAGAGATAAACCCTGTCATTCACTGTAGACAGCACTGATGACTTGGGAGGGAGAGCAGAGGCTTGTCTCAACAGTGCACCAATAGGCTGACCCCTTCAGATCTGCTGCTTATTTGAGTCATTTCTCAAAGGAATAGTCATTACAAAATGGAGAAGATACAAATTACCCTCATATAATACATCTGAAAGCAAACAAATTTGTGGGAAGGGCTTTGCAAGTGGTTTAAAATACTCAGTTTACAATAGAAAAATAATTTGTCTCTTTAAGTTCTAAGAGAGAAACATTCTTTTGGAAAGTTTAGTCTTGTTTCATGATAATACAGTAAAAAAGTGTAGTTTCATCTTGTAATCTCAAAGACTTTGATGCAATTACTTTGATCAATTGAGCAAAGTCCCTAACTATTCTAGCCAGATTTTTCCTCAAAGAAGTAAGTACATTTTGTGTTTATAAAAGATGCTGAAAGTGATGCTTCTTGAAATATTTAAATGGCCTAAAAGTGTAAATCGTATTTACATGAACAACTTGAAATTTAGGAACCTAAATGCTGTAGTCAGCATGAGATTTCCCTCCCCTGCTGTGGTGAGACAACGGGGAAGAGGGAGAGCCGTTCAGTCTTCACACCCCTTTAATCCTCTGCTGGTTCTGCTGGGAAATAGACTGAGACCACAAGCTCATTCCATTTCATACAGATCACCAAATTATTATACAGTGACAACTTTTTGTCTCTCTAATGGGAATTTGCTTTCAGGCAAATGTCTTAGAACTGCGAAGTATCATATCCCCCTACTAATATTTTATTTTCGCTTTAATTTGATGCAAATTTGATATAGAAAAGTGTGGTCAGCAGCAAACATGCTTTCTTGTCTTTTTTAACTTCCTGTAGGAGTTCTTCATATTTTCTGCAAAGTTGGGAGAAAAATGTGAAGCAATAAGTGAGAAATTGGTGCATCTGGAAGATCAACTACAAACTTCCATCTGCAGAGTTGATGAAGGAGTTATTCATATCCTTTTTGATACAAGGTATATATATGTATGAATCTCTGTAAGTATGTATGTGAAATACTTATCTTTCAGATTCACATGGAGTACTAGTTATTAATGTAGATTAAATATATTAAGAAGGGGAGAACTGATTGTCTTGCTGAAGTGGGTATTTTTGTTGCATGTAGCATGTTTTCCTACAGTGCATTTTCACTGTGGTCTAATACAGCTTTAATTGATTTAAACAGAAGTTAATTCTTTGTAAATTGAGATTAGGCACTGAAAAGCCTTTATTCTACTGTTAAAATCCTTTTTGTTTGTAATGCTTATATGGGTAAATAACTAATGCACCAAAAGCTGCACGGATACAGTCATCCATGCACCTGCATTTCCCAACATGATTTAGCTAAATTCAATGGTATATCATTGGCTTAGACTGTTTATATTCTCACATGTAGTTCAGGCTCTTTTCCTTTTTTAAAAATGGGCAGCAGATGCATCATGTGGCCTGCTGTGCAATTTGATCTACCTCTAACACTCCAGTGCAAATAACCAGATGTCTTATAAAACATCCTTATCTCTATCTGTGCTTCATCTGTCATTCAGTATCTGATTGAAGATTGCTTAACCTTTATGAGGCATTTGTTGGGCCTATGTCTGTGGACATTTTTCAAAATTTAAGAGCACAGAGTATTGTTTCATGTGTAACTTTCATAGAAAAACTTATCACAAAAGAGATTTTGTTCTTCTAAGAAAGGAAGAAGAGAATAAGAAACAGTGAGGCTGAGGAAGTATTTAGCTGGTTAAGTTTTAGTGGAAAAGAGGTGGCAGACAACTGGATAATAAAGAAAGATGAATAAATTGAGGTTGGAGAGATTATCAGAGGAGCCCTTACAGACACCTGAAGGTGAGTTGAGATGGCAATGGTGTTAGGAAGGATTCAGTTCCTCCTAAGCTGTGGCAGGCAGTCCTGCAGGAGAGAGTTTACAGAAAGGATGATAAATAGACTGTGAGGAAATACCACTGTGTTTAGGATAGTTAGGCACCTATTGCCAGCTCATTGCAAAATTTCTATTCCAGAAACTTGGTTTCTTGAAAGGTATCAGAAGGATAAACTTGAAAGGGGGTACAGGGAGAAAAGCTTCAGGGGGGTTGCCTCAGAGGGGAGAAATCCAGTCACTAATTTCTTACTACTTTCTTTTTTAAGCATTTCAATGTACAGAAAGATTATTTTCTAGTATTTACCACAGGCTAGTTTGCAATATTCTTTTAATTAAATTTCTACCACGTGTGCTCAGTTGCAGTTGTGTGTCCCCTGTGCTGTTTGTGAGTATTCTTTTCAGAGCTGTATGGATGTGTGTCTTATGCCCATGCAGAGCATCTACTTCCTTCTTCCCTTACATACACTTGCTCTCAAGTTAGCTTTTCCCAGTGTCTGTAAGGGAAGAACACTTGGGGTTGGAGTTATGGGTTCTTTGTAGTTAAGTTCATATTCAAACCAAACAGTCAGGTCTGATCATAGCTACAGTTGACTAGGTAAGGTGAAATAAGCTGAAAAACTGCTTTATGATTCCTGAAGAAAATACACTTCAAGTCCGTAAAATAGTAATATTTGCATTTCCTATGGAGCGTGCATCTTTCTTTGTAGCTGTTGAAGCTGCTGGAGTTAGTTTAAAATATAAAATCTAATCATTGAAAGTTTGAGAAGAGCTGTAGATTTGTCTCATTCTAAACCACAGTTGTCTGGATATAGATCTAATTTCCTCTACCAGTGACATTCAGCTCACGTTATTGAAATATAGAAATGCACACTGTGTGATATCCTGGTCCTTCTAGCAAGACCATCAGTCACAAAATAAGAAACCATGTTTAAAACATAGGGACATACAGAGAAGTAGTTCAGCAATTCAGCTACCCCTCATTAACATTCAGTTGCTATTTCAGAGGTAGTCCAGATCAATGTGCACAAAATGCTACCATCTGGTACATGTAATCACTGTGCTATACTTCAAAATGAGAAAAAATAGCTACCACCATGCTACAGACCTGTAGATTGTTGTGGTTTTTTTTTAAATAAAGACTGCACAGGGTGTACAAACTAAACTTTCATTCATGGGTAACTTGCCTATATTGCAGGAAACAGCACTGAGATTGGTGCCAGTTATTAGCCTCAGTAGAAGAATTTATGATTAATAATAGATCTGTCATTTTCTCGGTAGTTTATTTGGTTTAAGTAAAACAATTGCTTATCCCAAATATTGGACAATTATGCAGTTTTAATTAAAAATCTGTAGAACTTTGAGAGCAGGAGCTTAAAAATCATTGGAATGAAAGCAGGGTAATTTTTTCAAACTCTTGTTCTCTAGTTATTTTCACCCTTTCCCTCATCCCCCAGAAAACTGCCATATATATAAATGTTACAAATATATTAGGTAAAAACTCTGACTGGGGGCTGCACAGGTGTAAATTAGTCCTGCTGTCTGATTATTAAAAGACTTTTAAAGACTCCACTGAGAAAAACAAATTCCTGACGCTCTCAAGCCATTTGCCAATGTTTAGTGCATGTCATAGCTTTGATTAATAATTAAGTTTGTATTAGAAGAAAAATCCCAGATGTCATTGTTTTTCATTCCACATTTTGATGGCATAGAACACTTAAATCAACCATGCTGTTTGTCATAATTGCCAGCACAACCTGAACAAAGGAGAAATCTAGTGATATTTCTTGGTCCTGAGTATGTGTACAGACCCACTTGGTGTGCTCATTTATTATTGAAGCCTTTCACAGCAAATATTAAACTTTTGTATAAAAAGCACCAAGCAATAGCCAGGGGAGGGGTGGGGAGCGAAGAGCTCATCTGTAGCACCAGGACGTATTGGCTAAATTCTGTGTAGTATAACCAAACAAACCCACAAAATGCTCCATTACAGTTAATCATTGGTGACTGTATGAAAACAGTCCACATCATTAATTGGAAAAACCAAAGGATGAGAGGTGACTCATCATGCTGTCTACAGAGCTGATAAGAGGTGATATTTTCCTGACAGTAAAGGCCTGGAATTCCCACTAAAATTAAATGGAGCCTATACTGCAATTTCACAGTAATTTTTATCCTTAATTAGCAGTTACATTTTGATAGACAATTTGAACACACGTAATAGTTCCCCCTGGTGAAAATGCTTTTGTTGGAAGAAAACCTGACTGGACTATTATTATAAAAGCAATCTCCTTTCTTTACCCTTAAATGACTGTTTTAAGCAGTTACTTTGAACATAGAATTTTGTGCCCAAGCATTCATTAGGCATTGCCAGTGACTTGGCTAACCCTTCACCTTTCTCATACAGCAGGCTCTCATACAGCTCTTGCTTTATACCAGGCAGAATCAGGAGTGTGGAGTTTAGTCCCAGCTGTACCTCACTGAGGAATTTCACCCTGGGTGAACCTGTAAAAAATTTTGGGATCCCAAAATTTGGATGACAGGAGGGTGGGCTGTTCCCAGTGTGTATCACCCTGAGAGAACATGGTTTCACCTTTCTGGTTTGTGCTGTGATGAAGGTAGGTCAGTGCATTTCCACCCATGTGCTGCAGCTTCTTTGTCTTCCATTTTGGCTGGAACAAGTGTTTCGGAGACAGATCTGATGTCCAAATCACTGAAATGATCAGCTTTTCAAAATGATGCATTTGTTCTGTTGGGATTTTTTTGCTGGTTTTTTTTTTGGGGGGGGGAGGGAGGTAGGGGTGGGAGTTGCATGGGGGAGGTGTTACATTAGTTTGTAGAAACACATTTGTTACTGTGAAGGAGGGGGGGAAATGGAAAAATTCTAATCAGGTTTCACTACCACCCCTATATTTTGTAAGGAGAAGCAAGTGATGGACTTCGAAAGGCCATTTTGCTCTCTTGCTGTGAGAACACACAGGCTTCATATAGGAGCAATAGGGACTTGCTTAGTGTCTTTCCTTCACTCCCAGGTAAAAGGCATTGACCCAGATCATTCCAAATAAACACTGAATTGTCTTGACTCTTTGCTGGTCCTTTGGCACATAGCACAAACAAGTCACTTAATCGTTCAGTTGGAAGTGGCCTCTTGAGATCATCTGGTCCAACTCCCTGCTCAAGCAGGGCCACCTAGACCAGGTTGCCCAGGATCATGTCCAGTCAGGTTTTGAGTATCTCCAAGGATGGAGACTCCACAGTGTCTCTGTACAACATGTTCCAGTGTTTGAACACCCTCCAAGTACAAAAAATGTTTTCTTGTATTCAAATTCAATCGCCTATTTTGAAATTTTTCCCTGTTGCATAAGTGAGTAGAGTCTGGCTCCCTCATCTGCATTCCCATCCTTCAGGTATTTATACACATTGCTAAGATCCCCCTGAACCTTTTCTCCAGGTTGAACAGTCCCAGCTCTCTAAGCATCTCTTCATGTGACAGATGTTCCAGTCTGTTAAACCACCCCTGTGCTGCACTTGCTCCAGTAAGTCCATATATTTGTTGTACTGTGGAGCCCAGAATTGGACCCTGCACTCCAGGTGGGAGCTCACCAGTGCTGAGTAGAGCAGAAGTGCCCTCCACCTGCAAGCAATGCTTTTCTTAATCCAGCTCAGGAAGCTGTTGGCCACCTTTGCCAGAAAACACATTCCTGGTTTATGTTCAACTTGTGGTCCACAATGACCTCAAGAGCCTTCTCTGCAGAGCTGCTTTTCAGCTGGTTGCCCCTCTCCCCATGTGTACTGGTACCTAAGGTTAGGAGAAACATGTGATTATGTGTTGGCATATCTAGCTGATCTTCTGTCTCCAGCCACTGTAATGCTCAGCTGTTAAAAACAAGCAGAATAGTTAACCAGGTAAAAAAACCCCACATCCTCTTTCTGATTGTTTCTGTTCTTCAATCTTAATTTCCTCTTCAGGTGGCAAAAACTGCTGTTGTTCTCCAAAATCCCATAGGCCCTTACATTAGCCCTGTGGTAGTTGCTGACTGTCTTTCCAAAGCCATTTGTCTTATAATACCCCCTTAGTTTCTAACCTTTCCTATAGGAAGGCAACTGGTTTGTAAACTCTGCCTTTTGTCTCTTTTCCCTCAACATCTGTGCTAAGAGAACAGAAGATAAAGTGATGAGCCCATTTTTCCCAAATATGAAGTAACTCTACAGTAATTAGGTCTGCTTTTTATCTCCTTGTACATCACAGGCTCCACCATGATGCTGAAGTTTTTTAGGGAGAGGAAGTAAAACAGATGAAAGCTTCAATGAAGACCATGTTAGAGATGCAGCATTGTTGGAGAATATGGATTGTGTTTGTGTGAGGCTGTTCCCGAGGACTTTAATGCTTATGAGACATGGGGGAGGTTTAACCAGTTTTTCACAGGAAGACAGCAGGACCAGAAAACGTTCCTAGTTGAAACTTGTTTTGGCTCCTGCTTTTGATACTGGCTCCATATTTGCAGCACTGGATAGAGAATATAAAGCTGAAGGACACATTTGCCTGTGGACCCATGCAAAACTGAGTTTTTTGCATTTTTAAAATGGGTGAAGTGGTTTATTCAGACATAACCTCTGTATATGGATAGAGATTCTATGCTCAGTCTTACACCATATGTTTTGCCTAGCCATAAAGGCTCCTTTGACAGTTGCTAGTCTGCAGCTGGTTATGGAATTATTTGAGTGCTTATTGAAACTTGCTGTAGGTAGACTATGCATTCATCTCTCTTCTTGCTCCATCTTCCTGTTAGTTAGGAGTTTCTTTCCCTGTCCCCTTCATTTTCCCCCATCCTTCAAGATTTTTAATCCTGAAATGTTTCAATTTTCCTTTTCTCTCTACCTGAAACGAATTTTGTAATCACTTGGGATATTACAAATAACAGCATGTAGTCAAAGACTGCACATCAGAAGTAATTAAATTTCAGTGGCTTCATGGTGTTCATAAACTGAAGAATTACTTTTTTTCCAGTTAGGTTTTCAGCAGAGCATTATGATTAAATTGCAGAGTGGTGGACAGTCCAGGAGCACTCATAAGAGGATAATATGTTTCTTACTTCAAAGAAGATGCAAAGCATAATTAATTTGTCCTTGTACAGTGCTTTGAGATCCTAGGATTGGAGAAGTTTCGTGTGTACTGCTATTACCTGTAATCAGAGACAAAATCCCTTTAGATTAATAGAGCTATCCAGAAATTAGAAGTATGGATGAATATTCCTGGTGAATGTATTAAGAGGAAGACATCATAGTAAATGTATGTAACATGAAGACAAAATTTTGAGGAACTGATAACAGAATCAAAAGCAGCCAAAAGGCTTTTCAAAGGCCTAACTGTGACTGCCTGAAAGAGCAGTGATTTGTATAGCTTTCCCATGGTCCTCTGTAGCTGCAGTTTTTCAGAAGTAGCAGCTCTCTTTTTACAGTCACATAACCTGAGGGTGTCCTTTTTTTGACATTGTATTGACATTGGGGTTGAGTAAAACATTTCATAATGATGGGCTCTGTAAAGGATAAAGCCTGTCCTTGTGCATTGTGTTTTTGAAATTGTGTTGTTCAGTGTCAGTCTGCTTCACTTCCCTTGAAGTGAGTTTCTGGCTCTCTCAGACCCCCTTTGATGGCTTACTGCTGGAAATTATTTCTCTCTCCCTTGGCCTGCCTGGATTTGCCTTTTGGGATCCATGACTTCCAGCCATAGCTGCACAGGACGCCTTAGCATGGATGGAGGGCTTGTTCACATAGACTGATTTGTTGGTTTAGAGCTTCAGCAAGCTCTGGCTTCTCTCAAACTTGCTCTGCTCTCCATGTAGCATAACCTCTGGAAGAGAACAAGAGATTGGTTGTCTCATTGAACTACATCCAGTCATTGCACCTGATTCACGAGTGGATAGTCTCACTAAATATGTTTATCAGCAAAAGGGCCAATGTATTGATAATACAAACTGGGCTTATTCCCAGGAGGGTCTAGTCATCAGAACACAAAGCTCAACTGCCCAGGAAGCTCAGCTACTTAAAAACTTGTTTGTATCTCAGCAATTGCCACTATCTCCATGCATATCCTACCTTCACCTGCCAATCTGCTCATGGCTGTTCCCCTCCTTTTCTTGTTGCCACCACCTGACACCTTCCCACTGTCGTTTTTATGCTGGGGACAGAGGGGAAGTGGAAGGTCTATTAAGAGGCAGAGCCATTAGCTGTCATTGTCTTCCTGAGTGCCTTTTGGGAAACTAGACAATGGCAAATAAAATGTGGAAAACTCTCCCTTTTTAACCAAATGAAGTATTTTTACAGAATTATCAGATGTTTTTCAAGGGGCCTTTCCCTTTTTAATGCATGACAGCACAACCTTGCTACTGTTAATCTCTGCTTTTCAACTTATTCAAAGCATTCACTGTGGAGCCTCATACTGCTTTATATTTGTGTTTTCTGCACTGTAATTATGCTGATAATTCAGCTGAGATTAAAGCCTTCTGTATGTAAGTAGAGCAGAAACGTTTTCTCTGCTATAAACTAATTACCTAGATTCCTACCCCACCTTGCAAAGCACACATTGCTGAGCTCACTCGTGCCACGCAAGCTCTGGTCACTTGGCTTGTGTCTCAGGCTGCTCCTGCTGCCCTGTCACCTTCATCTGGAGTCTGGTCCACCCACATCTGTGTTTCTGGTTTAACAATCCACCCTCCATCCAGCAGGGAAGTGGCAGCTACTGCTGCTGCCTCCATGGTACAATTTCTTCATCTCCTTTCTTCCCAAGAGAACTGTATCCTTCATCCCCTCCCTTTTTAAAGTGCTAAATAATGCTACTTGAGAACTGCAGTTTGCTTGGATTTTTTTTTTAAAGCAAGTGTGAGAAATGTATTAATATTTAATCCAAACAATTTGGAAGAACTTGAAGCTATGATTAGATAGCCGTGCCATCTGTTGTAAGCAGCAGAACAAGAATTTATTTAATAACTTGGAAAGAGAAAAGGGACTGCCAATCACCTATGGATTTATTCCTTAATAAAGCTTGCACAGTCTCTGCAGAGGGAGATCCAGGTGGTGAAGGAGACACTCCAGACCATGCTGGTGCAACTTCAGCCATCCAGGGAGGCAGGAGAAGAAAAGGCTGGAGACTTCCTCTGTGACAGCTGGTGTCCAGGAAAACAAGACGTGGAGGAATAATGAGCAGAAAGAGCTGGTAGGATGACATGAATTCACAAAGGGCTGCTTTTAGTAACTGAATACTGTTTTACCAAGCCTCAGGGATCTCTTCTCTCCCTGCATAACTAATAACTAAATCAATTATGGAGAAACAGAGCCTGGAGGTCTATCATCAGAAGTATTCTACACAGCCTCACATGTTTTGGCACAGATTGGGAAACAGCTTTCAGAGCAGAGCAGCCCCTGTAAATGTGTAGATTACAAATTGATACATTTCAAGCAAGTCTGCAAAGTTGCCTTTAATGTCAGCAAAATGTTCTCCTTGAAGACTGGTAAACAGTATCTGTCTTCCTTACTCATGGCTTTTTTTTCCCCTGATTTAAAAAATGTAGTGTTAAATCTGGAACATCTAGTATTTCTTGAAAAATAGCTGTAAGAATACGAAAAACTTTTTTTCCCCTTTGGCTTTAACAGCTTTCTTACACTGAATATATTTTCACATTCCTGCCAATAATTAAATCAATAGGATGATATTCAAGCTAACCAAATTATTCCAACTGAAATTTCAACCTCTTTTCCTCAGTGGTATTGAGTAAAGTGGAGGTAACTAACTCTAGCCCCTGTAGTAGTAGTTTAACTCTCTTCATTTAGGTATGAATATAAACTTGCTTTGTTATTGCAGAGGTTGTAAAGCCCCCCCCCCAAAAAAAAAAAACTATGTTGGTGATTTGCATTCCTTACATTTAAATATTGTATGGACAGTAGGTCATATAAGTCTCCTTATAAAGGTCATTACTACTATTATATTACTTTCATCTTCGTTATAAACTTTGGAAGGAATGCATATTTTTTGCAATAGACACGTATGTATATATTTACACATACTTAAACATGTATTTTTATAGGAAATAAAGGCAATGTTCAACTGAAGCCAACTAATGCAAATGACCTATATTTAGATCATTGTTCAAAACAGTTAATGCCTTTAGGAATTCATCATGTACTCTCACTTGGACAGTAATATATCTCCAATGTCACACAAAATTCTGCTTCTGCCATTTCCTGCAGAGCGAGAATTTACAAGAAAAAATCTCATCTATTTTTTAAAGCCAATAGATGAAGAAAATGTCTTGCAACTCTGTACTGTACTTTTTATACTATTTTCCTGACATTTTTAAAATTACTTTTTTCTACTACTTCAGTTACTCACATTATAGCCACATGGTAATGGTTTTTTGCAAATTCTGAAGGTCATTGGACTACTAGCCCACTAAGATTGTGTTAATTTACTTTATGTGTTTTAATACTAGTTGAAACTTCTACCTCAATGTTAAATACATAGGGAGGGAGGGAAAGAAGTGCCAGGCAGCTGAGACCTAAAACAAGATTATAATTGCATCCAGGAGCATACAGTTGTCAAACAAGGGGAGCAGAGCTCAGGTGGTTTCTGTTGCCATCAGATTCTCTGGTTAGAATTATAACCCTGTAGTTGAGAACATGTATTATGTATGGGCCAGCATCCATGTTGTGGTAAAGACTCTTGGATCTTCACCTTGCATGGACTCTGCTACTTGGTTCCCAGCCCCAGTCCCAAATGGAGACCTCTTGCTGCTCTGCTGCTTCTCTGTTTGACAAATGTCTTTCTTCAAGCTTTTCTGGACAGTCCCTGTTCTATACCTACCTCCCCCTAGTAGATTTGGCACTTTCTGAAACTCCCCTGGACAGATGCTGAAGGCAGCCCAACAAGTGCAGGCAGCTGCCTGTAGCACTGACATTCACCATCTCCCATGGGAAGCCCTGGCTGGGCACCCACAGCCTGGCTGCCTGGGGACATCTGAAGGCACTCATGGAAACCCACGTGAGTTCAGGTAAACAGACAAGAAAACACCCTGACATGATGGATCTCTCTTACAGCTGCTTCCCTAAGACCAGCAGAAGCTGTTGGTGGGTTAGCATCACAGAGGGCCCAGATACTGAGCTTCCAGCAGTGAGCATTTCAATAGGATGATGAGGACATCCCAGAGATGGTGGCCAGTACACTAAGGTTGCATGACCCCCCTCTCCCACACGCAGAGGTGCATGGAGTTGTGTCCTTTGAATACGTAGTGCCTCTGATGTAAATAGTTGGTGGGCATTATGTGTGTCTTACAGCCAGGATCAGCCACAGCTTAAGTGTGAAATCTGCATCCTTCCAGCAGCAAGGACTCAACAACAGGGACAGTACCCAGCCATCACAGGGCAGGAGAGCAGCATTCTCACTAGCAAGGTTTCTTGAAGACATTCCCATTCAATTAAAAAAACCTGCATGTTTTTTGTGTTTCACAGCTTCTCAGCACCACTGCATTTTAATAAAATCTCAACTTATGCAACCACTCTAATAAGACACTGAACTCCTGAGGAGAAGGGAAACTGAATCAGTCATCATTCATGTCATATTTGTATCTGTTAACATTTATTTTATGTATAATGTGGACTACTACTACTTTAATTTATTATTCCATTAACTTCACTGTTTGTTGTGGGAAGTTAGAGCCAGTAATCATTCCTTTTCTCAGACATGCTGAATAATAAGCATACTAAAAAGAAAAAAAAAAGGAGGTATACTATGCAATGTATCAACTGCCTTTTATCTGTGGATGGAAAACTTTCAAATAAAGAGAAGTATGTTTTTAACTAACCCAATGTCTGTTTGCATTCTGTGCAGTGTGCAACTTTTTATTTAGAAATTTCATCCTAGGGAATGGGGGGGCAGATGTGGAAGGAGGAGAAGAAAGGAGAAACCATGTGTGTGACTGTTATTGTGCTGTCAACAGCTGTGATTCCCCTGCTTGTGAAATTCTGTGATGCCTTCTGAAAACAGTCTAAAGAGGTATTCAAGAGACAAATGGAAAAATGTAGCTGTTTTCAGTGTGAAACAGAGAGAAAAATCATGCAGTGACTTATGCAGACAGGTAAAACCTGGCTTGGCTCAGCCAGGCTTGTTGTGCAACTGAATCCTGCCTGCCTCCCTCAGTGCCTTGCTTCCTCAGGAAAAAAGCTCTTCCTTCACACCTGAAGAAGAATTGAAGGAAGGGGTGTACAACACTACACCAGCTACAGCAACATCTGAGGTCAAAATCATGCTCTGATACACCCTCATTGCCACAGTTCAATTATGAAAGGTAGGAGAGTGACTGTGGTGTCCCAAGGACCACTTTCACACAGGCTTGCTAGGTCTTTGTCACCTTCAGGTGGGCTGGTCTCCCACCATCTGGAAACATGAATCCCACTAGAAATATGCTCTTTTCCTGCCTGTGTTCTCCCTGTCGAAGATGCAAGCCCCTGAAGGTTTGAGGAGTACCTACAGAAGCACATAGGCTTTGTGTGCAGAAACCTCTGCCACAGCAATGGTGAGCTGGAAGGCAAGGCAGCAGCTCACCTTGGGCAGTCCTGTGCATGTGCTTTCAAGGAGGAGCAGTCAGTTGCACTGAGCACACGTACCCCCAGTGTACAAACATATTCTCAAGGGACCAAAGAAGAAAATGAGGAGGGGACAGCACCCCAAAGGATGTTTACCTCCAGCCTAATATTTCTTTTCACAATCAATTAGCTAATCCGTTCTTTCTAAAGCATGACAGCTCAGGCTTTTGCTTTTGCTATCATTACTTGTTAAATCAAGATAAGTGCTCTTTTCTAGAGCACCAGTGAAGGCAGTTCAATAATGGGTCCCAGATAGGCAGTAGTGCTGGAGAGAGCTCCAGGGTGAGATTAGAATAATCTTCACGTATCCTCTTAGTTTGCTATCCTATTAAAAATGAAACTGGGACCAAGAGATTATTTATTTTTTTTTTTTAGTCTCAGGGATTAACATATGCTACAAAGAAGTTCTAAAATATTATGCACATGTGGATATTCTTCTGCACTGTTAAGGAGAATAATACAAGTTTCTGACGATACAGTGTAAAAAAAAAAAAAGAAAAAAAAAGAAAAAGCCTGTGAATCTAAGAGATTCTTTCTGAACCTGAAAAGCAGCCAAGCCAGCAGCCACAGTAAAGCATTTCTCTCAGATTTCTAATGAAGGTTTGAATATGAGGCCTGGGAAAAGAGCATCTGGGGTTGAGTGAGTAAGGAAATGTTTGAGTTCTTCACATTCAGTCACTCTCTCCTTGTTTTCTTGCCTGGGAGAGCAGTCTTAGGGAAGGGGGGGGTGTTGGGGCATTGTCAGAGACACAAGCAAAGTCAATACATCACTGAGCTATTTGTTCTTATAATCGCCTGCAAAGTTGAACAAACAGTTCATAATAATAAGCAGCCATACAGGAATACAAAGTAGAGAAAGAGAAAGAATATTAAAATAATCAGAGTCACACCTAGGAGACACATGATATATCTCACTGGAGAAATTAAGAAACCTTTCCATAGTGACAATCCAATTTACAGGAGGAAGAAAACAACCTCAAATTTACTACTTTTTTTGACAATGAGACTCTGAAACACCACAGGAACACCCTCTGGGTCACCTTGCCAAACTGGCTGAAGATTCTAAGTGTATCAGCTCACTTCTGAAACCGCGACACAGAGCTTTGCACCCACTCTCGTACTTCCC
Organism: Hemiprocne comata; assembly: GCA_020745705.1. Lineage (NCBI taxonomy): Eukaryota > Metazoa > Chordata > Aves > Apodiformes > Apodidae > Hemiprocne > Hemiprocne comata. The sequence continues at coordinate 32,757,562 of CM036588.1, forward strand.
TGTAGGAGCAGCCTCAGTGCAAGACTCATGAGCAGCAGCCTGGAGCCAGGCACAGCTCTGCATGTAGGAGCTTCTCCAGGACTGTGCTGGGAGTCAACATCATATGGATTGGGTTAGAGATACCAGGGCCAACCTGTTCCATTCCTTAGGGGTTGGGAGAGGTGATACAGATGCATCCATCTTGCTATTTCTGTGCTCTTCCAGAAACTTTAAGATTTTCTTTTCCTATTGTTTTTGCTTTAGAATGTCTTTTCAGAAAGTTCTTCATGCATCCTCCATTACCTGAAATTTAAAAGGACCAAACAACAAGGTGTATTTGTTCTTAGCTATTGTCTCATGAGTTTCTCATACTCCTTTACTTTCAATAACATGAGCTCCTGCAGCAGCAGCTGACTGGTTGACCAGGCTGTTTCCCCCACTTAGATGGGGACATTGAAGAGCAGGAACACAGCATTGCCACTCGCATGTGGCCCTGGCAAGTCTTCACAAGTGAGGCGATTCCATTGTCCCCTCAAAATAAAAGCAGACAAGGTTTCAGGCCAAGAGATTCAAGAATGGTTGAAGATGAGGAAATAACAAACTTCGTCACACCAGAAGACCAACAGAGCTTAGTACAAATAACTTAGCCAACTAAAGACCAAAAGGTGACCCACTCATGTCCTTTAGTATTTATACAGGTAAAGATTTCCAATGCCTACCAACTGTTTCATCTAGTAGAATCCTCCACAATAAAAAAATGAGACATTCCTAGCAAGCAGAGTAACTGACCATTGGAGCAAGAAACTCTGTCTCTCAAAGTTAAAACAAGCTTGGGATCTTTTCTGTTTTTTTTCCAGGAATGGTGAAGAAAGCACTCCTGCGTCCCAGATGTATTGCACTTGATTCAGAAAACACTGTAATGTACATCCTGCAAAATGCATCTGACACTGAGGAATAGTCACAGTGCTTTACCTTCAATACAGGCATTTTCCTGAACAGGTCTTTTTTTTAAAAAAAAGGCACAGATAGAAGTAATGCTTTGATAAACTGTTTAGCTGCAGAGGTGAAGTTGGAGGACAGGGCAGCTGGGTGTCTGCAAGATGGAAACGCCTATTTACCTACATCTCTGATCTCGACCTTAGCTCAACAGGGTAAGTGAAACCAAACGTTAAGGAAGGGTTTACTGTAAATCTTTCCTGGGATGCTAAGACTGAAGCTATTACAAAATAGTTCAGAGCCAGACGAGGCAGAAGCCTAGGGTTTCAAGCCAAATTTTCTTCCTCCCAGAAGCAGGAAGTTTAAACAGGGCTGAGGGCAGGTTTCATGGTATGGCACCAGGCAGGACAGGGATCTGTTGGAGCGAGTCTAGAGGAGATCCATGAAGATGATCCAAGGGCTGGAGCACCTCTCCAATGAAGATAGACTGGGAAAGTTGGGGTTGTTCAGCCTGGAGAAGAGAAGGCTCTGCAGAGATCTCGTAGCAGCTTTCCAGTACCTGAAGGGGCCTACAAGGGTGTGTAGAGATAGGACATGGGTAACAGTTTTGAACTGGAAGAGAGCAGATTTCGATTGGATATTAGGAAGAAATTCTTTAGGGTGAGGATGGTGAGACACTGGAACAGGTTGCCCAGGGAAACATCACCCTCGCATTGTGAACAGAAGGCAGCAACACACAGTGGCTCATCTAGCACAGAAATACACCCTGGTTATGACATGGGAACAGTAAAGCATCACCAGGTTATTTCCTTCTTTCTACTGTGCGTGTTTTTTATTATCCCGAATTGGAAAAGTGATATTGATTGGCCCTGCTTAAATATCAATGCTTAATAATCCTATTAAAATAAAGATCTTCTGTAGTGGGAAAAAAATATGAAGCAACAATGTTGTCTTCTGGAAGATAAATAAATCACCAGTCCTGGTTAATGCCTCCTCTTCTGCAGCCTTAGTTCTTGAGATTTAGTAAGTTTTTCCCAGAAGATATATTGAGGCCAAGGGGACAATAATTCAGGGATTTCTTTATTCACTTTTCTCATAAATTGGTATCTTTTAACAAAAGATATTGGTAAGCTTCAAGTTTTGCTTCTAAAACTTGGTTTTAACTCTAAAACTCTAAAAATGGTTACTGGAGCATTTATTAGGGGAAGTGGTATTTAGCTGTGGGAGTTGAATCAATAGGAGAAAACAATCCTAATTCCAATGTACAGACAATCCTCTACAGTGACCTAAGCAAAGTTGGCTGATGTCTCATGCTCAGGAGCTCCCCAGGTGCTCACCCTGACCTCCAGTCAGTCCACTCCTGGATGAAGGCTCAGGCAGACACCTGCTCCACATTCATCCCTTTAACACCTTAAACATACAGCTTATACATGTCCTAAACAGTGCACAGATTTGAAACAAAGGAGCAAACTTCACACTGGAATTCAAGGATAACTCCCCCACTGCTATTCTTCTTTTCATTTCAGCTCTCCTCTTCAATCTCCCTGTACAGCATCCTGGCTCTGCCATAGGCTGGCACCTCAGCTCTGAGACACGGGTGGCCATGGCAGTCCTCACCCCTGCACCCTGCAGCTGTGCAGGGGCACACACTCTCCCTCCTTGCACACACGCTTGGTCCAAGGGAAGAAACAAAGCCCAGGTGCTTCACCCCATCTCCCTTGGGGTGAAGCCTGCCGAGCGCCTGATGCTCAGGGAAGGCAGGCATGTCTGTCAGGGATTAAAGATCCCCAGAGGTCATCTCAGAGAAAGCTGTTTTCAGCCAAGTCTCGCACACGTCTGCCTCTTCAGAGTGTGAGGCCAGCCAGGCATAGAACGGAGCCATTTGTCTGTAACCACACGCCCAAGGGGTCTACAAATCTATCACCGCAAAAACACTGACAAAACACCACCAGATAGGCAAGAAATGTTACTTCTACTGGTTGAAGCGGGAGGCAGGAGTGTTTTTGGACAGGCAGGGACTTGCCGTGGCGATTCCCCCTGAAGGAGGGAGAACTGAGTGACCCTGTTGGCCTCGCACAGGCCTGAGCTACTGAGCTTGGGCTCTCAAGGGGCTTATCAGCTGCAGGAACACATTCACACACCTTCTTCCCAGCTTTGCGAGGGCAAAGGAAACTCATCTGCCTGGAGATACAACAAAAATTCAAGAGTCAAGGATGGTCTGGTTTTCCATCTGGCCCTCTTGAAGCTTGGCTGTATGATAACATGTTTTCTGCACCTTGCTGTACCAGGCTCAGCTACAGTTAATTTATCAGCCTGGTGTGAATACTGTTTATTAGTTATGAAGGACTTTAGGGAAACAGGAAAGAGGAATCTCTCATACTTGATAGGCAACTCCAACCTGTCACAAGTATTTAGTAGTGCTGCTCAACACTGTCCTCACTAAAGGGAGATGAAAGAGCAGCAGTCCTTGTCCCTCAGGGCTTTTAAGTACATCAATAATTTTGCAGATGTAAACCCAAGTCACTAGTAAATTTTACCAATGTCCTTATTATAAAAACATCACATGCTAGATAGCAAGGCTGTCCATCCTGACCTTTCTAGTCAGTCTCACTTCACTAATGCTAAAATGAAATCCATGTGCCTCTGTTCTTGACAGTCAGGTCTCCTTGGCAGTCTGTGGGAAACCTTCTGCGAGGATACACTGAGCACCTGACACAGGCTATTCATGAGGCCCTTTTTTAGCAGGTCTACACCTCTCTGACTTGAGGCACCAGCTTGATTTTGAAAATGCCTACAGCGCTTCAAGGAGGTTTGAGGTAAAAGAAAAAGCATCATGATCATCTATAGTTAGGCAGGGATTTGTGTAACCCCTGGATTAATTAAGAGAATGATGCTCCCAGGACATCCTCCATGAAGTGCATGCTGTAGGAAAAGGCAGACTGTGTGACTATACAAACTGGAAAATTCAGTACTCATTTGAGGTCAAGTCTTCCTTATAGCTTGGTGACAAGGTTTTAACCCTATGGTCTAGTAAATCTCTCTCAGTATGTCACTGAATGCAGCTTAATTCTTACCCAGAGTGAACAAGTTGACCGAGCAGGAGCCTCAAGCACAATGTCAAACACAAGTACTTCAACCCCCAGCCTCTGGGCCAAGAGGTTATGGTGCAACCATTGTCTCACCAAGACATGGAACAACTTCTCCCACGCTCCCATGTAAAAGAAGGACTCAGCAAGTTTAACTGCAGCTCACATGGAGGAACAAGATTGTTCTGGAGCAGGTCTCAGGGACCTGAATCGAATTTCAGCAGGCACCACCCACATGGCTGAGTCCAGCTCCACTTCCCACAGCCTCAGCCACTCCCTGAGAGCCTGACACTGATTTTCAGCTTCTCTTTCCACCTGCTGATGCCCTCTGGAGACCCTGCCTCCTTCTTAAGAGTCTCTTCTTGCAGATACACAGCCTCCCTTACAGGGAATATGGTATAAGAGTTTATATCAATGGCTGTCAGAAGGAAAGCTTTGCCTACACCTGAATACACACATTCCCACCCCACCCTCTCCCATGCAAAATGTTGAGTCTTGAATCAAAACCCACCTTCCCTCCCAGGCCTGGTGAGCAATCTGACAGCTTTCAAAGATAAATAAGAGGGGGGAAAAGAAAAAAAAGTCCAGAAAGCAAACTGCACTGCTTTGTTGAGAGTCTCAGATCTGCAAAGTGTTCCCTGCCACTTTTAATCACAAGTCAAAGTAATCCTGTAAGAGGTTTTGCTGGAGGGAACATTACAGCGTGCAGGATCACATCCTCTCCAAGAAAAGTCACAAAGTGATACCAGGAGAAAAACTGAAACAAGAGGAATGCCACTGACATGGCTCCCAAACTCTGCCCTTAAAGAGTAGGGAAATCTGAAATTAGACAGATATTCACACAGGATTCTTGTAATGGAGGCCAGGGAGTGCACTTCATTTCTGAACTGAATCTTTACAAGCAACACTGAACCAAACATAAGATTTAAGCCCAAGGAACAATTTACTGCCTCTTCTGGAGTAACGGCTGAGCTTCTTAAAGAAAGCTTGACCTGAGGCGATGACAAGATATAGAACTCCAAGGTCTGCAACCACAGCCCTGCAGCATCTGAACTTTGCTAGGGCTCCTCATGTGTCTCTTGCCTTTGAAACTGGTATAAGACAGTCCTCTCAGTTTATCTGTTTCTTGCTCTTAAAATGACAGGAATGATGACATTTGTCACTGAAACGTTGCACCAGAAGGTAGACATTGCAGAAGTACAAGCCTGGCTTCTCCAGCTCAGTGACAGATGTGAAGCTTTCAAACGGTGATAGGAACTTGCTCTTCTTGCAATAAACAGAAAACAGACTCAGGCCAGACACTGCAGAATTTCTACAAATTACCCACGAGTCTGACAGTTTGTCATCCAGTGAAGCAGGAGATGCACAGCAGGTCCTTTCAAAGGGCACAATTTAGCATAGCTTATTTCATGGGTCCCTCTATGTAAGGGCTTGTAAGGCCTCAGAACCCATCGTGCATTTCAAGATGGCAGCATTGCCACCATTAGATTCACTAAGGAAAACACTACCTTACTTAGATTTTTTTATTTTGCTTCTCATCCAAAAAATGCTGTGAACATTTTACCCCCAGCTGAAACCAAATCCCTTTTGCAAAGGGCATGGAAGTAATTTTAATGTAATGATACTGCACAATTGTTTTAAAAAGGAAAAGGGAAGATACAGTCCAGTTTTATCCACAATAAGGGAATAAAATCTAAGTCAGCAATGTTAAAGATCATTTAGGAAGAAAAAGGTATTTATTTTTCCAAATCAGGATCTATTTTTAGGCTAATTAAATATTGACAGCCATTAAGGTGTACAGACCCACCTTCTCAGTAGCCCTATCATGACAGACCTGGTTACATATTCATGTGTAATGCTTGCCCACACTAGACCACAGCTTGAGTCCCTAGCATCACTATGTCAAGAGCAAGACAGAGCAGAATGTGGTGTATGGCCTATTCCTTGTCTTACGTGGATTAACAATAATAATAATTAAAAAAAGCAAAAAAACAGCCACCTTGGAGAAAAGGTAAGGTAAGGATTTCAACCCCCATCTCCTCATACACCTGGAACTAGCAACAATATTATTCATGCCAGTCTGTTTTGTGTGAACAAATTTTGTGCTTTATGCCAAATCAAGGTCAGTAACTTCTTTTTCCCTCACAGTTTTTGCAGTCTTGCAAATCTAGTATAAAATATCCAAACAGGCTCCTTCACCCAGGTTCACTGACCTAGACATACAAACTTGTAGCAAAGTGTGGAGCTAATCCAAAGAAACAAGGGTCCCCCACCATTTACCTGGTCAACACAGGGAGCTCCTGCTGAAGGGTTTTCCTCCATCTACTTCTCTTTCCATTCTGCACCCCACATCAGAGACACCTTTCTCACTCCCTCCATATCCTCTAGCCCAGTTGATGAGATGTATAACATGCACTTGCCAAGAAGCAGCCCACACTCCAAGGCAGCAAAGAAACCCTTCATGCCACCTGCTTAGGGGCAAGAGTAAGGACCTCACCCTTCCCACCACTGGCTCTCAGCAGCTTCACACCTAGAGGGGAAGGGAGGGATTGTCCCACCACTGACACACTGAAGTGAAGTGAATGCAGAGATGAACAAACATCATCTCACAGAGAGATGTACCATGTTTCATGCAGCATTCAGGGCAGGGATTGTCTCGATGAGTGCAGGATGACCAGGAGTGGCTGGCAGAGCCTGCAATTGCCTCTTTGGGGGCAGTTAGTTCACAGGGTCATTTCCTCCTTCCCCACCTCCTCAGCCCTTTGGTACTACTCACTGTGATCTGTACATACAAAACCCTGCTTTCATCATGACACAGACTAATTAACCGATTATGACACAGTAATTAGCCAGTAAAAGTAGGTTTACATTTAACACATAAATGCTGTGCTTCCTGTGCCAGGGAAGCTGCAGGCAGTGGCCAGGCACATGCTGGATGGATGCTGCCTGCTGTACTGCCCCACGGTGCTGAAGAGCTGCCATGCACATGGTGACTGGGTGCTCTGTGAGGAGATACAAGGGGACACGGCAGGACCAAAAGAAAGTCCATACTTGCCTCAGAAATCACTCTACCAGTGCATCCCAGACTTCCAGACCACAGTTTAAGACATCAGATGTGTTTTGCGTGAGAGGTCTGGCACATCCGTATCTGTGTCAGATTATGCTTAACCAGTTTAAAAGTAACTCTGTGAGAGTTATAGAGCCTATGACCCTGTTTTGACTTGGTAGCCATGTCGTGGGTGGTGGTGCCAAATAGTCTGCAGGCACAGGGTAACAGCTCTATTGAGCCCCACTGAACCAGGCAACAGGATGCACATCCCCAGGAGTGCTGGCAAAGCAGCATTCCACATGCCATTTGGAACCACAGATATCACTTTACTCTGCAAATGCTACCGAGTTTTAAATATCAAATGCTCTGCATGAACATGATATTTCTCCTCACTCACCCCCTGCTCCCCACCCTTAGGGCCATATTGCCCTCCTCTCTATTTCCAGCTTGCAGGCTTCTTACTGAGGTTTTGGCACTTAACTCTCTGGTCTGCAGTGGGTAGAGAACATTGAGGAACAGACCCTGTCTTCTGCCCAGTGCAAATGTATCATACAACTAAAACTATGGGAATATTTAACTTTGGGAAGGTACTTCTAAACTTTGTCAGGATACAGAATATTGAGCAAGTTAGGACTAAAAGACCAATATCCACTCTAACACACATCAGTCCCTATCCTCTGAATTAGGGAATGTGTCTGTTAAGATGCATTAATCATGAGACAGATCCAGCTACAGTTCTGCTAAGCCAAGCAGGGCAGGGTTGTCTGCTGCACCTCTGTGCTGGGTGTCTGATGCGTGAGCTGGTGTGGGTACAGGCATCTCTCCCCTCCTCCCATACCCCTCACCAGAGGTATTGGCTTCCAGTGCCACTGAAATTAATGGCAATTTACAAGAGCTGGTGTCTGGGACAAAGGCTGGCCATCATCTGCGTTGGTTCCTGCCCTCTGATCTGACAAAAGACCTTTGGGGACCCTGGAGTGGGTACTGAGGGCCCATCCACATTTCTAGAGGGACACAGGAAGCTTGCTGAGAGAAACCCCATTATTAGCCACTATGAAGATGCCTCCATCTCATAGCAGATGACAGCATCTCATGCTGAAGTGTTTTTAAAAGTCCTTTATGTTCCAGGAAGCAATTGCATCAGGTTAGCAGTTCACATGCATGCTGGAGTTCAGAAAACTATTTACTGCTGTTTCAACACTTTCCAACTAGCACTTGAGAGACTTGCTGCCCCTCCATGACTATGTTGCTATTTCCCTGGCCCCAGTAGTTGGAAAATGCATTTTATGTGTTTTCTCCCCAAACATGGATTCCTACAAACACGTAACTTTTCAGAAAGACTCTGCAGAATGAGTTACTCCACAATACAACTCATCTGCTTTTCTTGTTTTTGTACATCTTTAAAGAAAACGCATTTAATAGATCCAGGGTCCAACAAGATCTGGTCACAGAACCTACAGGTTCAGACAAATATTGAGCTGATGTCATCACCTGATGTTATCTCACTGCTGTTCCCCAGTTAAGCATGAAGTGTTCAACACCACAGGTGTTAGATGTTCACATCACAAGCCCCTCCAACATCCTCAGTTTCAGGAGATATGGAGGATGCTCAATGGCTTAGTAGAAGAACCAGTTACTTTAACTCATGCCCTGATCCTTTGAGACTGATGATTATCAAATTTATCTTTCAGTCTAATGTGTAAGGTGTTCCAACTTGGCCACAACCTCCTTTGAGCACAGGTTGGAGGTGGATATTTAAGTAATCACATTTCTCAGTAGTCTGTAGTGTTTTAAAGGCTTGGATGAGCATATGAAATAGCATTCCCTTTGCCCCAGCAGAGGCATTAGCAAATTATGTCAGATAAAACGTTTTTAAAAGGGTACTGTCAGGGATATCTAAGCAACTGCCAAAGCTCAGAGGGAGAGTTAGGATTCGAAAGGTGAAGTGCCACTGAGCAGCTTGAGCTGAGCTCAAGCTCAAGCTCCCCTGTGGGGACTGGAACCTTGAAACTGCAACATTAAACCAGAGCATGAGAAACATCAGAATCACAGAATCACCAAGGCTGGAAAAGACCTTTAAGATCATCAAGTCCAGCCTATGACCAACACCACCACACCATCTAGACCATGGCACTAAGTGCCACATCCAGCCTTGCCTTGAACACATCCAGGGACGGTGCCTCCACCACTTCCCTGGGAAGTCTATTCCAATGTCTAACCACCCTCTCCGTGAGGAAGTGCTTCCTAATATCCAACCTAAACCTCCCTTGGAGCAACTTCAGGCTATGCCCTCTTGTCCTGTCACTGGTTGCCTGGGAGAAGAGACCAGCCCCCACCTGACTACAACCTCCCTTCAGGTAGTTGAAGAGAGTGATGAGGTCCCCCCTGAGTCTCCTCTTCTCCAGGCTAAACAACCCCAACATCCACAACCTCTCCCTATAAGACTTTCCCTCTAGTCCTTTCACCAGAGAAGTCAAATAGACAAAGCTGGGGTGAGCTTCTTCTCAAAGGTGAGCAATGAAAACCATAATGTGTTTTTAGGGTTGGCTGCATTTACACAACCAACACCACAGTAAAAAAATAAGACCATATAAGTAAATTCCTGAATTATATTTAAATAACCCCCTGATTATGCTGTCCCTTAAGGCAAGCTGAAAGGGTGGTGAGGTTTTCCTGCCTCCTAAATATACAATTGAGTCTATGCTCTAAAAAGACAGAAAAATTGCCACTATCAACCAAAACCCAGACTGTTGGAGGGCAGCAGCAGCACCTTACTTGAAAGGTCCTAGTAGGGTTAAGAAAAAAGCCTTAAGACACATACTAGCACATCACAAAGCAGTGTTTGATAATAGTATGTTTCTCTAGCCCAACATGGCCAAGTCCCATGGGTCACAAATTCATGGATTAACATAATCGATACAAATGTAATTACAGCTCTTTATGGCTTTTAGTAAACTCTGCACACTGGCCATGTGCAGAACTACAAGTACTTCTCTAATCTAATTTTCTGATTTTCTTTTTCCCCCCAAAGTTGCATCACCAAGTCCTCCTTTATCCAGACTGAAGTTTGATGCTTTTGATCTGTCAGTATTGACGACTATATGCTACCCAGCACAGAAGCTTATTTTTAGTACCTCTTTCTCCACATCCCCTTTAGTCTGTATGGCCACAAGAAAACATTCAGGGCAGACATCAGGCAACAAAGTCTGTAACACCAGTTTGATTTTAACTATAGGCCTGTCCCAGACTTAGCACAGACACAGTGCTCCTCTCAGGGGAAGTGCTGTCTGTGGATATACCTGGCAAACCCTTGACTTTGGGACTGCTACCCTAACAGAAGTGGTTGCAGCTGGCCCATGCCCATGTACAAGGCAGAAGGACTGTCTCTTTGCCGTGCCCTCCTGTCTCAAATGCCTCTTGCAAGGGGTAGCTCAAGGCAATGCAAACATGAGGGCATGGGCACAGAAGAAGCAGCATCCCCCCTCTTCTGCTACAGCCAGGGAGGAAAAGGGCTGCTTTTCCGGAAGGAATGTTATCCCCCTGTAGAGCACCATCATCTGAAACACCTTCCAGTGGCCAGTCCAAGTCCTGGACAAGCCTGTGCTACACCTTCCTCTGGCTCTACAAGCACTGAGATTAAATAGCTAAAACTCCTGTGGGGTTTTCAGGTGCCACAGCTAAACCTGGATCTCTCTCATAGGACCTGTGACCTGCTCCTAGAACAAGCACACTGTACTCCACTGTCTTGTATTTTCTGCACCAAATCTGTTTCCAGTCCCTCAATTTGAGCTCTGGCCTGAATGAAAGAACAGTAGTCAGGGCAAGTTTTCAGCCTATCACCCAGCTCCAGATCTCAGTGTTTCCAGAGCAGACAGGGAGCTAGGCCAGCTCCTTCTTACACAGCCAACACTCTCCATTGCCATGCTGTGGGTATACCTTTGAGGAGCACGGGCAGAGCTCACTTTCTCTGACCAGTTATGTTAGTGGCCTCTGTGATGGAGACAGACAAGAACTAAACCAGTTTATGGCAACTATAATGAGGGAGAGAAACGATCACTTTTCCAGTTGAGGTCAATAACAAGGCTCCCACAGGTACCTATGGGAAGCATATTAGGACTGTTACAGGAAATTAAGATGTATGCAGAAGAGTGTCAAAGGAACCCTGGAGAGGAGTTTTGAAATTCTTGTAGCCTGATGAGAAACGATTAACTTATTTTCCCAGATGGATTTTAGAAGAAGAGGTAGAGTTGCACATATGGAAGAAACACCATGCATTCACTGGTATGAGGTAAACCACAAACATTATTTGCTCAGCTCTAAGGCTCTTCTCCATACTCCAATGGATGTAATTGCAGATAGTGTTCCCACCTTCCTTCTCCAGCTAATAAGCACCTCACTTGCAATGAGCTTCACTGAAATAAAAGTAGGGGGCTAGTAACAAGTGATCTTATTCCCTACCAGCTTATTTGATGCAGGGTGTTTCTTTAGCACAGACTAAGATGTAGGGACAGCAGAGCTGTCCTGGCACCTGAACTAAAGCTGCAGCCCTGTTGCACAGATTCCTGTAGCCCTAAAACCTCAGCTCAGAACAGGGCTCTTGAGGCATGCTGGACAGGAACAAACGTTTTCAACCTCTGCAGGCAGAAAGGTCTTATTTTCAACAAGCTACCACATACTCTCTCAACTGGGGAGAGTTTACCCCTTCTTAGTCTCTACTGGCCTCCCCATCTGGAGTCAGGGCTTCACTTCTTGCTTGATGATCAACCCCCAGTGGCTATTAAAGCAAATTCAGTGCCAACTTGACCTCTTTGGTGCTCTCAGTCCATTTAGCAGCAGAGGCTGCAACCCCAGTGTGGGGCCTGTCCCCTCCCAGCCCATGTGCCCACCGCCTGCTTACCCTCCCTGTGCAGGCAGATGGTCAGCTGCCATGCCAGCTAGCATGAGTTCTCATTTTGCTTCCTGCCGTGAACACACGCATTTGGGACAGAAACCAAACCGCCTGCCTTACTCCACTGAGCAGCTAGCTCCCAGACAGCTGATGCTGCATTATCAGCCAGGACCACATCCAAGTACTGGCTCATTAGTTACCAGTCCTCCAAGGCATTCAGCACCAAACAGAAAGCACTTCTGGTCTCTGAAGAGCTGCTTCCTTTCCAGCTCGAGGCTCACCTCCATTCACTGTCTTCCAATGCCTGGAACACATTTGGTTTCCCTATGAGACAGGGCTTTGCTGATTTGAAAAGCAGGTGATGGATGCCAATTTTCCAAGTAGCTAGGTGGGGACAACCATTTAGCTCCGTTTAAGCCAGAATAGAGTACTTTTTCCCATGATGATGAGCTTAACACTTCTGCTCAACAGCACATTGAAGCAGGTAACATTTATAGAACCAGGAGCACCAGAGTGAACCGATACTCTGGGCTGCTACTTCCTCCCAGATTCTGCATAAACAACACTGGAAACCCACAGACCAAAGCAGGACCTCATTTGTCCTGCATGGCAGCTCCCTACCCTCCATACCTCAGGCTGTGAAACATAAAAGACCATGAGGCTGGAGTAAAGACTCTGCTTCTATTCATGGAAGTGGGACTGCCCAGATAAAAAAGGAAGACATTTCCCCACTCCTCTCCAAATAGCAATAAAACCTGTGATTGGATTTTCTCAGCTAGATCTCACTAGCATCTGAGAGCCTATGCCTTAAATGGACAATAATAATGTTTCTCCTGCATTTTCTCCTTCTAATTGGTTTCAAGTAGTTACGGAGGCTGTGCCAGTTTTCCAAGGAGAGGAGTGTTGGGCCTTCTGACCAGTATCTGGGGGAGTTGCAGGTGCTATGACCTGTAAAGGCCAGGATCCTTCAAGTCAGGTGCTTCCATACATACTTTCAGCCAAGTTTGTTCGATTTAGTGACCTCCTGGATCAGGCCTCAGGAGGGGAACAAAATGACTGTAGGCTAGAAAAGGGCTTGGCAGTCCCAGGAAGAGGCATCTCCCAGAAAGGCTGGAGAAGAGCAGTCCAATAGAGTTTAAGCTCCCATTTTTGACCATCCAGTGTCACACTGAACATACTTCAATTTTTAACAACTATTGTATAGAAGATACTCAATGAATCAGTGATGGCAAAATCCTGCAACCTTTTAATCTGACTTTGAGCCCCTTCAGACTGAATTTCCAGGTTTTCTTGCATTTGCATCTGGCGCCTGGAAAAGAACTTCCATTACAGGCTTTTGTTCCATCTCAAAAGTAATCTCCTATATTTTCTCTTTTATTGTAGTTATGGTTAAAAGGGATTCTTTGGAGTTTTTTTGAAATGCTGACATCAAAGCCCATCTAAGATTAGCGAAGTATGTGCTTGGTATATGGCTTTAAGAACTCCAGCAATCTTCTCCCTTATGTAGATGCTATATTCAGCTCTCAAACATTGAGTAGTCCATCTTGCTCCTGTAGATATCAGGGGCAGATAGAGGGGGGAGAGCAGAAAGGATGTAGGCAATACCTAATTCTTTACCAGTCAGAATAGTAGTAGGTTTCAAATGAGAGCTCCCATCCATCCCAACTGTACACAGCAAATGCAGCTGGTGATGGAAAAAAAAAAGAAAAAAGTGCATTTGTGGCATGCAGGTCAGAGGCAATACAGCCCTCTCCCCCTTCCTCCATTGGCTCAGTCACAGATAGAGCATCTGCAACAAATTAATTTCCCTTGGTGCATTGCAGCCCCCTTGGCTGCACACAGGCTGCACACTCAGCATCTGCTGCCTTTCCTCACAAGTTTGTGGCATGCTTTCAGCCACTCATCACAGCACCTACAACTTCCAAAGGCTTTTACAACTGGGTACAAGATGGATCTCCAAACCCAAAGTCAAGACAAGACCAATGTGTTAATTTTCATACATTGTCCAGGTGAGTAAACAAACCTGGCTCTTTTTACAAGAAAAGCTAGGTACAAGACTTCAAAAGATCCACATCCCTTCAAAAGCCATGATGTTTTATCTTCCTAAAGAGGCTGAATGGTTAAGCCCCTATTGTGGAACTCTGTTTTTTTGAACGTACTTCTCTCTACTGTTTCAAACCCAATGTAGGATGTAAACAATATTAAGGTAGTACATGTTTGTGCTGCCGTAGAGCAGCAGCTATAAGTAACTAAGGAGCAGGGGTTTTGAAATTGCTCACTACAAACACACTAAAAACACTGTTGCATAAAGGTGGGCTCTTTTTTTTATCCCCTCGAAAAAAAAGAGTAACTTAAAGCACAAATTTAGAGAGGTATCAAATTTTGAAGATACTTTTACATACAAGGTACAAAGCTCAGATGAGCCTGATGTCAACAGGGAAAGGGAGTAGATCTATAAATACAGAACTGCCAGAAATTGATGCGAGTTACAGAAAGTTGATCATAAGTGACTTTTCATCCGTTCAATTCCTACTTCTTAAAGCTTCCTGCTACAGACAGGCCCCTCCTCCTTTGTTAGCACCTCCTGTTTGGTTTTCTTTGTCACCAGCTCAGAGGAACACCCAAGAACACCCTGAAAACATGCTCCAGCTAGGAATTAAATCAGTCAGCACTGCATGCCAGAGGGATGAGATTTCTCCTTCCAAGAGAGGGTACACTCTTCTGGGCATTGCTGTGCCATCATATCTTGGAGGTGGCTACGGAGTTCTGAAGGCAGGGAAGCAGCTAGTGAAGGAAAAGGGAAAATGAATAAAAACAAAAACCAGAGTGCTCACTTGTCAAAATACCACAGTAGCATCCAGCAGCCCTGTGGAGACCAGGGCTGTGAGCCCAAACCCATAGGCAAGAAGACCCATCATTGGAGCTAGCCTCACACCAAGCCAAGTGATATTCTTGGGGGTTACTCCAGCTGGCCTTGGTAACCCACCCCTTGTTGTGCTGGATGTGGACCCAGAGCTTGGCATGCCATCCCCAGGCTTCTGGGGTGGGCCCTGGGATATGCTCTCCCTCTGCTTCAGTCCACTGATTCAGTTTTCACCATTGGGAATTGCTGCTCTGGAGTGTCACAATTTGCTGAAGGCTGAGGTTACAGGACCCCTGTAGGGCTTATGCTTTCTTCATTTACTTTAGCCTGAAATAATGAAGAAGCCTGGACAGGAAAGCCCAGACATTAAACAAAGGGTCTGGGATATCTATCATGGGTTTTCCTCTAACAAACCTGAGAATCACACTGCTTCTTTAGCACGTGCAGAGTCTCAGCTCCCACAGTTAAAAACCTCTCTGCTATCTAAATGCTTCCTCCAGAAACCTGCCCTTCCTGCTCTTTCTCCAGCACAGCCTTGCATAACTTGGAACTTCCTTCTCACCCCATACTTCAGAGTGTAGTGTAAGTAGAAAACTTTGCTAGATAAGAAGAGAGGCTTTGTCCTCCTTTGCCAGGACTAGCAGGCCAAGAGATAACCCTGTGCAGATGTTTGTGCCACTATGACTGCAAAGTTGTTAATGGTAATCAATTAAGAACAAACAACAACCAAAAAACAAAATCAAAAGGTACACCACCAGCAGTACTGCCATTTAGAAGGTAGGTGCACATGACAATTTATACAGAGTGAGGCAGCATTTTGAATTTCACTGGTAATACTGATGTAAATTGGCCTATCTTTAATGGCTTTTGTCTGTCATCTAATGCTTCAGCTTAGATCAGCAAAGGCTCCAACTTCTCTTTCTAATGACATTTATTTTGTTCCATATTCATCTTTGCTTCACACTAGGAATTGCTAGCAGAGGTAAAGCTAGTAGGGCTAAGCTCAAAGGGGGGGGGGGGAAATAAACACAGCAACAAAACCACATTTCCTTGGAGTAATGCTGTGAGCAACAGGGCTTTCTGTTAAGGAGGATCCCCAGTAGCTAAGCGCTGAGGCACAGGATTCGTTTACAGGTTTACAGGACGCCAAGGCTTCCTGGAGCAAACCTGCACACATGAACACCTACAAAGACAGTTCCCTACCTGGCTGGAGCAATGCAGCAGGGACCAGAGCTCATCCTGCCCAGCCTGTGCTGAGGTAGGATGTCCCCACAGCGACACAGGAGCTTCAAGCTGCAAAGCAGCATGTTGAGAAGCTACAGAGGAAGCTGGGACAGAGGCAACTGCATGCTCCAAGTGCCAAGTCATCCCTGATCCTCCCCGTTACTCATTGCCCTTCCAGAGAGCTTTTTGCTTTGCTTGTACTTGCTGTTCTCACCCAGAGGCAACAGCCAAGTTCCTATCGTCTTTGAGGGAGCTGATGAATTTCTCTTCTCCACTGACAAGACTGCCTAGGTATGGGCTCCTCTAACTCACTTTGATGAACCTGAATGAGGGAATTGGTGTTGACAGAATAAGAGTCATTGGCCAAAACGAAGTTCAGCTCAGAGTGAGGCTGAGCCACCTTTCAGGCATGGTTAACCACAAATATGAATGACAAAGCCTTCCCTTCCTGTGCTCTGCAACTTCTGCCTCCCTCCCATCCCCTCTCCTGAGAGAGTAAGGGGTACATGCAAATGAGAGACTATCTTTGACTAGTTCTAGACTTGAGAATGAGCCAGAAAATACTGGAAACAGATGTTCCTAAGGGGAATTTTTTTTTTTTCCTAGAAGTTTCCTAACTGCCTAGAGACACTTCTTACCTGAAATAGCATCTGAACTAACGGAATATTGCTATTAAAGCTGGGCAGGAAATCTTTTTCCTACCGTGCGAGAAGAAACCTCTCTTTTGTATTCCTCCTGAGGAAATAATGCTTTGTTAGTCTTCTTACTCAAGAAAAGGAAAGCAAACCAAAACAACAAAAAACTCCTGCAATTAAGAAACCACCTGTTCTTCCCACCATAGCTAGTAGACAAGCAATCATGCACTTCCCTGGAGTACAGGAGAATCAGGCTTAAATTCTTGAGCTCCCCAAATCAGAGGGACTTTAGTCTTGCTCTTTCTGCACCCCTGATAACCACATAGGTCTCTCAGCTGTTGATACCTCACTGACAATATTTTCAGGAGTTTTGGACACCCTGAAATACCCTGCTGGGTGAAGACCCACCTGGAGCCTGATATATGCTATTGAGTAGGGATGTGGAAGTTCACAGAACACGTCTTGCAACTAATGCAGAGCCATGGAAACTGCCAAAACAAAACCCAAAAATCCTTCCATGGTGCTGACAAGACAATTTCAGATTGCTTGTAAACTATGTCCTGGGTAACATAGTGTGAGAGATCACCAGATTTATGCAAAATACGTTGCATCTCATGAGGAAATAACTTATCCTAGACAAGTAAAGAAGTGCCCCAGCCTGTTATTCCCATTGTATTTCAGTCCAAATGTATTGCTTATGAAACTTGAGAGGGAGTTTCACACCACACAAATTCAGAGATCCTTCCAGCTCATGCCTGGCTTTGTAAGCTGAAATAAGTGAATTCCGCAGGCAGGATGAAACCAGTTTGGCAGCTTTGCAAAGGGAAACTGATGTATTGATAGGCAGGAACTTTTGAAACAGCAGAGGCAGACACCCAGGGTGTACAGTGCTGGAAATTATTTGTCATATTGCTTTGTAGTTGTACAGGATTCCTGGTAATGCAAAAAATTATTTCCCTATATGCTTTTTCCCCCCCTCCTTTACTCACATAAGGGAAATGCCAGGAATATTCTGGAGCAAGAAATTCTGCAGCAAGAAATTCTGCAAGTGGTCCGGTACAGTAGTCAACTAATTGCCACTTTTCCCTTAAATCTTGGCCTTACATTTTTTTGCCTTATATCTTGAAGAATAGCACTGAGGACTTAGAGTGCATATTTGAAAGCATTTGATGCTCCAGTACAAAGAGGTTAACATCCACAGGCAGAGAAAGAAATGCCTTAGTGTTATGGATAGCCAGATCTCAATAACAGATTGAAGATTTTGGTTGAAGAAAAAAATAAAAATATCTGTTCTCGGTGTCTTTAACCAATCTGTGAAGCATAAAGTCCTTTTACACAGAAGGTGTCATACAGGCAATTATAAGAGACAACAGACATGACCTACAGATCATAAATTCATTTGTCCTGGTCTAGATTGAATCAGATTAGCACCAATGCACGACAGCAAGAACTCAAACTACAGGCTATTCTTTACATCATAAAACTGAAATAAACTTGCACATGCTCACACAAAAAGGTTATTTTATACAACTTCTGTAAATTCAAATGTGACTGCATCAGAAATGAAACCAAGTATGAGTTCATCCATATGTTTGTTAATGAACATATAAGTCAAGTTGTCTCAGATATCTCTTATCTCTACTTTAAAAACAAGTGACATTGTATGATTTTTGCTGGGGGTTATCTGGCCACAGGCCTTATTTTTGACTTGCCATGTTAATGTGAGTGTAGAGTAGCTAAAGGCAGTTCCAGGTAAAACTAGAATAACTCTTGATAAAATCTGCAAAATGCTAATTTGCATATGTTCAGCTGAGCAAAAACATTTTCAAATGGGCAAGTTGAGGGTTGTTCTTTCTGCCATAATGAAAGAGGTTAAAAAAACAGATTGTTTTTTACTATCCATTCACAGGACCACTTACCAGAGCACATTAAAATGTAAGTGTCCATGATGGCATGAATGAGCCTTGACTTCTTTCCCTCTGCCAATTCATGCTACATGGAAAGTCTTTGTGCCCATTTCAAACTAGGGAGAAAAAGAAACAGCCATGGGTTTAATAAAGAAGAAAAAAAAAATAATTGGCCCACAAACAAAGGGTGAATGTTTCCAGAGGTTCTAAAACCTGGGAAATTTTATTAAAGTCCCAGACACTCAACCTCCCTGAGAAACTAGCATTTATAAAGAATACATAGTAGACAACCTATTTTTTAAAACTCAGGTCAGGTAGCCCTCCAATCAGCCTTCCTGTCCAAGGTTTGCATGTCTGTGGCAGTCTAAAGCCAGAAAGTTTGGTATGTGAGCCCCTTGAGACTCAGGCTTCATCACCAAATGCTCATCAGTTGCCCATCATCATTGCTGGAAGCCAGGAGAGCCAACATCCCTCCCTGCCCACCCCAACCTGCCAGCCCTGTAGCACAAGTTTCCTTCACAAGTCAACCAGTAGCAAAAATAAAAACCACCCAAGAGACTATTAAGATCGGCCTATCTTTTTTCCCTTACCCCCTTCTGGGTAGGTTAATTCTTTTGTTCAAGGCTGGTAGAGCATGGTCTCATTACAGGCTGCAGCAGATGGTGAAGATGCGTTATGGGAATGACAGCAAAGACAGTGGGATGCACACGATATCAACACCAAGGAGCACTGAACAGCAACGATACTGAACTGTAGCATCATTTATCATTGTAGAAGGCAAGACACAAGGTTATCTCAAGGGATTAATTGTGTGAAATCCCACTAGGTCCTTCCAACCATTGCCCTGCTGTTTCAACTATCAAGCAATTGCATTCCCTGTCTTTCAACCTGACTGGTCTGGTACTGGGGAGGGGGAGCTCTTTATTGCCCGTGTAGCTCTTTATACAGGGGAACAAGCAGTCTTACACAGCACTAAGAGATGAGGAAGTAAGTGCTCTTAAAACTAGGAAAAAATGGCAGGAAGCAAAATTGTCCATGTAAAGGCACAAGGTAAAAATCAGGAGCAGAGCAGGAATGAGGAGTTATCCTGGCCCTCAGGAACTGCTAATTCCACTGGACAATGCTTACCCCCACTTGCAGGAAGACTGAACAAAGGCAGTTTTCCTTTGAATGCCAATCAGCTCCTTTACCAGATACTCTTAAATCTAACTTTATCCCCTGATTGCTGCAATTCTACCACATTAAAGCGGTTCTCTGAAGTAACTCTGATTTATTCACAATGCTGCTATTTAGCAGCCAGAGCATCAGAGCGATACGCTTATGTTTTGATTTCAATTCAATTACCAAGAGTAGAAGCCACAGCACAAAGCTGAGATATGCACAGCACAGCTGTGCCAGCAGTCACACACCAGCAGCTCCATGCCTCCTCTTCCCCAAATTAAGGCCTCCACCACATGGCCCTGGGCCAAGGCATAGGGGCTCACAGAATTTACACGGGCAGACTCCCAGGTACCAGGGGACAGTTTTGTTTTCTGAGAAATGGATTGAGACCCCACCTTGCCAACAGGGACAAAGCTGGTTTCTGGAAGGAGCACCAGCTGGACAGGCTGGAGGTTTGAGGAAAGGGAAATACCACCTCCCAGGAGCATGTGGGGTCTCCACATGAAACAGATCTAAAAGCTGAGAGTAAAAAAAACAGTTCAAAAGGAGACATTCTCTTTTCAGAGGAGAAAGAACAAGTCACTTCCCTCCAAAGCAAGAACAGCTTTTCCCACAGACCCATTTCTGCATGGCTGGGACCAGTCCCTGTGAGCAAAGGGGATGGTGCCAAGACCTCAGCAGGGTCAAGAAAAGCCTGAGTAGGAAAGAGGACTCTCGGATTCAATGCTACTGTAAACTTCAAACATCAGAGTATAAGAGCTTTAACATGCAAAGTACAACAATCTCCTCTGAAAGCAACTTATCAAAGGACCATGCTAATCAAACACCTAAAGGGATGCTCAGATATAATTAAAAAGGACACAGACACTTTCTGCAGTCAGCTCTTAGCATGTTATGTTCTGCTAATTGTAGCCATGCTGCTACACAATGGCTTAACAGGTAGAAATCAACACTCACCTGTAGCTTTTAGGAGAGATCTATGAAGTTCAGTCCAGGAAACGGTTTTTGTTCCTTTCAGCACCTATAGTAGACACAGCTTCACAGTGCTTCACCATCAGCCACTGAAAGACAATCAGGACACACATTGCTGCTCAGCAAGACTAGCCAGATCATTCTAGGCTGTGTGACTGAAGGGTCCTTGCAGAGGCACCTCATTATTAGCCTTAGCTGATGAGCACTCACCACTGATGGAGGCTCCAGTGCTTACAAGTGATGAGATTAATTACAGCTTTGGTTACCACACTGGCAAATTAAATTACCTCCTTCAGGTGGCCTGAATGAGCCCAAATGCCCTCACTTCCATGCACAGGCAAAATGGAGAATTAGAACTTTCCTCCCAAACCTTCTAGAAAGAGGACAACAGCAACAGCCCATGTTAAATAACTCTGTTTATCGCTCTACCACAAGTCTTGATGCTTGTCTTAATCCCATTTTTTCCAATGCCTCTGAGTAATAAAAGAGTTAGTTCTGCATGTCCTAGATACTGCTTTTTACCCAGAGGTGAAGGAGCTCACTGTTTTGGGAAGGTCTGTATTTTACCTGGAGGGATGAGCTGCTTTTAAGTAGAGCCTGCTAATGTGACAAAGCTGTAGAAGCAAGGACTTCACCAGTCCTCCTTTGGGAAGTGGCTGCATTTCTTTACAGCCTCCCTGAATGCTGTGTCAGTTCTGATGACAGCCCCAGAGCTGCTTCTGCAATGCCAGGAGGCTGTCATGGGCTCCAGAGAGCAATCCCTTCTCTCCTTTTCTCCCCTGTGCCCAGGAAAGGCGTTTTTACTGTAATGCTGAAGACTGCAGCTCTGGCTAGGGTGATACCTCAGTTTTTGTCACCCTCAATCCAAAAGTAACATTGTTGAAATAAAAACATCCTGCCCTGCCACCTCTTGGAGACAGTAATTAGGTCAAAGCCATGAATTAACTTCTGGGGTCCCTGGGAGTTCTTGGGAGCTCAGCAACCTGCTCTCAGGTGCCAGCCTCAGTTGTAAACTCTGCTGGCTTACAGCTTCTGGTTTACAAGTGCTGTTGAAATCTCAAAGAGGAAACACAATACTTTTATTCTGCATCTAGGTTTCTGTGTGTCTCATGCTCCATGTAACAGAATGCAGTGATTTTTAGTGGGTTAAATGGTGTTTTCTCAGAGCAGAACTTTATAAATCAGTTGATTGTGTAAAGTAAATTCAACTGCAGAGCTGCAGAAATTCCCCTTATTGAGTTTTTTGAGTTCTGAATTGTCATCTGGAGGAGCCACCCGGCTGCAGGGGAGGCCAAGGGATCAAATTCAGATTAGAGGCTTCACTTGGAAAGACTAAAGTTAGGTGAGAGGAATCCCAACAAGACGTTGAACAGCTGCTGAGTATTGGTGGAGCAGCCACTGAATGAAATAAAACACGAGGTCTGAATGGGGTACACGGCTGCTTTTAGAAACTAAGCTTTCCAGCCCTGTTCCTGTTTGGGAATTCATTTAACTGCTGGAGATGCAGGCTGTACTTCAGTTCATCACCTCAAGGGAAAATAGGTACCTAAATCCCAGTGTTTGCAGTAAGGACTGAGATATTCCAAGTCTGGAGCTTTGTAATCCATTTAGGTTCCCTCTCCCATGACCGGTTAGTCTGTACACATAACTATAAAAATTTAAATCTTTATCTAAGAGACAAATCGGTAGACTCCATTTTTTTTTTTTTTTCAAGCAGAATTCACTGAAATTTGGAAAGACACAAATTCTCTGTTCTGTGAGGCATGGATCAGCAAGTGGATGGACGATGTTGCTCACTGCTTTGGCACCTCTGGTTGAGCAGACTGGTCTGCATGGTGGGAAGCAGCAGAGGATGGGTGCTGGGCACCCCTCCTCTGCCACCCTGCAGCTAACCTGGCTGTGGCCTGCTGTACTGTGTCCCTTTTGTCAGCTGACACTGCCAAACTTGTGTAAACTTCGTAGGTTTTTTTTCCATTATATCCTTTTCCATCCAGCCACACTTCTCACTGTTGCTGAATAGCAGCTGTAAGTAAATTAACAGATTATGCTGTCTCTAAGCCCTGAAAGTAGCTACTGAGAAATCACAGAACCATATCACAGAATCATAGAATGGTTTGAGTTGGAAGGGACCTTAAAGATCATCTAGTTCCAACTTCCCTGCATGGGCAAGGACATCTCCCACTAGACCACGTTTCTCTGAGCGCCATCCAAATGGCTTGAGATCATCCTACACATCCTATTCCTGCATTGATATCTAACTAGTTTTTATTCTGAATGATTTCTTTTCTGTTTCATTCCTCCTTGTGCATGCAGCCAAACAGGGTGATAGTAGGTAATTGATCAAATAGTTTCCTGCAGACTATTTCTGTGTTCAGTGAAAACAGGCTGTGCACAATCTCTCAATTCTAGATCAGTTGCTGACACTGCTATATTCATACTTGGGATGTACCTAAGCTACTGTGGCTGCATTTGCTTACTTTGAACACTGTTATGTTCATATGTGACCTGTGCTAGATAGAACTGTCATCTCCCAGACAACATTTCTTGTAATATGATAGTTTACTTCTACACTCAATATCCACTGGTGTGGGGTGAAGAGTTTTTTAAACTAATATTACTTAGAAATTAAGAAGAGGAAAAAAAATATCATTTAAACTGTTCTTGAAAGATTCTTAACTTAACCTTTCCTAGGCAGTTATTTTGGTTGAATTTTCTTATTTTAAATGGCAAGAAAAAAACCCCACACATATATATAAAAAAATTGGGCATGTCACATTTGTGACAGTAGGTTAAGAGAGAACCTGAGCTGATAATTTAACTTGCAAAATCAGACTGTCTTGAGCTGTGAGGTAAAAAAAAAATATCAAAAATGATAATTCCCTGAAATGCTACCATTATTCATTACTGGCATGAAACCAGTTAATACATTAATGGGGTAGGAAGCAATGATGAGACAGTAACTTATCTTAGTAGAGCATCAAGTGTTCACCAGATATTTGGGTAAACCAGCTGTCTGTCAGGCATGGCATCATACAGTAGCTGGATGTAGCTCTGCACAGATGGCTGCAGTGTTCTGCTTGTAACGTAACGTAACGTAACGTAACGTAACACATCTTTATGTATTTCCTGCATTACACCAGGCTGAGCATGGCATGTTGGTGGCCCTCATTTCCCAGCGCTTCCTACCAGGAGACGATGTGGGCACAGGATGGTAGAAGCTCCGAGTCAGCTTCAAACACAAACGGGAAAACAACAGCTACAGAAGGAAATGCTGTGTTGTAAACCATGACAAGTTGCACTCAGAAAGGAGCCCAGCTGGATTTCAAATAAGACATGACTGCAGATTTGAAAGACCCTTTTTTGCTGGAAAACACCTTGATCTTGCCTGAAAACACATACCAGACTGCACAAAATTTCTATAGGCAAATGGATGAATCTGGCTGTGAGTGAAGTGATTAAACAACAGCTTTAAGGTTCGGTGACAAATGTCTCAGCAGCATCTGAAGGCATTTGAGGGGTCTGATACTCCGTGTTTTACGGAGTACCAAGGAGAGAAGAAAAGACTTTAGAAAAGCAATGGAAAGCCACAATGTGTAAGAGCAAAACTGAGCTTATTCTGATGCCTGGGGACAAATCCTTGTTGTCCCCAGCTACTCTCAGCTACTGCCTTTGCTTCCAAGGGAAGATCCTATTTTAAGCTCCTTGAAGCAGTCAAAGAGCTAAGCAGCTTGCTGCATGCCAGAATACACTGGAGGCTGCTGTGTCACGCTCAGTGGCAAGCTGGGCTGGAGACTTGGCTGTCTCCTCTCAAGCCACCAAACCTGTTGTCTTCTGGCTCATCTTGTTAATTTTTGAGGATTCTTTGGATGTGGTGGAAGTTTTCTGACCTTCAGTTTGCTGCAGCAGGAAGAGGTGGTAGGAGCAGGAAGGTAGATGGTGGAACAGGGAGAAAAGAAATTTATTTCCCTCTAAATAAAAAATGTGTTGACTTTGGCTAAACTAAAACCGCACACATGCACTTACATACGGTTGTCACTGGCGTAAGACAAAATATATTAAAACTATCTCAAAAGTTTAGCTTTTGTAAGTAGCTAAATTAAGGGAGTTGGACTAGAATTTGATTTTAAAGTGGATACTAGACAGACATGAAATAACATAGTCTATTTTTGCATGTTTGAAAATTGCTGAAATCTTTCTAAGCCATGAATTCCTCCAAAAATGTTTTGCCCTGCTTGGACATGAACATTGTGAGGCTGGATTCTTCTGATTAATGTCTCCTGATAAGGGTAGCAACTGGAGGCTTTGAGTCTCGCTGAGCCTTTCCAAGCACAGGGAGCACTTCAACAAACCAGATAAACCTGTGATACCTGTGACGCCCTCTGGGCATCACAACTCAGTCAGACTCAATTAACAGAAGAGCCTGCAGGGTCCAAGGTTGGTGGGTGTGATTTAGGACACGCCTTATATTGTTCTCGGAGATGACAATTTGAAAAACTGGTTCCCTCATGTCCATTTTGAAAGCCCAGTGATGGAGCTGTGAGTCACTGTGGCGATAGGATGCCTTGCTGATACTGGCTTGGCTTGTCAGGACAGAGGACATTTGTCCTCTCTGAGAGGATGCGAATCACAAACTCAGGAAGGCAGGAGGAAAAGGAGATTTCTGTCTGTCTCTCACAAGCCTCAGCTGCTGGGGCAGTAGGGGCATCCCTCAGCCTTCAGCTCAGGCTGCAAAGTCGTCCAGTTGTCCTCATGGGATTTGGTCACTGTGGCACATTTTGAAGTACAGAAAAATGCACATCTAGAGTAAGCCCTGCTTTGAAACCCCTGCCATCAGTTCTCCATGGATGGAATTATTCCTTTGATTTTCAGTGGAGCAGAGCTGATGATGGTGGCTTGGTGGTGGTGGGATGGAGGGCTGGGCTTGGGCTGCGCACCTTGCCCAATATAGACCACACTTGGGATGAATGATCTGTGAGGCTTCTTCTTCCCTGAGGCTTTGACAGAAGGAGGCTATCAAGGACTGGCCATTGCTGTAAGCCTCTGTTATAAACAACACTGAACACGCTTATTTTCTATTTTTAATGATGCCACTGTTTCAGGTGCATTCACAAAGTTACCTCCCCAGCCCAGGCCCTTCCCTGTTGCCCTCTGGATGGAGCTTGGCACTTGTGGGTTTCAATCCAGGTCTGTGGCCACAAGCACTGCAGCTGTGCAGAGTCTAACACTCATAAGACATGCCAGTGTCACAAGCATCTGCCTGTTTATACAACATACCTTTTTACCTGGATGATCTTGAATCAAATCCTTGATACACTCAAAGGGTGACTGGGATATACCTGTTTATAGTTGCTTAATTGTTTTGCATGGCTTAAAAAATTGACTGCAACAAGCAGAGACAAGCACACAATGGCAAAGGGTGCTTCCTACCAGCTCCAGGCAGTGTCTGTGATCTTTCCACCATATATGTTTGTTTTCTGGGGGGAAATGAAGCATCTAGGTCAGGGTATGCTTTTAATAGGCAGGACTGATACAGGAAAGCCTTGTAATATGCTGCTAGTGACATGCTAGGCAGAAATGACATGGAAATGACAAGCTCATGGAAATATATGGAAATTGGACATCCCACCTCTCCATCCCCACTCCCACCCTCTGGTATGTATTACTTTGAATCTGCTTTTGTGAGCCCCCACTCTGAGGGGGCTGTCCATCCGTCTGGCAAGGTTACAAACACATTTCAGTGCTGCTTACAACATGCCTGATGTAACCTCCTTTCTATAGCCTCTGCTCTCCTCCTCACAATCTTTGTTTGACGTGGAGGAACGAAACCCTGCAAAGCAAAACCAATGAACCATGAAGAATCCTAGGGCCCAATCTGCTGGATCCCAAGATGGGAGAAGGGAGGGGGGAAAAAAAGCACAAAAGGAAGAAAGGGGAAAGGAGGTGGAAGAAAGAGCTAAAAAAATACAAATAAGATCTTACAAAGGAGGGGTGATAGAGAGAGGATAAGGAGAATGCCAGCAGAGACAGGCTGCACCCTCTCTGTGGGGGTTTAACACTCAGTTATTACTTGCTTTGCAGCTACGTTTACATCTGTCAAAAGCTCGGATTCTGTCTGAGGTATTTACATTATGCTCACTCATGACAGCAGTGAGCCTGTCACCAGCTTCTCCTCTACTCTCCAAGGCTGTCAAGGAGGGAGGAAATCTTTGTTTATTTGTCAGTTGTGAGAGAAACTTCCCCAAGCTAGGTCACAGAGTGACCGTAGAAAGTAGGCACAATGATTTGTAAGTGTTGGTGGCTATTATGGCAGTTGGGACAAGATGTTGAAGTTCCCATGTTAATTAAGAATTGCATTTACTTATTTAGCTAAGAGCTCAAGTGTTAATTTAGTTGTTCAGTAATTCATTTTGGTTTTTTATAGCACCAAGGCAAACTATTCTGTACACTTTAATTAGAAGTTCTAACGCCCATGACTTTAGGACATTTTATTAGAAATTAGCTAAGGAAAAAAAAAAAAAGGAAACAGTCAAATCTCTCTCTGACATAACTCAGTGGAATAGCTGTTTATATGTTGAGAGCCAGTGCACTGAATACAGAATATGTGAGTCAGAAGCCTTTAAGATTGAAATAGCCTCTTGGTTTTGTTTCTCTAAGAAAGAATTTTAAATTATCCTGATAATTTATGGAGGAAGCCTAGGTCTTTCTAGCCTGATGTTTTTGATTGAGAGCATAAACAGGGGAAGTTTTCTTGAAGAATCTGCAGAGGGAAAATTTACCCCCAGGAAAAACAGAGCTCCCCTGGCAATTTATGGAGGAGCAGTGGGACTCTGATGATGACCTGATCTCCAAAAGGCTAACATCTACTCCTGGGCACACCTTGCAGGCACTGCTCAAATGCAAGTGCCAGCCTAGGCAGTCATACATCTGTAGCAGGAGAACCAAATCTGTTAGCAACTAATACAGGAGCATCTTTCCACTTTTCCATCTTAGTTTTTTTTCAAGAGCAAGTCACACCCTGACTCAGTCTCACTAAAAATATGCCCTTCAAAAATAAAATATTCCCCTCTGCCCCAGCTTCTGAGATAGCAGAGCTTCCTGACACAAGACCTCACACTGGGCACCAGCAGCTTTCCACCAACTTTTAAAAAGTGGAGGTTCGCTGTGTTTTTTTTACCTTAATTATTCCTGTTGTACACTGCTAGTACTAGATGTGGACTACCTAAAAAGGCAGGAAGAAGGACTGTTCGGCTACTGCCTTTGTTTTTATTTAGAGCTTCGAAGGCAGTTTGAAAAGAAAGGCATAGTCTGCATACCTCCCAGCCAGGTCTGCAGCCTGAGAGTTCAGCTGGAGCCAGTGGAGCCATCTCCCTTGGTATCAGCCCAGGATCTGGCCCTAGGCTTCTGCATTTCAAAGGGGGCTACTATAGAAGACAATCCTGATCAGTTTTACAGGGTTTTTTTCCCCTTTCTCTCTAACTGGAATTGAAGCTGAGTTTTACTTATTCTCTGCTAAAGCACATGAGTTACTACAAAGTCAATTTTTTTTTACATAACCGTAGAGGAAGATCATGTGCAGCTTTTCGTATTTATTAAACTTAGTCCAGTTTGCCAGGCAACAAATAAGAGATGGTAACACTTGTGTGATGAATTACTCCACTTAAAGGCCTTTTAACAATTTGCTATTGTTTGAAAAAAATTGCATGTCATCTGTATTAGTCACACTCTTCTTCCCAAGATCATAACCTTAATTGCTGTTACTAGGTTTGCCTGCCTAATGTGTTTGGTCCCACCTGTTTTGCTTATGAACCTATTATTTTCAGTCACTGCCTTAAAAAAAGAAGTACTTCATTATTACAACTGTGTTGCTTCTTCACTAAATGCCATGATATTTATTTTCCTCTAGGCTGGAAGGACGAGCAGAGTGTTTTGACTGCTTTGTTTGGCATGGTAGCATCCCTGGTTTTCCCCCTCATTCACCAACTATAAATATAAAATAGCTCAAATTTTAAAAATATAAATAAATAAAAGTGATGCTGGATCATTCTCATTTTACGACTGGCTGAAAGTGAAACCCTTACACTTTGAATGGGAGCTCAGGGAGGAACACGGTGGAAAACGTCCAGCTGCAGAAGTCACATGCTCCAGTGAAGCACTTGGAAATAACCCCACAGATCTGGGGGTTTCTCATATGTGTCTCCCCATGCACCCCCTTGGATCCTGGGAAGCTACTTGATGAAGAGGTAGTATTGTTATTCTTGCTACAGGATGTACAGTGAGAGACTGTTTTTCTCTCCCTGTCTGCACCATACTATGGTCACAATTATTGGCTTCTCTATCTCACAGCTGGGTTTTTGTTTACTTTCTGCTTGTAGCATCATCAAGTTAGTCCGTGGCCTGAGCAATAGGGCAATTTTCTCCCCTGACTTGATTTTTTTTATGATGGGTTTTCAACTTTTGTTGGCTTTACCTATAATGAGTATTTGAAAGACATCCATACTGCTGCCACGTTGGCTGGGTCTTCACTTTTCCTTTTTCTGCACTGAATAGGAACTGTGTGTACAGGTGACACAAAGACTAGTTAGCTTGCCATCCTGTGCTGTACAGAGACAATATGCCTGGAGAAGATGACAAATTCTCTGGCCCAACTACTTCTTTTCTGAAATTATCCCAATTTACAGTGTTCCAATTAGAATTTTTTACATTAGGTGTGTAGCAGAGGTTTCCCACCTACTGGTCCCTTTCGTTCTCCCTACTGTGACACAGATGCAATGTTCTGAAGAAATTTCATGTCTAATGCCAAATAACAAAAGCCACAGGAGAAAAGGATCTGGAGAGAAAAAATTGCTTTGGAAAAGACAATGCTTTGGATTGTTTTTTCCTTTGTCCCCAAACATGACAGCTTTGGACCCCATTTTCCATCAGCACTCTTTGCAGCTTAAAGCCTGTTACACTGTCATTAATAAGAAGAATTTCTTTAGGAGATTAGATCTTTTAATATGGAATTCAGCAATACTGATACTTTTAACCTCATTCCATCCCAAAGATGATATATGCCTAATTGCGCTCAACACAGGCATTGTTTGTCTGAGGTCTCACTATTTGCAAGAGTCCTGCTGAGTGAGGCTGAATATATTCTGCTTTTGTCCTAGTCAGGTGCTGAAAATTTCCCAAATGCTAGTCATTACAGGGAAAAGCAGCACTGAAAAGCATTAGTAAGGTTGTCAAATTATGTGCCCAAAATTAGGTAATGAGGAATGCATCATGTCTGAAATCACCTTGGCCACATCTCTTCTCTTATCATAGAGCCTATTGCCATTGACTATACACAGCAGATAGTGCTCCCTTGATGGGCAGATACTCAATATTTTTTGTTTCAAATGCAGCCTTCCGCAAATGAAACTTATTTTTCTGTGCACTCTACAAACCCTTCTCAGAGAGCTGGATGTTTCCTCATCTGGCTGTCTGCCAGTTGAGCACTACAGTCTTTAAACCCATCTCAAATGTTGGTCCAACAATTCCCAAGCTGCTTTTCCCAGCACAGTCTTCCTGGCGAGCCCTCTAACACCCTTCTTTCTTTGTAGCATGGCCGACACAGCACGGCACCCTCTGCTGTACTGCTTCCAGCTCTGCAGCTGGGGTCCTGGCCTCGTGATGTGTCCCACGGACCACCCACCCACCCACCTCCCTGAGGGCTGATTCACACCTCAGGACCTGCTGTATTTGTGTGTGACTTTGCAGAACAGCAGTGCTCCAAGGTGTGGGGGATCTCTGATACCGGTTTCACAGCTGAAGCATAGAAAGGATGAGGTCAAAAGGTAGCATTGGTTTCAGCACCTCATTTTGAAGTGATGAGGGTGTGATGATTTGGCCATATTTGGCAACTTAGAGCATGAAACACACCCAGTACACACAGGATCTCTTTGATGATTGTAAGGGCAGAATCGGGTTTTTCAGAGTGGTGATCAGTTGCTCCATAAGCTATTAATTTCCTGTACTTCAGTGTCTTATTTACCCTGTACCTGATGATTTATGCAGCAGATGAAACTTCTTCCTCTTCCCCAGCGTCCCCCCCTCCATCAAACCCACTTTCTCTCCCATTCTATCTCAGTTTCTGCTCCCCGGGTTTCTCCTTGTGCCAGAGCCTTTGCCCAGGCTGCTCCCTTTCTCTCAGCCCCAGTCACCCCTCTCCCCAGGTCCTGGCAAGCCTCAGTCCTTCCTGGTGCTCCCACCTCATCTGAGGGGCCATCCGTCCCCAGCTCTGCTTCAGTCCTCCTTGCCAGCCCCCTCTTTGCTAGGTGCCAGTTTTCCCCTCCTCCTCTTCCCCACCTCAGCTTGCCCACTCCATCCCCAGCTCCTTACTTCAGACAGGGTGTCACAGGAGGACAGGGGCCACATCCATCACACTGGCCACTTCCCATGATAAAGGTAGTGTGGGATGAGCCTGTCTGTGGCATACTGAGCTGGGATGACTCCCTTCACCTAGCACAGACTGCTGGCTTCAGCATCCAAAGTATTGCAGCGGGCCCAGGGCAGGGCAGTCGTAGCTCCTAGCTGATGTTAGCACTTAAATCGTCAAACTAAACTAGATAACTAACTAAAACAGCTACACATACAAAAATAAAGGCTGTTTCCTGCTGTACACTGTGAGAACTCAAAGACTATTTCAATAATAGTAAAAGTTGTCCAGGGTAGATGTGTTGGAAACTGAGAACCTACCAAGGGAAGGTGCAAATACATAAACTAAAACATGACAATTTTTAAGATACGGCCATTTGTTGCTTTTTTCCTTCTAGTTATTCTACAGGTCAGGGAAACTTTATCAATGATAAAGCAAGAGCAGAAAAAATGTGTAAGGTGATAGAAACAACATCATACCAGACTTAGTATTTTCAATTACTTAAAAATCTGCTCAAAATTATAAACACATCTCTGTTAATTAAGACCACTTTTGTCCCTCAGCAAACTGTCATCTCCTACTCCTTTAATCTCCCTACAGTTTGTACTGTGACTTATGGCTGCACTTCCCTTTAGCTATATTCAGTGTTTGTTTTTTCTTTTTCTTCTCTTGCCTCAGAATCGTTCCCTGATGCTTGCATGCTTTTCCCCTGCTATTCTCTCTGTAAATACTTTTTCCTCCTATTAGAATAGAAAAAGCCCCTGTCAAACAATGAATCATTCCATAGCAAAAAAAAAGCAACCCATAAGCAGAAGACTTTGCAAGCATTGCCAGTTTTGAAAGAGTCCCCATAAACAGCCAACAAGAAGAAGAGAGAAAGGTAAAGAAATTGCCAGAACTGCATGGAAAAAAAGGAGGTGGATACAAGAGTGTATATGTTGAGGGAGCAGTCTGTGAACAATTTCACTGACTTTTCCAATTTCGCCTTGGCAATGTCATGAAGTAGAAGTCAAGCAATATTAGACCCGCATCCTCTTAAAACATGTTTGTACTTTACTGGACAAACACTCCTCTTCTTAATAAAGCAGACTTCAGAGTACAGAGCTCCCTGCAAGACTCTTTTCCTGATGTGTACCAGCCACTGATCACTTCCTACACCAGGACTGCTGGACTCTGAGCCAGTCAAGACATTAGTGGGCTCTAATGCAAGCTGTTCCCAAGACACCTGCCTTCCTTCTGATGCTCAAAATGTGGTGCTGCTTCTACTGAAGGCTGGCCTGTGCTAAGAAAGATGGTGTGAACTGAGATGTTGTAAAGGCAGGCACCTATTCTTTTCTGATGAAAAGGTTGTCTCTAAGAAATGGTTATTCATCAAATGATGGGGAATTGTAAGGAATTAATCCACTGCAACCATTTACTGTATGAGCAATAATCAGTGCCCTGAGTCATTACAAAGCCTGTTGAAACACTTCAAAAGTGGAAAGCACGCACTAAGGACCTGATACAAGACTAGATCAGAACCTAATGTGCCCTCTGAAAGAATCTGTGTCTGGTCCAGGAGGCAAGGAAATAACCAAAGATGAAGATGCATACAACATTTCTCAGGTACTCCTCCAGTGGTTACACCTGATCAGGGATAGACCAAAACTCCTCAAGTCTTTGTGCTCCTTTCCAAATGCAGGACTGAAGCACTATCAATGACAACAACATGACTGCTTTTGTAACTCTGAAGTCACACGTCTTGTTCACGGGAGCACAGTGTGAGCAATAGCTTGCCCTCATCAATCTGATCCATAGCACCAAAGACAGGTGCATCCTTAGATAAGGTGAAGATTAGAGCTGCAGTGCAACAAACTTTGGTCTGTCACAGGTGCCTTCAGGATAAGGAAAGCAAGACAGCTAATGGTACAAAGTCAATAAACACAAGTTAAAGTACGTTAAACTGTTACGCAGATGCCCTCATCTGGGAAGAAATTAATCCTCTTTAGAGGATTATGCTGCAGTGAAAATTTAATGCACAAATACAATGAGTCTACTAAACTCAACATCAGGTTGAGGGAGGTGATTCTGTCCCTCTGCTCTGTGAGACCCCACCCAGAGTACTGTGTCCATGAGACTCCGCCTCAAGTACTGTGTCCAGTTCTGGAGCCCCCAACACAAGAAGGACATAGAGCTCTTGGAGCCAGTCCAGAGGAGGGCCACAGAGATAATCAGAGAGCTGGAGCACCTCTCCCACAAAGACAGGCTGAGAGAGTTGGGGTTGTTCAGCCTGGAGAAGAGAAGGTTCCAAGGAGACCTCGTAGCAGCCTTCCAGTACCTGAAGGGGCCTACAGGAAAGCTGGGGAGGGACTTTTTACAAGGGCATATAGTGATAGGACGAGGCGTAATGGTTTTAAGCTGGAAGAGGGTAGATTTAGTGTAAGGGTGGTAAGACACTGGAACAGGTTCCCCAGGGAGGTTGTGGATACTCCCTCCGTGGAAGTATTCAAGGCCAGGTTGGATGGGGCTTTGAGCAACCTGGTCTAGTGGGAGGTGTCCCTGCCCATGCAGGGGGGTTGGAACTAGATGATCTTTAAGGCCCCTTCCACCCCTAGCCATTCTATGATTCTATGAACTGGGGATTTAACACACTCTACAACCTGTCATTTAGACGCACTAACATCACACACTGAGTTGGATCGCTTTGTAGTTATTGACTGTGTCCATGTTTGCACAGTCATAGAGTGCTCTCTGTGTGTACCTTTGTGCTCTGTCCCTTCCTCCATTCTGTCTCTTTTGATAGAAGATCTTCAGAGTCAGTAACAGAACCCTCTTTACCATGTGCATCTACGCTGCATACCAGTGACTCTATATAGCTCCATGACACTACCAAAGTGCAACCAATATATGTGTTAACCCTCTTTAGTATCATAGTATCATCATTCTGGTTGGAAAAGACCTTCAAGATCATCTAGTCCAACCACTACCCTAGCTCTGCCACGTCTACCACTAAACCCTGTCCCCCCAGCACCACATGTGTCTTTTTAGATGTCTCCAGGGATGGTGGCTCAACCACTTCCTCTGACAGCCTGGATCACTTTCTTTCACTTTAACAGTTTTGGAAAACAGGTCAGAAAGTGTCCCATATGGGACACAGCATACTTTTTGTATACAGTATCACCAAGTATAAGGACTGGAGCTAAGGCTGAGTTTGGTGCATGTGAGATGGCACAAGTCCTGCACAGTGTCAGGCAGAACAAAGATGTCCATCCACACAAGCTCCAAACCAGAAGCCCTATCACCATATCATTATGCTATCATTATTGCTATAGATTATTAGTTCTGCTGTCAGGCAAGACTAATTACTTTAGGTGCAGCCCTGCTGTCTTCCAGCTATACATCTTTAGGGAATCAAACTAACATTTGTTGTTGCTAATAACCAGCAGCCCACGACATAAGGTGGCCTGAGACCAGTCAATGTTGGCCTGGGATTCCTGGCACCAGGCTCATGTGGGAAATAGAGGTAACCCCAAGATTGGTCCCGAGCATTCCCCAGTGGTCATCAGCACTGCTTTACTTTCATGACAGCCTGGGTGCTATCTTTTGTAGCATTCCCAGTGACAGGATTTCCACCTGCTGGACAAAACCAAGTCTCCTATGGGACTTTTTGTTCTGGCAGTTCCCTTAGACATGATCAGATTTTTTTTTTTCCCTCATGATCTAGTGATCTAATTTACTGCAGTTTCATTGATATTCCCATGTTAATCTCACTCTTGTCTGGCATCACAGAAACTTTTGCTTGCTCATGCAGTGTAAATTAGCTTCAGGTCAATTAACCTCTTGACATATGTTGTTTTTTCCAATTTCTCTTCAGACTTGCTTGTTTTTCTTTCAGGCTGTCGGCACTTGGCTCCTTTGGCGAACATTCCCCTGCATTGCAATACTGTGCTGTTTCAGCAGTGGCTGCTATGACACAAGGGCACAAAGCCACTCTGCAGCACAATTCTCTAAGGAAGGCAGCTGAGTGCCCTGGTGCATCAAAGCCCCTGGCTTCTTGGTCCAGAAACTCTACGTTAGCTCAGTGAAAACAGAAATCAGAAAATGGGAGAGCACAAGAGCTAGGGATGCTGAAATGAAGCTTATGAACTTGCATTTCCATTTAATGCCAGGGTCAGGTGTGTACAAGATGCAGTATACTGAAGCATTTTACCCTATTAATTATCATTAGCTTCTTTCCTTTAAATTCCCCCTAACTCAAGGGGAGTTCCACTCATTATGGTCAAGAAGGGTATTACTGCATGTGAAGAACTCACAGATTACTAATGGTGAGCTCCTATTTAATTGAATTCAGTGAATGACAACACCATGACATTGCTAAGATTAATGACTCAATAATTTTTGAGACAAGGCAAAATGTGAAGTAAATTGATTGCATTAATTTTATTTTTTTTTTCCCTTGGAAACACTACTGCATACCAGCTCAGCAGTGTCCTGGACAGAATGCTTTGCTGCTAGTGAAGCCCAGCTACCTCTTCTCCATTCAACTCTTGCACTCTGACATAACTTTGGAGTAAGTGTAATTTCCTAGTCGCAGAGATGCAGGCTGACAATAATTGAGCTGAAATCTCGGCAGGCAAAGTGATTAATGCAGAGGACTTTTTGGAGTGGAAACTTCAGTTATTGTCAGATTATTCAAGAGAAGAAGAGAAGGTGTCAGAGTATGGATAGAGGACTGTGGTGACTGCTCATGTCACTCTTGAAAAACTATGAATAGATTTTCATTTCTGCCATCTTGTAAGTAACTCTTATTCACATAAAAATCAGTTCTTGCCTAAATGCAATGTCAGATGTAACATCTTGTTTAAAAATCCATTTGCAAACAATGAGATGGCTTCATCTTTCCTACATGGGGTGTAAGTTGAGATGGCTTTTCATATAGTAACTGTAAGTGTCTGTTGAAAGTATCTCTGTAAAATGCAAAGAGTAGGGTTTGATATTGCTCAACATCATCTGTTTATCACATTTGGTTTTTACAAGATAGTCATCAAAACCCTATTATTATGTCTAGTGAGAAGACTGGGCATTATTAACACAGGCATAGTGTTTTGTTTATCTGCAAAAGACCATAACAAAGACAAGCATTTCAGATCTAGGATTTTGCTAATTAGGGTATAGATCAAAAATATTAATCAAAGGATCATACGGAGAAGACAGAAATAAGGTAACTCTTTATATGAGAGGAGTCCAGAAACTACTCACTGGTGTTGAGAGGAAAGTTTTCTCAAGTAAGCTACGTATTTGAGAATAGAAAAACAGTCTTAGATTTTGCTCTCTTCTCTTCCCTCCCCTGGGCAAAGGGAGAGTGACAGAGGAGACAGTAGTGGAGACAGCTATCTCTGGCAAAGAAACTCCATCTTATGTCAATAAAGGGAGATTCTGGTGCCTAACATAAGAGAAAAACATAAAATGGCTGAAATCCACAAAGAATCTTTTTCATTAAGTATAATCTTAAAAGTGGGATTTTTTATTACTACATTTGTTTGTATCCTATTGTGTTATTGCAAATACTTTCCCCTTAAGTTTTGTCTAATAGTTATACTTACCCAGAGTTAAGTGACACATGACAACATGTTCCTCAGTCAAAGGTTGGTGACCTATAGAGCAAGGCTCCTGTTATGGGTGCCCTGATTCCCAGCGCAGCCCTTTCAGGAAGAGAAGGTAGATCTGCTTTCTCAAGGCTCACCAGGGAAGAAGGATCTCTTTGAAAGCAGGAATGAAAGAAAACATCCAGGTATGTCTGAAGGGGAGCACTGCTGAACCCTGTGAGTCCCAGAGAAGGTGATAACAATGCCATATCTCTTGCCATTTCACCATTCATTCTCTGGGCTTCTCTGCATTTAATCCAACAGCAGACCCGAATGCTGTGCAGTGGTGTAGAACAATGTTGAACCAGAACCTAAGAAGATCAGGGCTGGCCACCACAATAGAGCTCCCAGTTCCTGTGGCAAAAATTGGAGAGGGTCCATGACATGGCTCCTGTGACAACTACGGAAGAGCCAATACCTCTGAGAAACTGGGTCCTTAAAGACTACCTACATGGTTCTGGCTAGGGGCTGTCTTCTTGCAAAAGGGCTCTAGATGCAGGCATTTGGGAGGTACTTCAGGAGGAATAATAACACGGGAAAAAGGATCTGAATTCAGGCCTTCTGGATGTGACAGGCCTTTGAAATTTAATACAAACCAGTTGTTCATTCAACTAATGTTTGGCAGCACCTGCAGCCTAGGATTTTTTCTTTCTTCTTTGCCATCTGACTGAAGGGGATTTCATCACTGCAGACATTTGTATGAATTGCAATTATGGTTTTGCCCCAGCATGCCTTGTTTTGTAATGGCCAATATTGGAGGGAAAAAAAGCATTTTCAGTCTGAAAAGGGTTAATTTTCTATCTCAATGGCTAAATGTGATGTCTTTGTTCTAGTGCTCTATCATTTACCTTGCTGTCCAACTACAAGCTGCCTCAGCCAGACATAAGTGCACAAGAGATGGCATGGGTAAGGAAACCTGCTTCTTTCAATAATATTGCAGAAGCACAGGCAGCTTATGACCCTGTAAAGATGAAGGTTTACAGTCACAGAACACTCAATCATTACTAGTTTTGAAGAAAAAAGGACAAGGACAGGTTTTCCCCAAACAATGAATAAACTTAGAAGGTTCAAGTACCTTTTGGTATGAGCTGATGACCAGAACTCAGTGCCTCAGACTCCACTGCAGAGACAGAACCTGTGCATTCAAGGATTTCTGCAGCATTGTTCTCATATGCCTGGACAAAGGCTCATTGCACAGTTATAGTCACTTTTCCATGAATGCCTACTCCTTCCTTTGGGGTACTGTCAGCTGTGCAGTCCCAATTTCAGGCATGACAGCCCGTCTCTGAGTAGTGCTGGAGGCTTAAAAGTCTGCATGAAGTTCATAAGTACTGAAGTTGAAGATTGTCCCTGCAAATGAGAGCCTAGGGCATTCAGAGGCAACCAACACCATTTTAAAAATGATGACATTTGGGGAGATTGTGTCATGTGCAGACTGCTAAGAATTTATCAATGTTTGGCCAGGAATTCCAGCCATCTGGAGGGACTGTTAGCAAATGATCTGCCTTGCTCTTAACCAGGAGAGAAAAGCACTTAGCCATAGCCCATGGTCAGCAGAATTTCTCCGGTGGTGTTCTCTAGTGAGTCTAGAAGCAGCTCTAAGGCATGGCTGAGGAAAACAGGGAGCAGAGGGAGGGAACAGAGTTAGCACTGGCCAAAGGCTCTCCAGGCATGTAGGGATCTATAAAACCAGTCATATTGCTCCTCCTGCCACTGGGAAAATAGGGAATGTGAGGACAATAACTGTCCTTAAAAGGGCTGCCCCAGCAGTAGCCACTGCCTTGTACACTTCTACCTTCTCTTCCTGGCAGCACCACCAGGAGCCAGTCTGGTTTCCCAGGGTGGTGGCAC
This sequence comes from Hemiprocne comata, assembly GCA_020745705.1. Taxonomy (NCBI): domain Eukaryota; kingdom Metazoa; phylum Chordata; class Aves; order Apodiformes; family Apodidae; genus Hemiprocne; species Hemiprocne comata. Next base: position 32,796,133 of record CM036588.1, read on the forward strand.
AGATAGAGCAGGCAGAAGGGAAACCAGCAAAGACCTGAACTTGTGGGGTGTGAATCACTTAGAGATGCTGTTCTCTCTCCACCTCCATCACAGCTGGCTCTATGACTTTCCAACTCCATGTTCTCCCCTCCCATGTATTGGAGTTAAGGATTTTGGTAAGTGCTTGGTTGCCAAAGAAGACCACCTCTAATGCATTCCTCATTGAAGTGGCACAAGTGGGCAGCACTTCAGAGAAGCCACAAACAATGTATAGGACTCTGGGTATTATTGTGAGACAAAAGACAGGGATCTCATCAGGGTTGCATTTGAAGTCATTAATCAGCAGAAGGAAAAATCCTTCAGCAGTGCTGACAGTTCCAGTTTGGCTTTCTACTAGATTTAGACCAGATGTGACTCAAGTAATAAGACAGTTGTAGAAAAAATAATAATTGTTCCTTCTTATTTTGTAAGTGAGAAATCTGCAGATTCTCAGCTCGTAATTAAATAATAGTGACAGTGAAGTGTGCAGGTAGAGGAGACATCCAGATGGATTTGGCTGTTCTTGGTTGCATGGTGCCACATGCCTCCACTGACTAGAGCTCAGTCAATGGCTAGTTTAGATGGAGCATTTCTTCATCCTGGGCCAGAGTTGGCTCAGGTTTCTTCCGAGAGGCAGAATATGGACTACTTGTGCCCTCCTAGAAGGGAGAGCTGAATTACTTGTATCACAAGGATTTTGGGCGCTTGCAAAAATAACTGAGTAGTCCTTCTCTTTTCAGTGCTGGCAGCTCCTCTCTGTTCTTCCCACTTTCTCCTCCACAGGAGCAGCAGTGATTCCTGGGGACTCTTCCATGGACAAAGTAGGACATGAGGCCAGTTTTTTGCTGCATGCCCGCAGACACCTACCATAGATAAACACTTACTGTGATGACACCCAGTCTTGGCCACACTCCTTGCCTTATTTAATGGTGCAGCTATGCTGGGAGGAGATGACTGACAGAGTTCAGCCAGAGTCCCTTCTCTCCTTCTTTTAGACCTTTGCTAAAAGTGTCATGACCTATTCAAAATATTGTCTGCATTTTCTCTGGATGGGCCTGCAGCCTTCACGGCTTCAGAGACATTGGAGTTTGCTTGGGGTTTTGTATTTACCTGATTTTGTTGTGCCACAGCTCAGGATGGTAAATAAACCTGTGCAGGAGGTTTGCAGCACTCCCATGGTACAAAACAACTGCAAATGCTTCTTAATCTGCCACCTAACCTGGGTTGGCCTTTGCTTTGCATGACGACATGGAGTAGCAGTATCAGGAAGTCTTGGTGAGCCTTGCCATATCATTTGTCCAATGAGGAAAGACAGCACCTGTAGCATCCTTGGGTTGTATGCACCCTGAAATCAGTAGGAATCTGTGAGGTAAACACCGAGTGCTGACTTGTTTGAAGTCCAACATTGTTCTCAAATGTGCTGGTCTTATACCAATTGCACTAAGTGTGGAACTGAGCTTACCAGCAAGAAAATGAAGTGAGTTTCAAGATGGTTTTACAAAGATTTCTGGCATCAGCTTTCTTCTTGACAGTGTCAGCAGGACTCAGACTCATGAAGACCATCTACACAGCCACAATAAATTCTATTTTTATTTGAGATAATTTGCATATATTTTTCCAAGTTCCTGAAACAATAGGCATAATCTAATTGGCCTTCAAGGAGTCTCTGAATACATTACAACTAACAAATTATGGAGACATTGGTACAATATGGTGTCTTTCATCCAAATAAAATGTTCTCAAAACGTTGGACAAGTCCAATACAACTGCACACAGTCATGAATTGCCTGGCTACAGAAATACTGTCTGTCCTGCAGCCCATGAGGAAGTGTGGAGAGAAAGGTAGGAGGAGCTGTGTCCTAGAGCAATGGGCTGGGCTGTGCCTGGCACCACTGTGCACACACCCAGCAGAATTGGGAGCAAAGGCTCATGGCAAAAGTCATCTTCCAGTATTGAAGTAAACAGCAAAGGGCCAGCTCAGAATATGAGATCTGAGGCACACACTGGAGCTGGTATTTCTCTTCTTGTCTGTGTTCAGTGAGACTGTAGATGAGGAGCAATATGTGTTTGCGTGTAATGTGTGCACAGGTACAGCTCACTCAACCATCATTAAACCACAATCTGCTCTGAAGTGGTAGACAGATGCCTCTAAACTGGATGCATGTCTAAACAAAAGGTTTGTGATCAGTACTTCATACAAATAAGTTATAAGGAAACAGAGACATGTAAACTGCAATAATGCACCTGGAATTCACCCAGGACACTCAAGGCACCAATCTTTCATTACTCCTGTGAAGACTGACATGGGAGCTGGAAGAGCTGTACAAATGGCTAGATGGTTATGGCTTGTTCAAAAAACAGCACCTCTGACAGCCAACTGTCCCCTGGCACTATTTTATTGTACTGAGTGAAAGGGAAAAAAAAAAGGGCAATTGCTGATCTACTTCTCACAGCACCTACATTTGTTGTATGTCATTCCAGGGACTGAAAGATTCCGAAACTCGCCTCATTTCTGGTGTTTAGCTGTGCTTCAATGCAAGGTTCAAAGTTAGGCTGTGGAAGAGGAAGTGCACAACTGCAAAATAAAATGTTCTACAAATATAGTTTAATAACTGAGGATAGAGAATAATGGTAAATCACAGAAATAATAATTTTACTACTTGGAATTACAACATATCAAGGGAACTGTCATAGAGTCCAGTTTTATGAACGCAATACATAACTGATTCAGAGGAGGTAAAATGCAAGCTCCCTTCTGAATTAGTTTAACCAGTGTGAATCTGTGGGTAGACCAGGCCTCAGCCAGAACAAAAGAGAAAATAATCCCCTTGTAATGCAGCATTTAACACCTAGCAGGCAGGTGATAATTGCCTCAGTCCAAAGGGATTAGCACATTGTAACCTCATTATAATGTAAAATGTAACTTCCCTATATGGGGCTGTCTACATGGAAATCTTATAGTGGCATAAACAAAGATATGAATTCAAAATGATTTAGTTTTGTTGGAATAATTCCTAGTGTTAATTTATTTATTTGGAGAGAAGAAAGTGGTTTTTTTTGTGGCGTTTCATGGATTTTTTCCCCCTTCTTTTTTCTCCTGCAGTTTACTCAACAATGTTTTAGAATTCATTTAAGAAAACTTAAATAATACAACTTATTGGAGGAACACAAATACTAACAATTTCATGCCACCCTTGTACTCTGGGGCTGCTCTGCTTTGTCTGCTGGTGCAATAAAATGCTAATGCTTTATTGTAGACAAATCCTGAGGAGAGCTTCCAGGTTCTACCTTACACTTGAGTGTATTTCTGTTATTTATTGCATCAAGTCAGTTCACAAGCAAATAGCAAAACCTCATTTTATCAAGGTCCCTGAACCAACATTAATTAAGGGTCAAGTCAACTCTGAAAATGTGGGGTTTTATGCTGATTTTGTAAGTGATCTAAGTGAGGAAAGGGGTTAAGGGAGCTCTGGCCCACAGCCACAATGCATGGGAATGTGGGAGTGCTGGTTGCGAGGGTCTTCTCCCAGATAATCCTGGAATCAAGAGTTTTATCACACACTTCTTTCCATTTCTCTCTAAGGAACAAGCTCCGGTGAGGTCTCACCTGGCTGTCCTTTTATGCATAGCCAAGGTCACAAGAAAGAGTAAAATATGAAAATCTAATCTTCTTTGCTAATGCAAAACAACTTCTTTCTGTATGTAACCTCACACAGAGTTCAACCAGTCAGATATAAGAGGCTAAAAATTGCTTTCAAAGGCTTAATTCAATTTCAGAGAGCTTGCTGTGAACTCGCAGAGAACAATGCAGGTGCCTCTCTGCCTTTCCTGAAAGGGATACATCACAAAGCTCTCCGGGATGAGCTGTTTGATTTCAGACGCACTCTTACACACCTCAGTCGGTTCAGATGCATCCTTCAATTTTGAATCACCTAAGGATTTGGGTACCTTATAGACAATGCATCTTGCCACTTACCAGGCATTTACATGTCAGAGAAGTCTAAGGAAAATTCTTCCATGTGCTGTAAGCTTTCTCCTAGCATATAAGAGTGTACACAAGGGCACATGTTTTTCTAAATTGGATTTCTATTATAGAAAAAATAGTACGTAATAGCCCAGCTATATTTTTCTCTGAGCAAGTACTCTGAAGTTCTTTTGCCCTTTTTGTACATGGGTGGTCAAAAGCATTTGTTAATTGTTCTGTTAACTTCTCACCACTTGCAGCAGTCAATGGAGTTAGGCACCAAAGAGCACCTGAAAATCCAAGCTAGAGGCCTGTCTCTTGAGCAGTTCTGAAGATGTTGTTTCAAATACCCAACATACAGTTATCTGGGGCTTTTTCTGAGGAATGACTCATTGTTAGTATGGAATACTGGCTACAGAGATTATCATATTTTTTAGACCCTTGTATATACTACTGATGCCAATGGTAGCTTTTCATTTTGGGATACATGGGGTTAACATCAAGGCCTGCATTACTTCCTGGAAAGCCAGGGTGACAAGGCAAAAATTACTGGAAAGACAGAAAAGTGATGGCATAAATTGATCAAAATTAACTTCCTTACACTGGCAGTACAGTTGGGAATGCCTCCTGATCTTCCTGTTCAAGATCTTACCAGGTGGCTTTGAAGACAAATACCTTCCTTTATATTGACACTACTTTCAAGTATTTAGGATTGACAATTCTTTTCCTAGAAATTGTTAGCATCGGTATCAAGCAATAAGGCATCTGTAAAGAGAAACGTGTTGTTAATTTTAATTGGAAGCATCTAATGAATGTGGCTATCTAGAAAAAGGTCTTTTGCCAGGAAACAAACTCTTATCTTCCTACAGCAAGTACAGTTAACTGTTCGCTAATTCTTTATGAGGCATAAATCTTTTTGTGCTTGTTCTCACAAACAACTGGAATGAATGGTTTCTTTTTAATTACTCTGCAGCATCTTTATTACATTATTCAATTCAGCTTTAGTAATAATAATACGTAGCACATACACAGCATTTTACACCTTCATAGTGGCCCACAGCATTAACTAATGCATCCCCAAATATCCTGTGCTCGAAATAAATAGGTATCCTACTGCAAGTTAATATCTATTTCCTTTGGACCCTTTGTAGTGTAATTTAAAATTACACAAACATAACAGAAATCATATTCCTGTTATATGCCTAGAACCAGACCCAGATCCTAGGATTTCTCCCTATTCTGTTTAACTTCAGCTGTTGTTTGATGTAACTTTCACATTACAGTCCTGCTGAAGAAAAGAGCTCGTTTGAGATAAAGTATGTGCAATGCTCTTTAAGGAAACTATAAGCTGGAGGCAGTTCTCCAGCCTGGGAAAGGAGATAGAGAGTTATTTTTACTCCTAAATTCCTCTGGGGGAGAGGCACTCAGATATGAGTGTGATGAGAGCCATACAAGTACATAGAGTGAGAGAGAGGGAGAGAAGGAAAGAAGTGATTAATGCAGCTCAGCTACACTACCAGCTAGAAGGTGAAACTGAACCAGCAAAACCAATATTTTGACAGAAAGATTTCTTTCCAACTACAGTCACTTTCAAGTTAAAGACACCGGTGGTGCTATTAACCCTGGTTTCAACCATCTCTAACAACATCCATCACTACCAGCTAGGAATGACTGCTCTTCCTAAAGCAAATGAATAGAGATAACCAGCACCAACTGCTCTTCCTAAGATGTCTGGTATGCTCAAATCATTCTCAGGCTTCTCTCAGGTCTCACTGGAAATGGCCTGTTTCCAGGGAAGCTTGCCAGAAATCAGCTGAGTCACTCATACACTGAATAGGAAAGCACTGGTCCTCGATGAAAAATGCCACAGGACCCCCTGCACTGTGATAGAGTCTGGACCTCAGGCCACTACATCCTCTCCCCTCCTGCTCTGCAGAGCTGCTGAGAGCAAAGCTGCTAAGTCAGGCCCCTGCACAGCCCCAAAAGGCAGCACATACAGATCTATCTCCAACACCAACACTGCTGGAAACTGTGAGATAAACAAACAGGCATATGGAAGTACAGCCAGGGAAAGGTCATTTCCTCTGGACTCTTGATTTGACTCAGGAGCAGATGCAAGGGCCACCACTGGGCCTCATGATGTAGACCAAACAACTCTGAAATTAGTAGCAGAACTATGGTCAGGAAGAGAGAGTCTCATAGTTGATTTCACTTTCAGTGGTATAAAGAAGACAGAAATGTCTAGAAAATTCAGGCAGCAAAGTCAGCTGTGTTTCTAGGAGGGTTATGTATTTCTATGTATCTGTGAGACTGCAAATATAATTAGTAGATGTATCAAACTGCAGCCTAAAAAACCCTGAAACGTTTTCCACAGTGTAGACATTTCTCCTCAGGAGCAGTTTGTGACTCACTGTTCCTGTCAAGCAGGTTAATGTGCCTCTAAATTTCACCTGACAGAAAATGTATCACAGTGTCAGCTGCATTTGGGAATGATGAACATAGCCCCACAGTGGTACCGTTGGAGACCTCGGGCTTGTTCTCCACAAGCACAGGTAGAGGGACTAACTCACCCCAGTTCCAACAAAATAAAATGATGTGGCCAGCTTGAGGACACACTAAGACAAGTTCAGCAACTTGTAAAAGCACTCATTAATCTCTCTAAAATGAGCCTCCTGGGTTCTTGGAGGGAGGGCATGCTGAGGTGGAATTTGTGTGACCTGCTTATAAGCAGGAAATCCACTTGGAAACATTGTTTGGCCCCTGAACAGCATCTGCCATTTTGAAATCACCTTCCACCAGCCCAAAGCCCACTGCAGGCTCAGCCTGTGCAGCCACAGGAGCTTGTTGGCTCCCAGGAGTAGCTGGGACAGGCTGAAGCTGGGCACATTCTGCAGCACTGGTAGCCACTGTAAGGGTGCTCATATTCCTGTTGACCAGGGGAGCTCCTAACAGCTTACCTTTTTTTTTGGGGCCCAGCCTAGTAGCTTTCCGCATCATGGATGTGCCAGTCTGTGTGGGATTAGCTGGAGATATCCCATTGTGTCCACGGACTGTTGCTGCCTCTAAGTGAGAAGAACAATGCCTTTAGCTTTGGCCATATCGACTTCAGCATTTTGGATTGAGAGACACAAGTTCACTCCCTGCACATATCCTAGCTGGAAGTAGGATCACATGCACTCTCAAAAAATTGTGTTTGTCTTTTTAGAACTGGGATTTCCGAGCCACAAGATTTCTTGGGTTTGTGCTTCAAATTTTTGGTGGTTGTGACCAGAACCAGCTATAGCATGATGTCTCCTCCTGTATTAATGATCCCAGGGGTGCACTAGGCCAGTGACTAAGGAGCTGGAGTCAAGATCTGGAATGAACCTGGGTACAAGAGGGAGGATATTGCAGCTCTTGTCTTTTCTGGCTGCTCTGTTGCAGAGCATTTTGTCTGAGCTATGACTGATGCCTCTTGCTTTTGCTGCAAGATTTCAGTTCCCCTGCAGAGCTTGATTTACTTTCCTTGTTTTATAAAATCCTTTTTAAAAAATTCTGAAGAGTGAAAAAAAGTACTAAAGCAATGGCAATCAGCTCTCATTTGTCTATCTATATATCTTTACCTATTCAGTGATGTCTTTTTTGCATAGCTCTCAAAAAAATGGATGGTGGATGCAGGGCAGTGAGTGAATACCTCCAGCCAGACTCTAAAAAGGATTAGAGGTAAAAAATAATAATAACATATAAGCAACTGATTTTGATCTAACTACAAAGTTCTCAACCAAAACGGGCAGATAGTCTGGACTACCTGTCTGCACTGTGCTTGCTCTCTGCATCTCTCCTGATGCAACACAGATGTCCAACAGCTCAGCAGCACAAATCTCCACCTGTGGTGCGCCTCCCAGATCAGCTGCTGCAGGAGATATGATGGGTAAGCAACTGGCTTTAGTCAGATTTGTGATGAGTCTGTTCCATGAATAATCTGCAAAGTGTTTGAAATCTCTGGTTTTCTGGATTCCTTCAGAGTCCCTTCCTTCACACTATAAACAAAGGCAAACACTGTAAAATAGTTTTAGTGGAACAATGTGATCCATCTGCTGCTACATTTCCACAAACTCACATTTGCTAGGTTGAGATTCAGCAGTTGGCCAGACAAGATAGCCAATGCATCAACAAACATAGCTGTAGCATAAATAAAGCAAGTGTGCTAAGGCAGTTAATGAGAAAAGAGCTTGTTTCTCAAAATCCCTGAAGTTTTCCCCAGAAGCCTGAGGGGTCTTTTAATCTAGCTGCATTCCTCCTGATGCTACAACCACCTTGGCACCCAGCCTTTTTTCTCCTCAAAACAATCAGACTGGCTTAAAACCTCACAAAACAAAATGTTGCATTCTTTCCAATGAGAGGGCTTATTTTCTGTGACAATCAGAAATGTGTTTGTTGAAAAAATAAAATAAAAATTAAAAGCATCCCTCAACTGTTCAGGTAACCATTTGTTTTCACCACTATCCTCTCATTAAATCACCAGCTATCACAAGCCTATGGATGAAATATATGAGCTGGCAATGTTGAGATGCCACATTAAATCACATCTGGCAGAGGAAGGCTGGGCAGGGCAGCTGTAAACAAGTCCTTCAAGTGCCCCCACCCTGGGATGGGTCTGCTCTCTGTTCGGGATGCTGCATTACACGCTGTGGACTGATGGCACAGCAGAAGCAGTGGGAAGGAACTGCTGCAATCTCTGTCAGACCCTGTGGCTTAAACTCCTTTTTCACCAAGCTCATCCAGAAAACTGCAGGGCAAGAAGAAAAATCCTCTCTTCTTGCATACTGCGTGCAGTACCTTTCATAAAAGCTGCCTTGGCCCCATCTCCTGCATGCAGGTTACAAGTGAAATGAGTTTGGAGACATGCTCATCTGTCCATAAAGGATGGGGAGGATGGAGCAGGCAAGCCTGCTTATCTGTCATCCACAATGTTTCTGTCCTGTTGCCAGAGGACTACACTTCCTCTTATGCAGCATAACATGACAATAAACAAATATTTAAAGCCTTGAGGAAAAAAAAATAAATGCACTGGTGCTCGGAGCAGATGTTCGTCCACTGCTAGTGAGGCCCTGAGGAAAAGATGCCTATTTTTATAGCTGTGGCTCAGGCAGGAGGCCAAGCTGCCGCTCCAAGGCAAGCACACCACCAAGGCCACTACCTTCCCTTCTGCACGTGGCATAGTCCACCCTGCTTACAGCTGTGGTGCCTCCTGCAGTATCTGTCAATGGGGTTTTCCTCCTCATGGTGGGATAACTGTGTGGCTGCCAGGCACTGCTCATCACAACCAGTTTAAAGCCCACACTTGTGTGTGGCTTTCAATCTGCCCACAGAAAAGAAAGGGTAGGGAGCTGTGGAGGAGGTGGAGAGAAGCCACTTCACAGCATCTTTGGTGGCTGCTGACTTGGGTGAATTTAGGTTACTGTATATCATCACTTCTTTAAATCTCCTGGCTCACAGTTTCTCACTTTGTTGTTGCTCAGGACATCAGTTTAACCCTCACTGGCATCACACTGCCCTCCACTCCATACACCCTTTACCACAGAGCTATGGGATGGAGTCTTCCATAGCAAGCTTTGCCTTCAGACCACCAAAGTGTTAAATTTCTAATGTGCTTACAAACTGCTTGTGCCTTTCCAACCCTGAGGGCAGGTTTGTATTAAGGTCCAGAACCCACTCCCTTGGGCCACTCCAAAGGCCATTAAAGTTAGTGGAAAGGCACGTGATAGGCAGTGACAGGATCAGGTGGGCAACAGCTTCATAATTGAAAGGACTTAAAAAAATCACAATCAGCTTGTCGGAGGTGGTAACTCATTAGCAAGCAACTGATTTTTGAGACGCTTCCAGGTCAACCTTTCAGAAAGCATCCCTAATTCCTAGTGTGCCAGCAAGGATGAAGTGTGTGTGGCACTCCTGAAATGAGTCCCAGGAGCATCAAGATAGTCAGCACCCGAAGGCATTTAATGTTTGGAGTTCGTTGAACTCATCCTCAAAACTTTGTCTCCAAAATGTTGGGGGAAGTCCTTTGCTACATGTATGTCAAATCCTTTTGCTGGAAGCGCTCATGGTTACCCTTGCTGCTTTACTGAGCACATAGTGTTACTATTTTTGAGGAAGAGTGTCTCACTAAGTTCTTCTCCTAGTCTAAGAATAGGAGGTTTTCAGAGAAACAGCTTTATTGCAGAGTGGCCTTAATGCAAAAACTGTTGCTGTCCCTGCTCAAGACAGAGGGTTTCCAAATTTGTTAAAAAATGCATTCTTTTGATAATTTTACTGTAACTTATTGTGAGTGTGACATAAAATAGGGAGATTTTTGTGGTTTGACTTGCATTTCTGCACTTATATATGGTAATTAAATGTAAAAAAAGACAATTAAAACAAACTTTGGCAAGAGATTAGACAAAATGTGCACTTGAATTTTTTAGGGGCTTGAGGGAGCACTCCTTTGACATTTGCTTTTTAAAAAAAGTCTTAAAATATGGCACTTCAAAAGCAGCTGCATAGTGTGTTCAAAAAGCAGTTTCCATATGCAGAGTTTATGTCAGATGTACCATCTTGTATGTGCCCAAATGACCATAAGCAATGGTAATAGGTTAAATAATTGTTTGTACAGTGCCTTCTCAAGACTGGTGGATCTGTGTTACTGCTCAGTTCAGGGAACAATTAAGAAGATGAACCTTACCAGTAATAAATGCCCCTCTCCAATGCAGCGTTCCAGGGAATGAACTAGTGGTTGTGTCATGAAAAAAAAGAACAAGCGATCTTATACAGCTGTCTGGATTCTCTGGGCTTTCTTACCTATTTCTCTGAGTGCAATTATGGCTTGATGTGGTCACCTAACTTTTCCATATCTCATCTTCCACATTTGCAGAGTGGGGATAATCCTCTCTCCAAGTGCTGTCCAATATGACAAAGCAAAATACTCCAGGAGCGCAGAAAATCATTATGGGAAAGGGTTGTTCATTGTCATACATAAAAATTGCCTGATTAGCTAGTGCTGTTGTGAGAGAGAGTAAGGCAAAGGTCTCAGACGGAGTGAGAACTAATCAAGTTTTTTGTTATTGCAAAATGTTGTTTAAAATTAGTTTAAGGTTCAAATGTGCTATTGCAGGGACGGGTTGTGCCTGGCCTGCCATGCTTTGTTTCTGTCCTGTGGGCCCTTGCTGTCTTGGTAAGCAGCAGCCCCAGCTATGATCTGTCCCCACTCCTGCCAGAAGGTTCTTTCCAGAGATGGTCCCACACCTGCCTTGGGGACCACTCAGCTGCTAGGCTGTAGCAGTTCCTCCTGCTAGAAAAAACAGCCTCTGAGAGCAAAACCATCTGCTCGGAGACAACCCCTGCAGGAAAGCCAAGCAAGCGTAAGGTCTCACGGGGACTGGGAGCGTTAGTGCAATATACAGTCATCACTTGAGACAATTAAGAAATCTGCTCACAGGAGAAGCGATGGTAAACACGGGATTGTGTGCTACCAGGTGTTTATCACAGAGATTTTGAATTTAAAGATAAATAAACATGCAGGCTGTGAGCAGCAGTCAGGAAGAAGGTACAGAGCTGCGTCTGATCAGAACAGAGGTCTGGTTTCTCCAGAGACAGGGAGCCCTGCCTCACTTGTGCCAGCGTGGCAGCAGTGCCCGGGCACAGCTGTGACCTGCTGTGCAGGGTGGGGGCCAGGGCACCCTCCCTGTCCCTGCCCCGGGGGCTGGTGGCTGGCTGCCCCAGAGGGAGAGTGCAGGGCCAGCTGGATCTCATTTCCAAAAACCAAGCAGGTTCGATCCCGGTCTGATCTGCATCACCTCAGCAAATTCCTGAGTTGCAAATTTGTTGTAAATGCCGTTTCTTTCAAGTTGGCAGACGCTGTGTCAGCACTGGGTAGACCAGTTCTCCATCCCCACTTCCGCAACATGCTTAGGATGGGCTGGGCTCTGGTGGCACAGACACAGCCTCCATGAGCCAGCACCAACTGGTGGGGAAATATTTGCACCTTCCTACCAAGCCCTGCCACCAAGGTGTTCCCAATCTGGACTGGTCTGCAAAGGAATCAACTAGATTGGAGTATTTTGTGCAAAAACTGGTGCTTGGAGGCATTTAAAAGATGTGAAGATGTGGTGCTTACGGTGCTTAGTGGGACTTAGCAGTGCTGGGTTAACGATTCGACTTGATGATCTTACAGATCTTTTCTAAGAGGAGAGACCTTCTCCAAGGTATAAATGATTCTATGATTCTACGATTCTGTATCTGCACGAAAAGAATCAGGCCTAGCAGACCTATAAAATATCAATATAAAAATTAAACATCAAATACAATTAATATGGTAGAATCATTCAGTCTCTGTCTGCAGATCAGTGACCATAGGCACCTCCAGAAATCAGGGCAAAAAGAGAAGGATAGGGAGAAGAAGAAAGAAAAAATATATTTATAAAATAAGATTCAGACATTTTAGTAATTGAAACAGTTACACAATCTGAATATCCAATCACCAACATTAACATCCAGATCAACACAGTTATAAAGAAGATAATAAACAAATAAAGACATAATTGCCCCTGAGCATTTTTGGCACATGTTTTCATTGTGTTAAAACCCAGAGGATGTGATGGGGAATTTTTGTGGCAGTGTTTGTGAAGAATGTGTCTCAGTGCTGGAGGGAGGATTTTTCCATTCAGTTCCCTGCCACTCTGGTGGCGAGCAACAAAAGGCCACATTTTCTCCTAAACATGATTTTGGTTTGTTAGTTTTGGTGATAGTAGCACAGCAGGAGCAATGCCTTTTTGAGGTGGCGTTCTGGAGGCTGCCTCTCTCCTGGCTGAGTCTTCAAAGGTCCCTCAGGAGACAGGAACTGTCATAAGAAATTGAAGGGAATGTCTATCTGTCCCAGGTCTCCATATCTGGCAGTCCCCTCCGTGGAATGCTTAGGAGGGGTACAGCAGTAATGGTGTGGAAAACAATTGCAAACTGCCCTGCTCCACATTTCCTCTTCATGTGTCTTTGAAAATCACTGTGGATGGAGGCTTCCCACCTTCTTCAGAATTCCCTCTTTCTTTATAATACTCACTTTCATCATTTGGCAAAGACTTTCACAGGCTACAAGTCCATTGTTTGGGAAAACACTTTCATTTTCCTTTGGTACTAGTCAGTTCATCACTCATGTGGGACCAGATGTTGAACTAGGAGAAAGCAGTTTAAAGCTTGTCCAAACTAAAACCTTATTTTAAAACTAACCCTTACACATCTTGTCAGCGGCTCCAGGCATCACCAGAGCATATTGAAAAGCAATTTGTGACATCTGTGTTCAGCAATTTAAGCCTGGGTCTTGCCACAAACAGCTTAAACTGGAAGAGCATTAGAAGGTTAAAAGGACAAAGCTGTACAGAGTAAATTCTCCCCAGGGATCCAATACTAGTTGGTCACATGGTCCTTGGAGGTAGAGGGAGGTTAAGAAACAATTGTAGACATACCGTTGTGCATGGCTGAGTAAGTCACTCTCCCACTGTGATCCTAACTGGGCAAAGAAGAAGCTGAATCTTGAGAAAGACCAGGACTTCATCTTAGCTGAGCATCTTCACCCTTCCTGAGCAACTTAATTGACTTTCCTTGTAAATGGGTGCATGGTGAGGATGGTGCAAGTGCATGGAGGGGGGAACTGATAGCTAAGTACAGATGGCAGAGCTCCCATCCCAGTTTTGTGGAAAAACACTGCCATCGTTCACTGGCGCTGGGGGCATATTTCAGGATTTGGTCCCAAAGAGCCATGCAGAAAATGGGAAGCAGGAGTCACAGCTCCTTGGCTATGGTGGAGAAGAGCCCTCTCCCCTTGGCGCTTTCTTCCTGGCCCACCAGATGTTCTTCCCTCAAGCCCCATACACAGCCTTTTGGGTGTAGGGCCAGGGCTGCACCAGCTGCCCACCAGCCTTGTCCTTATGAGTGACACATGCTGCTTGGAGCTCAGTCCTTCCCTCCAAGGCTCCTCCGTCCTGGCCTGAGCAGTTTCTCCATCTCATCCCTCCCCCCCGCCCTGGCCACTCAGTCCCTGACAACCTGCAGTCTCAGCAGTGCCCCCTGCCCACGGAGCGGGGTACAGGGGGGGAGGCAGGGCCCCCTTCCCTGGTGTGTTGCACCTCGAGGGGGGAAGGAAGCATTGCCCGATAGTGGGAGAGTGGTGGGAAACTTCATGACTGCAATTCCCTGCACAGAAGGGCAAGGGAAATTATGTTCTTTTCTTCTTTCCCATTGTACTGCCACTGCTGAGCAGTTTAAATATTTTAAGTGGTTTTTAAAGTGGATTTCGAAGACTAGGCTATGATGTTAATGTATAACATTTAACAAAACTATGCCAATTCAAATTCAGTTGCTATATTTCTGAACTGAAATATTTTTCTACGTTGTTTAAAATCAAAGCCAGCTCTTTTCTCTGGCATACAGAAGCTAGAAAAGCAGGAAAGAAAACAACTCTGCCTTAACTGTCCAAGCTAAAAAAAATCCCACTCAACGCTCTTAAAATAAAAGAAAGAATTATCATCAATCAGAGGAAAAGAGATTTGATTTTAAGAGCTTTTTTCTGTCTTTTGTAATATGGGTAAATAATTTACTTAAATATATGAGTATAATTCGTATTATTTCCACTTACACAATTGAAAAGAGTTTGATCCCTACTGTTACAGACACAGGTTACATATAACCACATGGCAGCAAACAGAAAACAAATTAAAGGAAACTTGGCACAGACATGGAGTTTTCCTTCTGAGAGGTGAATATTTATTTCCCTTGATAAACCTGATTTCATGCCATGCGTGCTGAAATCCTCACTTGCTTACTAGCAGGAACACTTGGGAGATAAACCAAAGAGCACAGGGTAACAGCAATGAAAGAATGGTTCTTGTCCACCAGTTGCCTGCAGGGACTAGCAAGAAGATCCCGGGACAAGCGACAACAAAGCATGCAGGCCAACTTTACATTTCTTTCTCTTTAGATGTAATTCACTCCATGTGCTGTTTATCCACTGACTTTTCCAAACCATGTCTTGGCTAGAAGGCAGGTGATGACAGGTCATGGGAGAAGCAGAAGAATTTTGCAGCTTGTCTTGGCTGTACCATATATACCCTCATGCTTGGAACAAATTGAACCCTTTGTGCCATTGACAAACTGTGGCAAGTCCAGTGACTGGGGAGATGCACCAGTACTATAAACAACAGGGAGCTACAGGATGAGTTCAGTGCATTGACACTAACAGTGGAGAAAACAAGGTATGAGCTGGCTTTCTAAGGATTGGTGTGTGAGAGTACTTTACTCTGGATGGGCGGTAGGGTACAGGGAGAGATTATTCTCCATGACCAGTCATGTGTCTTGCTTCTTTCTTTACTGCCTACTTGGGAACTTCCCTCGAAGCAACAAAGGTGCCCTCATATTTCTCCAGTTTTCTTAATGATCCACAAAATTCTCCAACAAATTCCTTGTCCTACAAGCCACTGGTGTGTTGCTTGCTAAATATACACTCTGGGAACTAGCTTGCCCAGCTGACAAGTATGGCAGGGCTTACCTATTTCATTGTAGAAATTTCACAACTTCACTGAGTATCAAAGCTTCATAGTCAGTAACATCTAACTAACACCACCGTGGAAGTGCATAAATTATAGCCCATGCTGCACAAACTTTAATAAATAGACATGAGGAAAACCCTCTTTTGCAAGTTGTTCTTACTCTGGAACATGCAAAGGGAAGGAACAATACGCTTCCATCTCCACCAGCTCCCTTGGAGAGCAGAAAAGCTATGTGCTTTCTTGGTAATGTCTTCTCTGCCCACCTGCGCATCACAGAGGGAAAGCCCAAGATTTCTCAAGTCCAGGGTGTGAGCAGGGGAGGTGAAAAGCTAAGAAAGTAAGGGGAGAAAAGTGACAGCTGGAGGCAGTGTGGCTCCAGTGCCCATCTCTGTCCCTGTCTTTCATCCGGAAAGGGCAGTTCAAGCAATAGGGCTGAGCCTGACTGGACTCAAGGGCAGCTGAATAAATGCGCACAGATTTGCGTCAGTGTGTTATTTTTGCTGTTGGACCCCACTGAATTTATTTGACCTGGAAGTCACCGATCATCTCCCCAGCTGGGAACAGAACAGCAGTGCATGGTGTGATCCATATAAAAGTCTAAACTACAATGGCCAACAGAAAGAGAGGAATTTGGTGAGGTATATTTATGTGTCTGTGTCAAAAGATCAAGTCTACAACATCACTGGATTGTTATACTAGTATGATATGTCTCTGTAGCTAAAGTTGAATAGAGACAGAGATAAAAAAATGCCTGTTGTGACATGAAGTCCATGTAATTCATCTCCATGACAATGTATGCCCATTTTCCACAACTCATTTCCTGGTTTTTTGTTATTCTTTTAAGGTCTCAATAAATTAATTTCTCTCCTCATGAAAAGCTACTCCATCGACCTCATTGCTTGAATATTTTCTTTTTTATTTTTAGAAGCTCAGCCAAAATTTTAATTTCCTAATTTAATCTCAGTGATAATATACACATAATTCTTGATCTCACTTAATGCCTGAATCTTTAAAAAATCTGCATATAGTTAGCTTTATTAATATAGCTATTTTATTTAGCCTTTTCAGTGATGGAATTATTTTGCGCTAGCAGTTTTTGCCTAGTAATACCATGCAACAGTTCCTTAAACCCCAGTCACCAGCTACTCTGCGGGTTTGTTCCCCAAGGCAAGTCAGTGTCTGTGATTGCCTCTTGGCTGGCTAAAGAGTCTAGAATATCTTAGATTTCAGTGGAGTTCATCAGGATCTGCCTTTAGGTAAAACTAACACTTCAGAGGTGTTCAGTCTAACACTTCAAGGGTGCTGGAATCTGGCCATTTATTGATATGAGTATTTTACTCAGCTACAACCCCTTGTCCAGCAGTTTCAAATGCCCATTTTCCTTCCTGAATCAAAAACTGAGTACATTGGAGGTTGTCCAAAGTAGTGAGTTAACACAATGCTGCATGCTCACACTACCTGGACTTAACACAACCAGTCTTCATCTTTTAATTCATTTCCCTGGTAGCACTTACCAATGCACTGAAATCCAGATGGAGTAATCCAGAATCCAGCTGTGCCACTTCTGGGAATAATTAGTAACAAAATGTCTCTAGCCTAAAACCCAGTAAAATTCCTGCCTTCCTCAAGATTGCCTCCTTATCAGGTTGCAATCAGCAGTTTGGTGTTGGTATATCAGTATTACCTTGCACATGGCAGCATTGAAGGGAAAGTACATGCTTTTGTCTCCAAATAAGAGACATTGTCCTTATGTGTGGGCTCCACTCTCTCCTGCCTAATGACTGTATATTAGGATATTATGTGGGAAAGGTTGCAACATCTTGTAGCCTATATCTGTGCAAGCAAGAAACATGTCCCATGTCTTTGGGACATTATGCCTCCTAACTCTCTTCCAGCCCGGATAGCTTGCGGTGCTGCAGGTTTTACATGACAAGCTGGGGCAGCAAAAACCTTTTCTCTGCTTTTTGCCTAGTGGCAAGCTGTGCGAAAACCTGTGGTCCCTTCCCCATCCTGTGCTCATGGGGAAGGGGTGCTCTGTGAGAGGTAATGACCAGCCCCCTTCAAAACAACACTGTCAAACCACTTCCAAAGGGAGCTTACAATTATTTGCATGGAAAACAGCTCATGACTTCTTTTCTCATCAAAAATTCAGAGAACTGCTCTGAAATATAGGCCATTTTCCCTTAAATAATGAAAGCAGGGTTGGAGCAGGAGTCCAACTGTCACGGATAAAAATGCTCTATTTATGCCTTATTGTAACCCATCCACTGGTTTATGGACCTCGTGTCCTTCAGGGGGTGTCGGAAACCCACACAATGTTCCCAAGTGCTACATTTTGCATTTGGATCTCCGAGTCTGTTGACAGATGTGTACAATCACAAGCAGCAGTCAGACAAATCCCTCTTGACTCTGTATCAGAGGAAGAGGGAGAGGGCAAGTTATTTCAGCTGAGGTCAGCATTAACCTAAGCTCAAAATAACTCCCTCCAGATCCACCTGTTTCACACAGAAGCATGTGAATAAGCCGTGGTCTTTGGTGAATTCCAGCCACTTCCCTATTTCACATCCCACTTTGGGGCTCTGCCATCACAGATGTAGACAACGCACATGTACTTAATTAAACAAAAAAGTCTGCAATCAGCCTGATAAATGAAAATAAAATAAAATAAAATACCCTCACTCTTCAAGTGTAATGTAATGGGTTAGTAAACACATACTTCCCATTTTATGTATAAGCATTGAATATGTAAATACAAGCATGTTCCTGAGTGCTTTGGGGAAAATATCAATTTATTGAAACTGGTCCATTAAAATAAGAGGCTGATAATTGCATTCATGTTCACTTAAACAAAGGTTTTTGAGAGGATACCATTTAAACAAGAGAGTTTCCTGTTTCTCTTGTAGTTTCAAGTGCTGAGAGTATCAGCTTCCTTCTTCCCTGTCTTTCTATATAAAAAATTAGCTTCTTTCATTCCTTATAATCGTTTATTCCTAATAAAGCTGAGTGGTTCCAAGGAAATGCAGTAAATCACTGCTGCTTTTTCCTTGTTGCTTAGGGGTCTGAGATCCACCCATCCTTCGAGGCAAAGACTTCTTTGACCATGTTCCTCAGGTTGGAGCATGCCTGTCCTCACAGGACCCTGCTGAAGATATCAGGAGACATTTGGAAACAGAATCCTATTCTTGTCGGTTCTAATTATTGCCACTGGTGTGTACTGGTTAGTGTCTCGCAAGCCCTTTGGAGCTGCTTCTCAGATTAAGTTACCTGGAGTTTCAGCAGAGGTTCTCAGAAGGGCTTGGGAAGCAGAACCAAGGCCCTGCTCTTAAAACTGTCATAATTCTTGAAATAACCCTTAGTAGCCTGTATCTGTTCTCCTTTATATCCACTTAAACTAAAGTTCAAATGCTCAAGAACTGGGAGATTTTCCCGAGTAACCACAAAGCTTCTTATAGCTTGAGGCCAAAGCTGAGGGGAGGTATGACTGTGTTAACCTCAGGCAGCTTTGATATTTTTGTTGGCTGTATCCTCAGAAAATAATGGTATTAGCAGCTCTGACTAAAATACAGAGAGCTTCAGCTCCCTCGCAGCAGGTAAACAATCTGTGCAATTGGGCACAAATGCTGATAACGAGGCCTCCTTCCAATTAGGAAGCAACAAAAACTGCATCAGCAAAAATTCTTGCAAGGATATTCCTTAAGGCTTCTTCATGCTTTTTATCAAACACAAACATTTTTACCATGCAATAACCCCTAATTCATCAGCTGCCCTCAGGAATAATAAAGCACTGCTCCTTTGTGAAACTGCACAGAAAAAATTGCCTGGTGCTGTTGCAGCTAAACCTTGGGGTCAGTGCCAGTGGGACATATTTACTCAGGAGTGGCACAGACGGACGTGCACAGACACAGAACTGCCGCCTCTCTGGGCAAGGGGAGTTTGCTAGGGTAAGCTGAAACCTCTGTGTAGACATTTTAATTTTCAGAAAGCATCTTGAATGGAATGTACTTGGAAAACAGATGTGTTTTAAAAGCAGCCACAACAAATGTCAAATGTGGGTGACATGGGTCTGAGACTGCACCATCAGAAACATTTTGTCCTTGCTCCCCTTCTGTCTGAACACAGAGGCCTGGCTTCTACTGCTGCAGAAAGACAGGAGTGCTCCTGGAGGTATGCAGAACACAGATTTTGCAGGTTACTTTTCATCAATATCTGCACAGTTCCCTAGCACAGGCAACTATATTGTCCTACTGTCTTAGCCATATAGTACATTGTCAGAGCTTCTTGGCCCACATGTGAGCCTCTCTGGTGATGGTGTATCCTGTGGGTCCATGATTTCCATCTTCCCCCAGGTCCAAGTCACAGTCATTAGCAGCATGTCTATGCAGTGCATATGCAAAGCAATTGCATTTCAGCCTTTTACTGGAGTGGTGAGGAAGGAATGAAGTGAACCAAGGAGGAATGAAGACCATGAATTACTGGACCCATGATGAAACAGTCATTGACTGTGTTTGAGGCTTACTCCTGACGTCTGGAAAGTCATCTGTGAATGACACTGATGACTCTTGGAAGAATTACTGAGGAACAAATTTTTGAGGTAAGACAGGGTTCAGGAGAGAAAACACATCATCAAACAAAGGTGAAAAAAAGACCAAAGGGAAGAGTTCATAAGACAACACATTACTTCATATCAGCATTGGTAACACTGAAAATACTTTCTTTTTTACAACATGCAGGCACGGCCACCTTTTCCATGTCACCTGGAGGGGTATTCCCACTGCTCAACATGGATGCAAAGGGCACTGCCAGAACAAGAGCAGATCTTTCTGGAACCAGGAGCATGTAGAGGGGCTAGGGTGGGAGCAGGAAATGGTCTCCCATCCCCTTGGTGCAGTCAACCTAGAAACTTTCAGGCCAGAGATTTAGTGGTGGGCTAGGAAGAAGCAGATTTCCTAGGAAAGGCTAGCAGCACTGCCCTTGGGAGACTGGAGTTCAGTGGCAGGGAATGGAGTTTGCCAAAAGCATTTTTTAACAGCTACTTTTGGCTGTGCTCTTGACAGCCATTCCTATCAAACCAGGCTGATTCATCTCCAGCACAGCCCTGTCCAGGCAAGAGACATAAGATTTATAACAACCTCTTGGAACTGTTTTGTAAATGCTCTGTAAATGACTCCTTTGATTTGCACATAACCTTCTTCACTGGAGATACTGAGCATCATTCAAGTGATGTAGCTGTCTGTGAACTGGGTGAATATGAGCTAATCTTTCTAATGGCAAAGGCCTTTACTGCAGCTCACAGTAGGAATGGTCCCTTCAATTACAGTAGCGATACATGATTATGTTAAAAGTCGATAGCTCAGCAGGCCTGTGTCTATGCCAAAAGTCTGCATAGGATGTCTGGACAGTAGCCCGGGTGGGGGAAGGAAAACTATGGTTGGTCTCGCTAAGACACCCAGCCGAGTCTCCGGAATTAGTTGCAACCCAGATGGCACAGTAAGGCAGTTCAGGATGAATACTTGTGTTTAGATGTGGGTGTGAGGCTTAGACACCTTTGCCATGTTTGAATGACTGTTTCACAACATTAAAGAGGGCTGGATTGAGTGGGAAATGTTCTGTATTGGCAAGATCTACTCTTACAAGAACAGCATGGCCATGTTTTCTTTCCAGAGTAATTAGCAGGTTCATAACCTTTAACAGTGAAGCAGTAATCAGAAAGAGAGTTCATGTGTATTTTCTGTGGGGAGTTTTCCCTCCTGGAGCAAGAATCACTTATGAGTGTGGAGCCATTAAATGTTTGAGGTTTTTCAGGGATGGGATTAAAGTTCCTTTGACCGTGGGGTTTATCATCCTGTGCATATTTTGGACCTACAGGGGACAAAGCTTGGGTCTTCCTACATATGGACAAGGTATAGGATAGAGTAATAGCTGCAGGTTATCTCAAGGCCAGTATTTACAGGGTGCAAGGCAAACAGAGAGGCCTTCAAAGGTGTTACACAGCTAGTTAAAATTATTTTAATGGTGTCTTTCCTGGGGAGTTCCTAAAGCTATTGAAAAGGCAATAATACGAAAACAGCAAAAGAAATAGGTGGTGTCAAGTAGTGGATGGCTGAGACATGTTCTGTTAAAGAGAAGATAGAAGGAAGTCAGATACATGTCAGAGGTGTGAGGTGTGACTGCTGAAAACCCCACTGGTCTTTGCGGGTTTTATGAAAGTAGTCTGTTGTATGAAGTGGAATGCAAGAGACATTTCTAAGGGCCCAAATAAAGTCAAGGATAAAGTTAAGAAAAAAACACGTTGTCTGATCTTGACCAAAGCTGCAGGCAACAAGAGCAATCCCTGGATGGAAGGACCCAGGACAACAACAGCACATGAAAGAACAAAGAAATAAAAGGGTGCATGTCCAAAGCCTACAGCAAGAAGTATTAGCCTGCTGCAAGAAAGAAAAGGATCAAAATCTGCAAAAGACTTAATTGATGCCTTTATAGATGAAATAGATGCACCATCAGGAGTTAATAATAAAGCATTGTTGCAAACACATTTCATACTGTCAAGGAACTCCACAATATTATTTGATTAAAAAACAGCTCTTTGGTGGAGCAGTCCAGAATTTCTATGTTGAAAAATATTCAGTCATAAAAATACTGTTTTAACAAAGCATTTAGAGAGAGAGAGAGAGTGTGTGTGTGTGCACGCGCGTGCGTGTGCATGCCTGTGCATATTTGGACTGACACGGATGACATTCTCCAGGAAATAAATCATAGGTCAATAAATCAAACTGATCTGCTTTTCAACAGAGTCATTTTACAGACTTTTATTGCTTTTATTCTTCTTGTACAAGCAGATTACTTGTAACAGTTCTGCACTGAGAGGTGTTCTTATATGCTATAAGGATTGTTTATGCCCTATTGAAGATTTTTTGTGACTTTTGCTTTTATTGATAATACTAAAAGAAAAGCATACAGGAGTTAAAAACTGACTGTTTTGATGTTCACACACATCCTTGCACCTGAAAGCTGCCAGAGATACGTTTGTTACGAAAGAAAAGAGGAAGCACCTTATGTATTGCCCTTGGAAATTTCCACTGCTACATATGCAGCTATTTCTAATCGCACATGCTGCAGCCATGCAGTGGAAACATGAGTCCTCTCTTCTTTTTTACCAGAATAATGGGAAGTGGATGACATGACTGAAATGTACCAGTGAGATTCTTACTATAACCATGATAGTACAAGGATATGGTTAAGATAAGGCATTTGTTTAGACCTGCTGTCACAAATAAGCACACCTGTTTTGTGCTCATGTCTTCCCCTAAGCTTTTTTCTGAGAGCCACCCTGCCACACCAAAGGGGCATATAAGAGTGGTGGGAGCTGGGTGCCTCACTACTACTGTCTATAGCTGAGACTTTGCCCCACAGGCTGTCTTTTATTAGACCAAATGGCGTGGCTGGAAAATAGTAAACAAGGCTTCTAGCACATAACACCTCTGCTAAGTCTGAAGCTCAACAGCTGATTTCAGAGCTAAAAGCAAACCAAAACCAGTTGCTCAGAATTTGCCTGCTCTGTGTACATTGCTCCCTTGTTATAACATTGCTTTCGGTCACTTCTAGCTGAAGTTAGCTGGTATGGTACTGAAACCTGAAATATTTACCTGAAAATGTCTGTTATATGGTGGAATTTGGGAGAGAACAGGTGCAAAAATCAGGTCAAATTCAATATTCTGGGAAGTGGGCAAAGCTTAATTGCTACCAATAGTGAGCTCAGCTACAGGCACAACACTGGGAAGGAGAAAACAAAAAATTGAGAGTATAAGTACTTAGGAACTAAGTGTATAAGTACCCAGGCAGGTGTTAAACATCATTCACTCTATTTATCTAGGTATTGAAGAGGACATGACTGCAGCAAGTAAAGTGATGCTTCAGTGTCTGTTACTGTGGGGCTGTTTCCTTGGAATGCCTCCCGCAGTTGACAACAGGGCCAGGCTGGCTCAACAGCCCATCAGATCTGCCTCTGTAAAAGTAAGCCTTGAAACCCTCTCAGCATCCTCAAGCCTTCCTCTTGCTTAATGGGTTCCTGTCCCTTTAGCTTTCCCCACACTTCCCCAATTAAAATGTTCCAGCCTTGGACGTGGGAAGCTGTGCACAGCTGCATGCCCGGCTTTCCAGCCCACCACTGTGACAGCTGGAGCTGCTGGCCAAAACCTCGGAAACAGATTTTTAATTTAGATTTTTGGCCAAGCTGTGGCCTATTTTAAGCCTTTAAAAATACTCTGGATCTCATGCAGATCTCCATTTCCTTGAAGTAAACTGGTGGCAGCAGCACAACTGAACTTCCCAGTGGCAACCCTGGGTAAAAGCAGGGGGAGAGGGGATCAGGATCCTGCCCATTGTTTTACTGTTTGCATAGAGGATTGGGTAGCTTCAAGTTTTGTTCCAGACTCTCAGCAGAGGGTTTTGCCAGTTTAATGGGAATTTAATGTATCTTTTTCTTCTCTCCAGATGTGTTAACAGATAACACAGATCTGCAGCTTTATAGCCAGTTCCGTGAATGAATGTGTGAAGAAGATAAGGGCGCAAAGAGCTTTCCCCTGTCCTTTCCAGAACATGTCACAGGCTGTACCAACACTCAGGGTGTCCTTGCTACCTACCCTGCTGCCCTGCTGGATCTCATGGTAGGTCTGTGGAGGGAGCGATCCTGGGCTGGAAGCCCCCCCCTTGACCCTGGCTGAGTCCTGGCAAAGGGGCAGGCTCCTTTTTCCAGAGGTCTGTGAGCCATCCTGTTGTAGGGCATCATGGCACCATTATCAGGTCTCTCCCAGCAATCCCTGGCATTTTGCAGGAAGCACAGTCCCCCTAGTCCAGCTTTCTGCTTCTAGTGGGTTTGGAGGACACAGTGGGCAAGGGAACCACATGAGTCTGGCCATCGCCTGCTGGTCACAAGTTTTTTCACAGTCAGGAATATGTTTGGTTGGGAATTTTTTTTAAATTAGGAAGGCCAAAGATTGAGCTGGTTTATACTGTAGTTTAGGAGGTGACTGGACTAACATGGTGTTGTGGCCTGTGAGGAAGGGGGCCCAGGTAGCTGGGCTGCAACAGCCCTTGGCAGCCCCATGCCCAGGTGAGCCAGTGTCAGTAGGGCAGAAGGTGCAGCTGTCTCATCCTTCACCAGGGATGAGGGTAGGCCAGGTCACACTGCCACAGCATAGCAGGGCTCTTCTGACAGAAGCAGTGTCTTCACAGGAGGAAAAGCACTTTGCCTTATCTTTTACACAGGGAAGCAAAGACTTCAAACATAAATTTCTCTCCATTGCCAGGGAGTGTGGTCACTTTACATCAGAGACCTGAGGAAGATGGTCTGAACATGAACTCTGCTCATCTTCTTACCCGCTCAAGCTTTGTGGCTGAAACTTGCTTCAGCTTGACCAAGTTCTTGGTAGTTAGTTGCTCTGTGCCTTAGTTATCTACAAATGGAATCCTGTGCTGATGGCAGTGTTGAAGGCCTGAGACAGGTATAAAGCATCACTCCTTTCCTCTGAATGGCACTACTAATTGAGATAATTTAAGAAATAAATACATTGTTTTGTTTAACACTCTGCAGTTGGGCTGAGGTCTTTGGTGCCAGGCAGATTAAAATGCATGCAGCATTATTCATTTTCTGTTACTGTTCCTCTCCCTTGCTGTTAAAAAGGAAGCATAGATCTATAGTTCAAATATAAAGGCTCCTGGTGACTAACACGAAGCACTGGCCTGCAGACGGGGTTATTCTGTACTATCAGGCACTGCTGGGGAGGCTGAGGCATTGCTATATTCAGTGACATCCTTTTCTCTGTGTGCAATGATTGAATGAAGATACTGAATGAATTGCTGCGGCAGTTTTATAAATTCCTTCTCAAACCTAACACTTACTAAGATCATGTTCTTCTCAGTTGGACTTTCTTACAATTGTGTCTTGATGTTAGTATATTATGTCACCCATCACTACAGGGAAAAGGACAACAGCCAATTTATGTACATTGGAATGAGATAGGCTAGTTATAAGGTGTCCACGGTGATTCAGCATTTGCAGAACTGTTAACACATTTCTTTTCAGCTGACAGTGCTTGCTGTAACTGGAATCTAATTGGAGCAAGAGACTTGCAACAAGTCTGCTGTCCTATAGAATCTGGTTTTGAAATCAATGTGCAGTACAGCCAGCTTCACTTATGTTCTGATTTATTTTTTCATCAATGCTTGTCTTTTAAATTATGTGCTGTTTTATGTGTAATCAAAATTCATACAGAAAAAAATATCCAGGAGGGGTGAGTGAGGCAATGCAGCTGCACAGAAGCCTGGAAAGCTCTGCAGATCTAGGCAAGTAAAGCAGACATCTCATGGTCCTCTGACCTAGCAACTCACCTACTAATGAAGAAATGTGCAGTAAAACCTTTTGAGAGAATCATAGAATCATAGAATCATAGAATCATAGAATCATAGAATCATAGGGGTTGGAAGGGACCTCGAAAGATCATCTAGTCCAACCCCCCATTCCAGAGCAGGGTCACCTAGAGCACATCACACAGGAACTTGTCCAGACGGGTTTTGAATGTCTCCAGTGAAGGAGACTCCACAACCTCTCTGGGCAGCCTGTTCCAGTGCTCTGTCACTCTTACAGTAAAAAAATTTTTTCGGATATTCACCTTGAACCTCCTATGCTCCAATTTGCACCCATTACCCCTTGTCCTATCACTGGTCATCACTGAGAAGAGCCTAACTCCATCTCCCTGACACTCACCCCTTACATATTTGTAAACATTGATGAGGTCACCCCTCAGCCTCCTTTTTTCCAAGCTAAAGAGACCCAGCTCCCTCAGCCTTTCCTCATAAGGGAGATGTTCCACTCCCTTAATCATCTTTGTAGCTCTGCGCTGGACTCTTTCAAGCAGTTCAAGTCTTTCAAGAGAGGAGTCAAGACTTGGGTGCTGCAGACAGCCTCAGTTAGGATCAAGTTTTCATGTAGCTCATCCTCGCCAGACTGTAGCACCGCTCGACCATACAGGGTAAGATTTTTCTTCAGTGGCAGCCACTCGCCCACTCCATCTCTGTGGGGCAGCATGTGGCCTTTCTCCTCTGGAACTGCTTCTGATTTGGTTCAGGGTTTGGTTGGAGGAATGAAAATGTTGGGACCTCAGGGTGGACATTCAGGAAAGGGACAGAGGGTGGTTGAAATGGACCAGGAACCAGAAGCTGATGATCCAGGAGAACGAAGCAGAAAGGCAGTGTTGCAGGTCTGGAAGTCAGGGGTGAAGTGATCAAGGGATACACACTACAAACCGATAGCTAGCAACAAATGCAGGACCCCAAACAGTATGGTGATTTTTAGCCAATAATTTTCAATGAAAATAAATATGGCACTGTTCCACAAGGACAGCCGTAACGACGCGGGAAGTAATTTCACAAACACACATAAACAGAAATCAGGTCTTTAGGCTAGGAGAAGTGAGGAGCATGGTCCCTTCCAACCTTGAGATAACCTTGGGGTAAGGTCCAAACTGGGAGGGAAACAGTAAAAGTCAATGTGACTTGGCACTGTCAATTGCCAAGGGAAAGTGATATGTCAGACTCATTTATAAAAATCCTGTCTCTGTCTGTCTCAATTATCAAGGGCTGAAGAGCACGCAGATCTTGTGCAGACTGCACAGGATGGGGTGTGGGCACACAGTGTCTTCCCAAACCTGTTCTTTGGCCTTGCCAAGGTCTGTCCCCTCAAGTAAGGACCACTTGTCCCCTCTTTCCTCCAAGGCATAAATCTCTTTAGAAAGAGATGGGAAATAGGCCAAGGTTCAGTCGGTCTTAATCTTTTCCCTTCTGTCTCCACCTTATGATCCAGGTGTCAGGGAGGGATGTATCCCCAGTCTCCATAATACAGCCACAGCCCAGTTATGCAGCAGAGAATGCAGATACCTCATGGACACTGGTCAGTGGTGATGGTGGGATTAAACTGCCACAGCACCCCAGAATATCTGTGTCTGGTCTTTAATTAGAGTCGTTTACCTTTTCATCTCCATTCAGTGCATGGGCTGAGTGATAAAGTAACAGTACAAAAGTTTACTGTCACAAAACTGTAACAGCAGTTACTTTCTTCTTGTGTGCCAGTTACCTGCTGATTTGCATACAAAAGGAGCAAACCACTTGTGTAAGGACATTAAGTTCTAAACTTAAAAGAAGATTCACTGTGGAGTTATAGGACTGATCAACTTTGCCACTTGGCATTCATCAGTTTAAAAACCAAAGGAAAGACTGCTTGCTTGCTTTCTGGTTTCTGAGAAAAACAGTTTAAGAAATAAAAATATAAAAATGTATTGCATCTGCAAAACAACCCATCGTAAATAATATCTATTCATACATTATGTAAATTCATGCCCTAGATATGCGAACATGAGTTCAGAAACCTGTTGGCAGGAACTTCAACAGACAAATATACAGGCTATTGGCAGAAAAACTACTTCCATTATTCATTTGTCACTGGTACCCAGGACCGTGATGCTATTCAAGTTAATGTACTGTCTCAAAATAAATCTTTTATCATGAGTCACTTCAGCAGCTGGGGCTGGTGGTGTATACAAGCACACACAGATTCAAGGCCAAAAGACAGCCTTCTCTTGCTGGAACTGCTCTATTGAAACAAAGGTTTATTTAAATACTATGCACTGTTCTTTTGGAGGGTTTTATCAAGTTAGTGTTAGATGTTTCTGGTGATGTACACACTGCTGATCTGTACGGTGGCTTATGTGCACATTTAATAATGCACCATTACAGTAAAGACCAGAGTCTGTGGGAGTCTGTCCAGAAAAGTAGTAATGGTGAGTAATTAATAACATTGAAAAAGGTAAAGGAATTTTGTGCTTCACTGTAGTCTAGACCACAATAATTACAACAAGACCCACAAAAGAAAATCAGTAAGATAATTAAAAAAAAAAAAATCTTTCTTCAGTCGACTGGGTTGATGTTAAGGTAAATGAAAACTCCTTTTGTCCCTGAAGAGATGAAACAATTTATGGTGTTAATAATCTTGGTTCCAACTCAAGTTAATCTTATTTGGATCAAATTAGGTTTTTCATGAATTTAGACGCTAGAATAAACTTGAAAATTGACAAAAAAAAAAAAAAAAGCAAAACTTTTCTGCCAACGTTTTGAATAAAAAAACATAGGAAATACAATGTGCACAATCACATTTAACTACACTTCCATATAGCAGAAAACAGAATGGTGGCTTGCCTGTGCTCAAGAGAGCATTTAAGTTTAAATCTTAGCATTCAGAGTTCTTTCTTCTGTCTGAAACATGGTGGAGGGGGATTGTTGTGTGGAATCTGAAGCATATCAAGGTGAAAGCAAGGCTGGCTTCAAGGGAACCAGGAGCAACCATGGGCGGGGACATAAGCAGGCATGGGTGCTCCAGTTAAATGGAGAGCACTGTGCAAGCAGCGTTAAGGCAGGACAAGAGTGGGACCTCACAGTGCAGAGCACCTACAGCATTGAGCATCCAGAAAAAGGAGGTTAGGACAGCTGAATTTTAGCTGTGTGGTGCTGCTCATGGCTATTGGAATTGCCTCCACTGTGTGGCAGGACATTGCCCCAGCATTCGGATACCCTACACCCCGATGGCTTGCAGCAAGACCTCTGCCCTAGAGGAAAACTAGGCCCTGTGGGGGCTCTCCAGGGGCTTTCATCTGATTCCTTGCTACTTCCTGAAGCCCTGCCAGGCATTGCTGATGCTGGGCCACAGCTCTGCCTGTTCCTTCCCCATGCCACCAGCTTGCTCTGGTGCCTGCATATGTCACAGCCAGGCTGCAGACCCGTACCTGCTTTGCCTGAGCCCTCAAGGGGATACAGAACAGTAACCAGAGAGAGGGACAGTGGCCCAGACCAGCATCTGCAAAATCAAATTCCTGACCTGCGAGCCCTGCAGCTTGCAGGTCAATCTCACTGCTGCCTCTTCTCCACCACCAGCATCCACACCAGCGACTGTTCTCATAAGAATGGGCTAAGAGGCATTAACAGCACACCCTCTCTCCTGCTTCTACCTGGCTAGGCTTGGTTTTATACAGGACAGACAGAAAATTGCATTTAGATACACAGATGAGTTGGCTGGGGGCTAGGATATGCAGTGTAGCATGCTTATAATAGTTGTGTATGTGGTTCTTGGAAACTCACTCCTCCAGGGTCTGATTAATGAGAAACTCCTTGCTTCTCAAAAAGCTCATGAGGGAAGTTGCAGAGATAGTGCAGCATTAATCCAAACAGGGAAAACACTATCTTTTAAATTGATTTAACATTTCCCATAATTTGCTGCAAAGACAGCAGAGTCCATTTAGTAACAGTCAAACCGTTGTTTTTCTTGCCTAATATTTCTTTCAATAAATATATAGATGTTTGTCCTTCAAAATCCTTTGAACACCATCCAGGTCCCATGTCAGTTAAAATCACTGTATTTGTTGATCTTCTACATTTTAATCCACTGTTCACTAAAGTACATAGACACCACAACTCAACAGCCTAAGGAAGAATCAGTGTCATGTGATACATTTCTGGTCCATCTTCTGATGAGTGAAGCAAGATTGCGCACTTTGGTTGGAGAGGTGTTGGTCCTGCCTGTTGTGTTGCAAGCCTGATTCAGCTAAAGACATCTGCTTCTTGTGCAGTGTGGCCATTTCTTCTGAAAGTGCACTCAAGTGGTCTTGCTCAGGGAGCCATGCACAGGGTGACTCCCAGACTGTTTAAGGACTGTCTGAAAAGTGAAACACTGACAAAAGGACAACACAAAAATGACAACATTTTTAGAGCCATTTTCGACACAAGCAGTAATACATAAATTATATAACTTTTGCTGATGGTTCACAAGTGATTTAAGTCTCCAGAAGATGTCCTGGTAGACCTGCTAAAGGCATTTAGTCCCAGCATGCACCTTATGCCAGGAATGTTTCTTCTACCTTCTAGCGGTGACTGGGCCATGAACAACAGCTAAGGCAGCTGCTTCAGTTTTGACCATAACTGCTAAGTCTTTTAACACAGGCAGTAAAGACACTGTTTTTGTGGTGGGATGGTTAACATTTTTCAGTGGTTTAGATCCCAGACACCAAGGTGAGACTTGGAGTAATTGTTCAGAGGAAAATTCCTGCATTAGTAATTGAAAATGTGACATCATATTCTTGTGGAGCAATATATTCCCAACAAGCTGTACAACATTGTTAGCAGCTTAACTTTCACTGGTCTAATACTGGTTGTTTGTTGTAGATGTGGGATCTGCTTATAGGATGGTTACAGAAAACCAGAAGCAAACAAACAAATTTACATGCAAGTGGGGAATCCTCCTAAAGCAGACAGTGCAGCAACCAGAGAACCCAGACTGAGGTTTTAAGGTGTTTGCTAACATCTGTACAAACAAATGAGCAACACTACTCATCAGGGAGATCCACTGTTTTTTCTCAAAACTTATGCATCATATAGGCTTGGGTCATCTCAGCAGTGGGAGCTTCCCTGGAACAGGAAAAGGTTTGAGCGCTTGCTTCTATGCCTCATGGCAAACAGAGCAGCTAACAAACTCAGGCAGGGCCAGAAGGTGAATAATTCTTCTTTTCTCCTGAAGAGTGCTGGCATGGATGTGGACCTTATCTCTTCTGCTTAGGGGAGAGAGGATCCAGCTGAGGGTTCAGATGGCAGCTAAGATACCAGGCACACTTAGTGGGACTCTGCTTTTGAGGTTGTCTCTCTCTTCCCCCACTGTGTATCCTGTGTGATTAGCCAGTATCTGGTTGGTTTCTTTTTTTTCATTCGTGCACTGTCCTTTTGCTTTTATTCTCCCTCACCCCCCTTACCTCACTGCTTGCTTCCTCTCCAGCCTCCCCTGCAGTAGGAAGTTTGACAAAAGAAACTGTATTTTACACATAAGGTGGCTGGGGGTCACTAGTGTTCAAGGCCTGTTTGGCTGAGTAGCACTACCTTCCATAATGACACTAGCCCTCACACACCCTTCTGGCTACCAGCATAAAGCCAAAAAGGTCACAGCTTTTCTCCTACCCCACAGCATGTCACAGGGTCTGCTCTGATCTTGGCAGTCAGCTTCAGTGGGCAAGGTCAAGCTGACTGAAACTCAGACTGCCACTTCATTGTCTCTCTTCGTTTTGGAAGCAGCTTTCTCGCTGCTTGTCCATGTGTATGTGAACAGCCAGGCTGTGGCTGTACCTGCAGAGGTACTCTCTGCTCTGTTTCAAGTGCTACTGCCCATGAAGGGCTCTGCATGTTACCTGTCCTCTGCTTACACAGTACCTCCTGCTGCTTGTTTTACCTCTTTCCTGATGTTACTTGCCTTTTCTAGTGGTTCCAATGACCACAGTCATGCCCTCTGAGCACCAAAGTAGGCATCACTATGTTCAACATCATAAGGAATCACCATATGCATACAAAATTTTTGTAGCTAGACCTGCATCATAATATGACCCTGGTGTTCGATGGCCTCAGAAAGTCAGAGAACATCAGAGTCACATGTTTGTGAGCCTAAAGGCAATTAACAGTTTTCTACAGCATCCATCCCTGTTCTTCAAACCATCTGCTTCAAACCAGCATCCCTTGTTCATGCTTTTACCATTCAAGTGGAGCAAATGCAAACAAGCGTTTCTGTGCTGTGTTTGTAAGAAGGACTTAAATACAATGTGAGCATCTTCAATGAGGACAGAAAGTGTGGGAGAGTATGGGCTTTTATGTGGCATCACACTAATTAAGGGATAAATGGATGCAGAGAAAAATGGTATTGTGGGAAAATGAGCACTGAGCTTATGAAAGTCCCTGGGCTCATCAGCAGCTTTCTGTAATATATCATTCCCATGTTACATGGTCAGGAGTTGCTACAGGGAGCACCAAGGGGTTTGGCTGGGCAGTACTGATGGCTGTTAATCTGACAAAATTGTCTTGGGTAAGAGAGTTTGTGTTCTGCAGCACAGGGAGGGCAGTCTGCCTCTGTGAAGCAGGGACTTCATGGAGAGGGAGAAGCCTGTATATGGTCCCTGCGTATGGACTGAAGGGTTGGCACCTATGTTAGGCTGTGTGTGTGACCACTGTCTTTTACCCTAATTGCTGAAAGAGTATTGCAGCTTAAATACTCATCTTCAGATGAAATTCCTCATTCCCTTTAAAAGGTTAAGCCTCACCTTCCCCACCTCCATGCTGTCTCATTCACGCCCTCACAGCCAGTTGTTCTGCTAAAACTAATGTAGTTTACTCACATGGCTAGATTTTTCCCAGGGCTTAAGCTCTTTTGATCAGAGGTACCTCTGTGATGCATCCCTATGCCATGCCTGTATGTAATGAAAGCCTGTGAGGCACATCCACAAGCAAATTTCCACCTTTCCACAGACTTCATTTCTGAGGCATTTTTGACTTCTGTTTTATGAATCTGAGTCCTTGGTTCTCACTTTGATGACTGTTTATTCAGAAAGTTTAGCCTAAAATAAAAAATCTCAAAATGGCTCCAGAAGCAGCTCACAATTATCTGTAATCCATCTATCTAAAACTTCTTCATGGTAAGAAATTATCCTGCACTGTTTATGATATTATAAAATCTTAAATAAGAAAACACAGATGTTACTTTAAAATGAGAAGAGAAAGTCCAATGAACAGCTGCTAATTCAATCAATCCCCTTACTTAATTTGGTGTTCAGCTTAGATATACACATCAGTAACTTGATGAGTAATATATCAGAAAGATATTTGCAATATAGGAAATTCAGAATTCAGAATTCAGACTGAATTAAAAAGAAAAAAAATAACACCAAATAATTAACATTAAATACATTAAAACTCCCAGCTCTTTCACAGAAAAAGGATCTGGAGACCTCCAGAAATACTGAAGTACCTTGGGCTATTCAGAACAAGAAGTGTAGCTGGTTCTGCACCAAATGAAAATTCTCTGCTGTAAACTGCAGAGCAGCAGCATCCACTATTACTATATTTCTAGCTGTACATACTGTGCTGAGAAATACTTTCTTGTTAAATAGTACCAGATTTTCTCTTATATAGGAGTCTTGCATAATTGCATACATCCATTAATTTTGGCAAATGCTTTTCTTTCCTTTAGGTGAATAAAAGCCTGGGCTTTTGTTCATATTCTGTACTCATGGTACATATAGGTTAATGGATCTTGCACTTGGCTTGGTGAGGTTTTCGGGCAGCTTATCAGTAAGAAGGGAGTTAAAAAATCACAGTACATTAATCGCTCATAGACACCAGAAGCGGTGTTGGTGCTGATGTAAGGGAAATGTTGTGCACACAACTTAACTCTTATATTTGAAACTGATAAACCTGAAAAAAAGAACAACAGGCATACACGCATGCACACACACACAAATCCCTGCTGCTGCAAATTCAAACAAAAACTGCTTCTGTGTGCAGTTTCACTTCTCTGTGCAGCTGGGAGGATGAGGCCTAAGCATCGTTGGGTGCTGTCAGTCACTGAAACTTATTCCCCAGGGACTATAATTACCCCAACCCAACTGTTCAGTAAAGGGTACTAAAGGCAAAGGCTTCTGAATAATGCCATCTTCCTAATTACCTAAGGGTTTCTATCTTCAAGAGACTGACTGATCAATTCTCTCCTCAGAAACTCTAATGCTAAAGTTCATGCTGTGCTAAGGGAACAGCTTGAGGAATCTGATTGTGTTTGCTTTCCTCTAATATCTTCAGTGGTGAAAGCTGTTCCTCATACTAGTGGTTCTGCTGGAGAAGAGCAAAGCCCCAGCTGGAGGATATATATATATGTATGTATATTCATAAGCACCCAAACATCAGATGTTCCTTCAAAACTTATCTATAAAGTACCTCAGTGTCTTGTGCAAATTTAGATGAAAATTTGATGACAGTAAGATTTTCTGTGAAATTTCAGAAATGTCTGCTCCTTAACTGATCAGAAGTTCCCCATGAACCACCTTGACTACTGTGCAAAATCTAGCCCCTGTTTGAATCCTGCAGTACTCCTGACCTTCAGGAGCTCCTGCAATGGTACATCAACATGTTTCATGTTTCATTAGGCCATGCCTATAAATGTCAGGGGTATGTGGCTTGTTATTTCCAGAGCCTGCCTCCTTTTCCTTTTTGCTATAAAAGCAAAGAACAGAAGGCCCTGAAATACTTTCTTGTGCCAGTGGTTTGTAACATTTGTAGTTCACATTCCCCTATCTGTATGCATTCCTCCCTTCCTCCACTCCTTAAATCTGCTGCCTGCTCTAGCCTTTCCTCATGCTCTGTACCCCAGCCTCCAGCCTCCCCCTCCAGATCTGACATGTAACCCATCTTCTTTCCCCACAAAGAAAACCTGTGATCCCTGCTCTGCAGCAAAGGCGGCCCTGCTCCCCTCTCCCCAGCCCAGCCAAGCTGCTGGTACCCCCTGCCTGGCAAGCCCTTGTGT
Source organism: Hemiprocne comata (assembly GCA_020745705.1). Taxonomy (NCBI): domain Eukaryota; kingdom Metazoa; phylum Chordata; class Aves; order Apodiformes; family Apodidae; genus Hemiprocne; species Hemiprocne comata. The sequence goes on from CM036588.1 coordinate 32,831,090, forward strand.
ACCTGCCTCTGCCTGCCTAGACCTCTTTTCCACAGCTGCAGCCACCAGGCCTGCTGGCTCCTGCTGTCGGGGGTCCAGACAAAATGTCTGTCTCCACTGAAGTGCAGGTCCCTGTGGCCTGCATACCCGGCCCTGCATGAATGACGGAGCATCCTCTTGGCAGGCACTGCAGAGGGAGAGGGGCTAGACACAGCCAGGAGGCAGGACTGTACCCACACCCACACTCAGTGCCACAACACAGAGTGGCCTCTGAGCCCATGGGGTTACTCTATCCACCACTCCATCCACCCCTGTCCCTGTAGCTCAAGGCAAATACCTCACTCTTCATCCTGTTGCTTGGGAAGCAAGAACATCTGGGGCACAGGGAAACAGGAGATGCAAGGGCTGGCAGAGGCTTCAGGGCCCCTGGTCCTCTCTACTCAGGCCCCAGATCTGTCCTTTGCTCCAGTGCTGTGCCTCTCCCCTTCATGCAAACCATTCCCAGGGGTGGGATGATTCCTAAGCTGCTGATCAGAACTGCATCCCTACCTGCATGACATTAATTATTTGTTATTCAAAGCATGTTGGCTTTGAATATTTTATTCAAAGTATTCTTGCTTCTGCAGTTTTCTTGGGCAAGTAAAGCCATAGAAGCAGGCCCAAACACATCAGTCTCCATGCTGGGACAGTAGTACTCTTAAGGAAGTTTATGCGGTGATAGATCTCCAGAATGAAACACTACTTCATAATTAACATTCATTAGGTGTATTTATGTCAGACATGTAAGCTGATGTTCAGTGAATGCATGTGGCTGTGTGCGTACTAAACAGATGTTCACTCGCTTCAGCTTTTGATGAGTTAAAGTCAGCTTTAATGGCAGTCCACATTTGCAGGTTGGCCTGGCTCATAAGAATAAGTCACACACAATTTTTCAGCTGAAGAGATGAGATTTGATTCTCTTTGAGTTGAAGGATAGAAAAGCTCTCATTGCCTTCCTTTGAACTGGATAAAAAAGAAAGGAGAAAAAGAATAAAGCAATTCCCATGCCATGGTTAATCATTGAAAAAGGATTTGTTTCTGATAAGTTTAATAATTTTCATAAAACTAAAAAATAATGGATGAATTTGATTCAAAGTTTTGTAAAATTTGTCTTTGGCTTAAAGGAACACATACCTCATTTCAACTGAAAAGAATAATTTTTCAGACTTTTACAGGCAGAAGAAAAGAGGGTTTTATAATGGAAATCCCAGAGCAACCTCAGCTCATGCTTTCTGTACCAAGGCGTGATAGGAAGAGGAAAAGCTTGGGTTCCACATTCACCAAAAGCATATTTTTAACAAGCTGTTCTTTATTGTACTGAATCACACTGTTTATATGTTCTTCCTTCTACAAACAATTTTGTGTGCTTTAGAAAGAGAAAGGAGGAACAAAGAAATGAAAAAAATATATATGTCAAAACAAAGCAACTTATAAATGAACTCAGATTCATTCAACGGAGATAATCAACACATGCTGTACTTCAAAACTGTTGGAAAGGACAACAGAACGACTTCATTAGACAAGCTGTTGTATAAAAAACAGACCAACTGAGGCAAAATACCTTGTGAAACCATAGAAAATATGTATCAGCCATTAGAGCTGGATTTCTTTCCCTGTAGTACATCCTGTCCAGATAGGACAAAATGCGACATTTGGGTTGGAACCACTACAGGCCAGCAGAGAGGCAATCCATTTAATCTTGCATCCTTCTCAAAAGACCTTTTCCCAAATGTATTCCCTCTTCCTTCTCACTTAATTGGCATTTTTGATGCAGCACTGCAGACTCTGATGGCTTTCTCAAGACAATTTACTGTTTGGGGCCATAGGGAGACCATGAGAAAGGCAAAGCACATTAAATCCCCCAGATTTCATCCGGAACCACTATTGCCACTTATTTCCCTCAGCAAAGAGGAGAAAAGAAAAGAGCTGTAGCCTTGAAAACCTACTGAACCCCATGATCTGCAAAGAGCTGAGATGAAAGAGCAACATGGGTGCCTCTACTTGGTGTTCCTGTGGATGTTATCTTGCTCTCCTTTGGTTGTCATTCTCCTTTACTTTCTGGAGGCACAATGCCCTGAGAAGACAAGGAGTCCTTGACTTCTTCCTCTGTGATTGTTGGCCTGCCACTAATTACAGAGATGCAGAACAGCAGGATGTTTTTAATGTTGATCCAATCAGCTTCAATGACCTTGTAGAACTCACTCACAAGACGGGTTTTTTTTTTCCCCTCTAGTCAGTAAGCTTATTGCACATGTGCATGGGGATCACGCAAAACCCAAGGAGCTTATGGGCAGGAATGCAGTGAAGCATGAGATGGGCTCCATCTCTGCACAGTCTGCTTGCCTACCCTGCCACAAAGGGGGAAGAAACACCTGAGTCTCACTGCTTTAATAAACAACATCTTGCAAGTGGTGTGGCAATAGGATCCACACATGACTTTGGAAAATACAAAGCAACAATGAGCAAGAACCATATGTTTTCCTGTGTGACAAGAGAAAAGGTGTGGAAGGAGCCATGACCTGCAGAAAACTGATTAAGACCTGTGCAAATTTTCACATGAAACCCAGGGATAAAGCCCTGCTGGTCTGCCACAGAGGGGAACTCTTGTTCAGGGCTGCCATCAGGTGCCAAATCTTCCTAGGAAAACTGCTTCATTTTTATACAATTTTTATTCTGGTTACTTTAACTAGACTGGTATCTTTAAGGTAGCCCAGTATTTTAAAAGAAACTGCATTACACTGAGTATGGGAAGAAAAACCTGCTACATGGATATAAGGTGTCATTTAGCTGTGGCCTTACTAGAAGCTGCGTGCAGGTCTGCTGCACTGCTGTGCTGATCCAGTGTGGAAATCAGTTCACACCTGATTTAATAAGAGAACATCAGAGTCCGCTTGTAAGGCCAGCGAACACAGCAGATGGATCTACAGAGCTGGCCATGCACAGAGTTACAAGGGTGAAAACAAAAGCTGGGGGTTCTCAGAAAGATTCAGCTGGCAGGTCTGACAGCCTTTGGGCTCTGGACAGCTTTTTACAGAGCATGAGAGCCAGAGACAAGCAGGCAGCACAGGGTGCCCCTTGGTGAGCACTCCGTGCTGAGGATGCTCCATCCTTGCCACAGTCAACTATTGAAGTCCCTAATCTTAACACAGGACTTGGCCTCCATGAGCTGTGCAGTTCAGCTGCACACCAGGTTCACTGAGCAGGTTGCCATGACAAAGCACAATGGGAAACAGCTACAGGTATACTTTGTGCCAGTGATCAGGCAGGCAGGGTGGCATCTGGCTGTCCAGCAACACATGTTCAGTGAGAGGCTGTTCTTTACATATGTGTATTTAATCTTCCCTACATTGCATAATGTGATCTCTTTGGTCACCATCTTCCATCACACACCTACTTTACATTTTTTAATCAGCTAAATATCCATACATCTAACACATATTAATGTTACAATTGCTAGCAATACCTTTAATCAGTTAGTGTCGTATCACTGGATATTATATTTGGATATGGCTCCATTCACTCAGTTTCCTCCACACAATAATTTGAGTATCTTGTGCAGACCTCAAAAGATGACAGACAAAACATTTCTGTTCATTGATCTAATACCAGTCATGTTTTCAGGCTACCTAATACGGCCCCTACACAACTGCAAGAGTTAAATTGCACATTTCTCAGGTCTCAGTAGCAGTGCTTTCACCAGCTAGGGTAACTTCTCCAGGTCACTTGCAACACTTCAACACACATGACACACACAAGATATAGTTTCTTGTGCAATGATTAAAGACAGCATGGGAGGACTGGACACCACCTCTTCACAAACAATCAGAAAGGATCAGAAATAAACCTTCTATATGACCTAATCACCACGTAGATGGTACTGATAGTGGATGTGGAAGAAGGGGTCCTGAAAAACTGAATTGTCCGAGTACATGGAAGCTGAAAACTGAAACTCAAAGTTGCTGAATACCCATATGGATTGCTGTCATGTCCTTTGCACCCAGAAACTAGAAAGGAGAAAACTCACTGAACATCCCCAGATGGCAGAGAAGAGAACTTGGAAATATGCCAACAGTTCCTAGACTTGATGGTAGGAGACCTGTTTTGGAGGCAGAATTAAGAATAGAAGTATGAGAAAGTCCAAATGAGGTTGCCATCTTGTCTGTGAAGTACAGAGTTTTAAAAGTATTGACGTCAAACCTCTCCCTGACATTTGGGTAGTCTCCCATTTTCCATCCACAGAAAATGTGGGTATATACATTGCAGTCACTGGTAGGAAAAACAAGTGTGTACCATCCCCTCATCAGCCTGCCCTCAGGACTGAGTCTGCAGCGTGTGTCAGGCAGGCTAAGCACAGCAGATGGGACTGGTGGATGGATACTTGCCAGTAATAGAAATCAAACTAGGAGCTGCGTTCCTGTGGCTGGATGAAACATAAACAGGCAGAACAACTTACAAACCTGCATGGCTGGCAGACAACCTGCACCTCTCATGCAACAAATTCCTCAAGCCCTCCCTGGGTGGATGGGGCTGTGACTACAGAATGTGTGTGCAAACGTGGATTTCTTGGTCAAAGAGAAATTCAGTTTTTTAAAATGTGTATTTTGTCCCTCTTGCTCTTGTCTCATCTGCTCTCTCTCATCTGTCTTCCACTCACTTTTCCATTTGTCTTACCTGTGCATCTTTAACCTACACACACAGAGACAGAAATAAAATAAGTCACTCTGATATAAGTATGATGCATGAATGTTTCTGCTTGTGTGTGTTAGATGCTTTTGCCAACCCTTTCTCTGGTTATTGAACTGTAACTTCCATGGGTGAGGGACTGTCAGCAAATTTTGTACAACAAGGATCCATCCATGGCCAGTCTTAAGACACTAGCACAGTAAACATGAGTAATAATAATGATGATACATCCTGCATTTTTACACAATTAGCTTCTCTGTGACCTATAGCAAATCAGTGAATCACACTTATGGCCTGGCCACTCTAGAGGGTCCCTGGCTCTGCACCTTCAGGCAATAAAGTTTGTCCCCTGAACATCTCTGGGGTTCACGCACCTCAGATCTATCCCCACCCAGGGCATTATAAGCATGATTTCATCCTTAGGAAATAGTGGAGATGGAAGATAAAGGCAGATTTAAATATGCTTTGGCAAGTTTAATGTTGGCTTTTTTTGCAGTGTGATGTAAAGTGCATTTCAGCTAGGTGGCTCGTGCCTTCTCCAAAGAGTAAGAAACAAATCTGTTCCTGACAATTCTTTGTAACACTAAGCCAAGTTTCCTGTGCTGAGACTCAAAGGAACAAGGATACCAAATATTTTGTCAGAAGAAATGCAAACAGTATCCTATGGTATAATTTTTATGTCAACTTTTTAAAGGGTGGTACTGCTCCTTTCCTGGGGTCCCGTGAAAATGAGTCACAGCAGGATATGGTTGGAAGCATGTGAAGCATCTTTTCTGCTGGTTGTTACCTGCTCTGCTATGGGACCAGTGACTCTCCCAAAGGAAATGGAAATCACTGTCTTTGAAGCAGAACATTTGCAAAACTAAAGCATTTTCAGATGGGCTGAGCCTCTCCTCGTTCCCAGAGTGGGGAAGGGTGATGCATTCCTTCTGGTCCCTATGCTCCCAGGGTGCAGTGGAGGGAACATGGTGAGAAGGTCCTTTGCATTGTCCTTGGCACGATGCAAAAGGGATGGCACTGCTGAGCTCCTCCAAACTGAGATTTGCCCATGCACAAGGTAAGTATGGCTGGCTGTGTGTTACTTGCCCACAAAAAAGAGCAATGAGGATGGCTGCAGCTGGGAGAAAGGAAGGCAGAGAGTCCCAGGGGCTCTGCCATCATCAGGATATCAGAAGAGAGGTCACTCTAAGTCACCCTGACATTGTACCTCACCGCTGTACATAGCATTTGGGAGCTGGAATGCATGTGTGAGGCAAGGACACACTAAGAGACTGTGGAGGTGAAAGGCAGCGTTGGATGGATAGCTCAAAGCAATTAAATGGTGGGTTTTGAGATGGGCTCATGTGTTTCCCTGTAGGGCAAGGCTGTTGTTGATAAGTGAAAATTAAATGTCTTTTGCTAATCCCCTCAGGGTGACAATACCTGTCAGATGTGTCCATAACTTGCACTTAAATCTCTCTCACTTCCTCCCACTCTTAAAAGTAATACTTATCTTCAGCACCTCTGGGCTTGTATACTGTCATTGAGCTGCAAGAGACCTGAAGCAGCCATCTACTGCTGCAAGACAGGAGGGAGGAAAGGGAAGGAAAAATAAAGTGAAGGAAAGAATAGAAAAAAAAAAGAAGGAGCAGGGAGCTCAGATAAAGTTTGTTTCTTGGTAAGCTTTCCAAGATGTACATTCAATTGCCTCACTGGGCAAACTGTTCTATGGTCTCAGTATTTCCAGTCCTGGAAAGTTTTTCCTGCTATCTAACCTGCACCTCCCTTAAACCTACTACTTCTTGCCCTACTCCTGATGGATTTCTAGATTAATTATCCCATGCCACCTTGCATCACCCTTCTACACAGCTGACAATTCTTAACACACTTTCTCATTCTGAGTTTGAAACTTGCCCTCCGGTGCCTTGCTAAATGACCAGGCTGTAATTGGCTGTTCAGGACATCAACAAAAGCACCAAATAGCAGCAATTACAAGAAAGACTTTGCCTGCCTTGGTTTGTCTTTCCATTTTTGGCCCAAAGAAAGCTTTCTCAATCTTTTTTTCACCCCTCCTATAAGATGTTCTCAGAATTTCTTTATGAGAAACTGTGTGATATAGTGTAAAAGTCTTTCTAAGATGAGCTGTAAGACAAGAGTGCCTCTTCTCTATCTGCAAAGCCCAAAACCCTGTTGCAACAGGGAATTAGATCACTTTAACATAATTCCACCTTGAAAAATCTATAGCAATTCCTACTTTTTTTTTTTCCTTCTTTTTTTTTTTTTTTTTTTTTTTTCCTTACAGGAGCATACAGATTATCTTGCTGACTGGTTGTTGCTGTATTCTTCTAGCAACTGAACTGCCAGGTCTGTAATCCCTGAGATTGCCCTGTCCCTACCCCTTTCAAACAAGATGCCCTGTTTACCTTTCAAGCATCTTTTCATTCCTCTCCTACTCTTCACAAGATCTTAAAGAGTGGTAATGACTCAGATTTAATTAGATAGCACCTTAAAGGGCCCTGGATTAAATATATTGGACCCCACAAGAGTGGAAATATCATTCCCCTAGGTGCATTGTAACCGAGTCTAGGCAGAACACCTCACATTTCTGCCTTACATTACTTTCATGCAAACTTGGATTTTTCCCTGCCTTCGGCTGAGGTTCATAGCATTAAGGTTCTAATCTAGTCAGAGAAACAAGATCGTAGAAGAGACTTCCTGACTTGGAGAGAATTTTAGATTTTCACCCTTCTGCTGAAACTTTGAAGAATTGCCCGTGCCAAAGAAGGCTTCTGGGCAGAGGGCGCTGGTGCTTCCTCAGCCTTTCTTCATACTGCCAGGGAGCTACCACAGTGTGGGAGCGCCGTGCTTCATGGGAGCTTGTGGACAGCCTGTCATGGCAATGCAAAGAGAGGCACACTTTGCACTTAGGGGGTTTTGTCCATGGATACTGAACAAATAATAAGGAAAAGTACCCAAAACCAGAAGGTCAAAGCCTTAATCTGTGGCAGCAAAATTGAATCTCCAAAAACAGACACAACAGACCCTTCCTTTATGGACATAACATTCATTCACAGGTAATTTGTTGAGGTCACTGGCATTGCTCCTGGTATAGCTGCCTCAAAGAGGAAGTTCCAAAGTTTCGTAACATAGCATTTTGGGAAAGCAGGAGTTGGAGGTTAGTGCTTAGGGCAAACAACTGTCCTTTACTGCATTTCCTTGTCCAAAAGATGTGCCTGAAGTACAGACATAGCACGGAGAAAAGCTATAAATGAAGAATTTATAAAAATTTATAAAATAAGAGGTCGGTGGGGTTTCTTGATCCAGAGCTAAGAATAATCAGAGCTGCAATCAAGGTGTCTAGAGATACAGGTGGCAGTAATTACTTTCATGCTGAGTTTAAAAGATAACATTTTAGATGTAATCATCAACAGCTCATGAGACAACAGAAATCAGGTTCAAATAACTAGTACATAGGGAAATATGGTACATCAGGTTAGCACTGTGGGAAATAATCAGTTTTCCTTTTGTTACTTATTAGTGAAATATGTACAAAAAATATGGCCAAATTTGATACAAAATTTGTTTTACTTATTTTGCATGGAATGTAAGCTTTCATGGTGGGAGCAGCAAAAATGGCCAGTGCAAGGTTTATGTTTCAGGCTTTACACTGTTCACTCTTCCCAAAACTTTTAAAAGCCTTGTTTTATAAAGATCCAAGTTGCCCACTTCTCTGCTGAGTGAGGATCTTCAGTTAGGGAGGTGTCCAACTGGTTGTAGGCGTGTAGGTAAGTGATTATAAATGGTCTGAAGATCCACCTGTCTGCTTCACCCACTCCTCCATCCCCCTCCTCAGAGTGTTGTGGGACACAGCAGTGCCAGAGGTGTTCACACCAGCTCTGGAACAGGGAAGAACATTGCCAACCTGGGGGGACTATAGTAGGAAAGTAGAATTCCGGGGAGGAAGGAAGGGAATAAGTTCTTGTTTCCTCTTATCACCAGAGCAACACAGAAAGGAAGGAAAAGGCAGCATAGCAGGCCCTATGTTTCTGAATTACAATCTGGAGAACAGGAGGAGGAAATCTCAACCTGGGTTTTCTGTGGCACATTGAATTCCTGCCTTACAGCCCTGCTCCTGGGAAAGCTCTGACTAAGAGCAGAGCGAGGAGGAAGGCAGCTCAGTACCAGCCAGGAATGGAAACTATTCTCACAAGGTGTTCAGAAGGTTAAAACCTGTTGATGCTAGCAGGAGAAAGAGGCTAAAAAAGGGAGACAGTGTCAATTAAGCTGGGATCGTAAGGTTGGTCCTATTCTGAGTAAATATCAAGTACTGTGATTGTAGGCTTTGGAGCAGTGAGGCAGTAGTTTATTCAGGTTCACATTATTTTGCTCTTCTCACAGATGACTTTATAACCTTAATTATTCAGAAAGATAAAAGAGATACTGATGCCTGAAGAACTGCTATGTGAACTGTACCCACCTGTGAAGGCTTACTGCACGTATGGAATGTGTGCAATGTGGATCTTTTATTTCTCGGCAAATGGAAGAAACATTTCTGTTTCTTTCAAGCAGAAGGTTTTACATCTGTGCAGAAAAGGTAATTTCCTTTATACTTTATGCAGATAAGAGAGTTTCCAAGGCGACAGCTACCTGATGTGAAACTGATAGCAAGTATCAGTTCTGTGCTCTGCGTGGAAATTGCAAAGTGTCCCAGAAGGGGATTCCCAATAGCTGGTAGGCTGGACAGGGGCTGCCTCCCTGAACCACAGAGTTTCAGGCATAGCTGGCTAATTGCTATGCAGAACTAGTTAGCGGAGATGCCTTTCCTAGAAGTAACCCCATGAGCTTAAAGAAATGCATCTCAATTTATGGAAAAACTAAGTTTCCAGGAACATAGGAATTATCTTCATGTTTCTTTGACATGCCCATTACCTTAAACTCTACAGTAATGAGGAAGCTGAAGGTCACTGAAAAGAAAGGAAGATCCAATCTGGAACAGTTCCTTTTGTCACTCTGAAATTAAGGATTTTTATTTTTTTTTCTTTACTGGAGCATAAAGCTTCCTGAATTTTCAAGTCAAATATCTGTTATATTTCATTGATATTTAGCTTATCTATTCCCTTAGATTTTGCTATTAGCTAGTGTTCTTATTGGGGTGTGATTACATCACAGAATGATAGCAGAATGAGGCTGTTTCCTGGTACAAGAACTTCAGAATACTTCCAGTTGCTTTGGGCTCCTACTGTAAGGTTGTTAAGTGCACTTAGTCAAAGGTGCAGATGAAAAGCTCTATTATCCATCACAAACTCAGTTTTCAAATTGTTTCCTTCAATATAAAATGTGATGCATGCAATTTTATATAATAAAAAACGTGAAAGCATGACATTTTGTTTGGTTCAATAGTTTTTTTGGGACAACACTTTCCTTTTTCAGATAGATGTTCCTGAATTCTTTCAATAGTTTCCTAAATTATCCTTATACTACCAGTAGTGAAAATATGTCTACAGAAAACAAGAAAGAAACCAATATTGAGAAAGAAAACACAAAACATATGGAAAAAGCAACAAGGAAAACAGTAATGACCTTTTTTATTTTTATCAGGCAAACTTTATGATTTATGTTATGTATACTCTATCGATGCCTCTGGGACAAATGCCAGTATACTAGCTTAGCCAATTAATGGGAAAATCAAAGACTACTCCTTGAACATCATCGTGGTAGCAAATTTTCCATTTGGCAAGACATACAGAAGATGGGAAATCCCAGACCGTGGGATTTAGACAGAACAGATGGTAAATCAAGGACCTGATTTATCAGTGCTTTCCTTTCATTTTACATCAGAATAGCTCTGTCATGCTCAACAGATTTCTGCAAACATAAATCCCAGGGAAAGATGTTTGTGAGTCAAGTGACTTAGACTGATACAATCAATACTTTTTTGTTAGTGTTTTTTCTTAGTTCAGTTAAAGTCTTTTCAGATTGTTTTTCTGCCTCAAGGAAAGAGCAATTTAGAACTTGATCCTTCTCAGAACACATGTGGCTTCCACAGGTATATGTTATGAGAAAAGCAAAGCAAGGAGCCGTACAATAAATACAGCAAGCATGTGTTGAATAGACACACAGCAATCAAGTCACCCTGCCTGGTAATGGGAGTGAGGACTAAGATGGAGATGAAATATTAGTGCATAACCCAAACCCCACTGAAATCATTCACTCAGGGAGCACAGAGGGACTCAATTCTTCTGCTGAGTTTAGGGGCTGATGCCTCACAAACATCTTGATCGCATTTACATATAGAGCCTCAGCTCTGCACCCTCTGCTCTGCACCACTCAAAGGCTTGGGGGAGAAATGCTGCCAATCAACACAGGAAGGTGCCAGGCTATTGTAACCTTAAACAGCTGCTATTTAAATGTTGCAGCCAACATCAAAAGAAAGAGACAGCCACTATTTTGGAAAGAAATTAAAGTAGCCAACATAGTGTATGGAAAAAATCATACTGTGTAAGACTCATTGCATTTTGCTACTAACAGTAGACTTTGCTTGGTATCTCCTAACAGTTCCCTTGACATCCTCAGAGAGCACAGTCCAGCTTTCCCCACCACGCTCTGGGAGACCCAAGCCACCAGGGACTAACTGGAGACTTGCTTCAACAGGGAATCCAGGAACTGAGTAACGCTTAGGCATCTAAACATTTAGGGAGTTATTCCAGTGCTGAAACACAGATTTCTGGTGCCCTTTGAAATGTTCTTGGGTACCTGAGACATTCCCCTTGACCAGAGAGACCTGACACAGAAGATACTGTTGGAGAGCTGCACCCTCTGTAGCAGTGCTGGAGACCTGGCAGGTTGCCCAAGGCATTCCTAATGTCACTGTGTACACGTTTGAAGGCACCACTCTGTTTAAACTATGCTTGGGAGCCAGTCCTCCCATGTAACACTTGAATGGCAGTCAACTTGCTGCCTCAGGTTTTGGAAAGTCTGGGTCACCTCAGGAGGTTCCCATCACTTTCAGTTGGGTATGGAGTAGTTTAGAGGCATAATTCGGATAGCTGGAATATATGAGACTTCCATCCTCTATACTGCAAGGGAGAACTTCACTTGTGAAATAACTGATCAATTTAAAGGACAATTTTTATGGTGAATAATCTAGGAAACACAACCTTGATAATATCTGTAGTTTTCAAACTCTGAATTGAGCTGCTTAATTAAGAAGAATTGAAATGGAAAACAGGGGATGGGGTTTATTTTAATTTTACAGTTCTCTGGAGAAAACTGGTTCAGCCAGCATATAAGGTATCAAGTATACTGCTATCTAAATATCTAAGTAAGCCCTGTGGTGGGATCAGAAAATCTCCAAGGAAGAAGAGATGAGAGAAACGCCTAGCAGAGAGCACAGAGAAATAATTGATGCCCCAATGAACAGGGATGATAGATTCAATGGCATCTTATAGACTTTCTGTTACTTGATTAATTCCCATGAGAGCCCTCGATATACCATGTCATTCTTCATAACCTTACAATTTCTTTGTCCTATGGCTTCCACGCAAACTATTATGTTCACCTTTCTTTACTCCTTTCAATGGGTTTCTTCTCCTTTTAAAGTGTCAGGCAGTGATTTCTGTAAATAACATAAAGAAGCACAGGTCAGAACAAGATATCAAGAGATTAAAACTTGCTTTTTAAATTTTTTATTTAATGAGAACCAAGTGGAAAATTAAACAACTTTCACTGGGTGGTAACTAATGGTTTTATTTAGTTACATAAACAGCACAAAAGAAAATACATTTAAAATATAATGTAATTTTAGATTTGTAGGCTGAAAGTCCACAAAAAATCCAAGTTATTTCACGCTACAGTGTGCTAAAGTATGCTTCAACCCTTGTTTTTCTGCTTTCAGAACTGCATGGAGTGTGAACTGCCTCTGGCTCCGATTCTAATCTCACTTGTGCTAATGTAAATCCAAAATAACCACTCTAAAGTCAGTTTAAAATGCTGTAACTGAGTGCAGGATTGAAGTTTTAAACCCATTTTTTAAAATAGGGATTTAGGTACCTGGTCTCTCAAATACCAATTTCAATCAGATTAAAATATGGCTCTGAGGAACTTATTCTACTGCCAGTTACAAGTTACAGTGATTTCAGAGGCCTTCAGTGCCTGGGTATTTCAAGGATAACCCTCACTGTCTCAATAAAAGCTCAGTTTATCTTCCTGCAATTTCTGACCTGCTGATGCAAGGGTTTGAAAAACAGGTTTTCCCCTTGCCTTGCATCAGAAATATATGTTCATTTTTGCTTAGACTTCTTAAACTTTGAAATCCCGACCACTACTTGTAATTGTATTTTCCCCCTTACTGATACTGGATGTACACTAACACATGACACCTTTGAATATTCCTTTCATTTTTTCAAGGAAATCTCAGCATCTTAGCATTTTTCCTTAGTTGGTACTGGATAAATATACATTTCCTTTACTTTGCCCTTTTGTCTGTCTAATGAAACTTGTTGACCATGCAGAGGTGTTCAATTAGTAGAGGCAATGAGATTATTCACTGGAAATGAATTACCAGAGAAGGTCAGCTTTCTCTTTAATACTTCAGTAAAGAATGGACATTTAAAAAAATAATTCATTATTTCAAAATATTCTTGATACTTTTAGATGTGTTTATTTCAGTCAGCATTGTGATTTGTGTGACCCTATCTGTGCTTGAGAAGCCCCTTTGGCTCTGCTACATATGGCTGACTTCCTTTAGAAACAGTCATTTTCATACTGTTGGGATTTTTCCATATTTTTAATGATGCAAATTTGGACAAGAGACTTTTGAAATATTAATTAAATAATGAGAATAGATAAGAAAGGAGATGAAAAGCAAGGCAAAGCTTCTCGGCTATCAAAATTATTTCGGTTAGCCTAAGCTGTCTGGAGTTCTTGAGTCATCCACTTGCTGTGAGCAAAAAGAAATGGTTTTGAGTCAGGGAATATAAATTAATTAAATTTATTGCCAATTAATATAAATCTCCAATCACTGAAAAACAAACAAACAAACAAATAAATAAATGCTTATGGAAAATACTTTGGCCTCCCTCCTACTCCTCTTCCTCCCTTCGGGTCTTGAATCCCCTTGCTGCATGCTGCATGGTTTCCTTGGTGAGGTAACAGTGGTGCAGGAGATGAAGTTTCCTACTCAACTGCTTATCTCTGGGCAAGACTCGGCTTGGGTTGGACACCTACATCTCAGTGTCTGCACACTCTCAGGGTTCCTAGATACCACCAGAGTCAGGAGAGAGTGATGGCATAGGTTTAGGGAGCTGGACATAAACATCTGAGTGACTGAAAGGCAACCTAGACCTTCACGTATGGACAAGACCTACAGATTTCCTTATAATGGTGGGTTAAACTAGAGTATCTATAACAGCACAGGATGCAAAAGTGTGGGGAGCAGAGCCCCAGGCCTTACAGGCAGTGATGCCGGGGGGTGATTCAGCTGACCACTAAGGACCCAATTCAGCTGATTAAGCATAGGCAACCAGCCTGGTGGCACACAAGACATTACAGCTGATGTGGTACAGGACCCATGGGGGACACCCAACCTTTGGGATAACTACTGGAGGCTACATTGGGTACCACTGAATATCTACAATTATGCTGGAAGTCTATACTGAATCAACTGAATAACTATTTAGATGGCTATAATTTAGAATGAACTGAATCATTCTCTAGGCTTTGCTGGTTGTTTTGACTTAGCGACTCCTGGCTATAGCAGGAACTTGCAACAATGTTCTATATGCAAGTGCCTGCCTGGGAAGGTGCCTGTGAAATCCCATTGAATGTGCAAACTGACTACTCACATGCCCAATGAAATGGAAAACGAACTGGAGATCACTGTGACCTCCGGGCAGAAATCAGAAGGAGAAATGCAGGAGAGAGAACCTGAGAAACACAGCACCAAGAAGAAGTGGGTATATGTGCCTGGGGAATCTTTTTCAAATGAAATAAGAGATCTGTAGCCTAAATTAATCTAGAGAACAGTACTGATGGGCAGAACATCCAGGAACCACTCCAGGGACAAACAGAAAGGCTCAAAAGTCTAGGATATGAAACTAGGTAGCATTAAGATAATAGAAATATGTCCTACTTGCGATCCAAATTATAACACACGTATTGAAATATATGCACTGGTGATGAACAGCAGAAATGAAGAAAAAAGTCATTAAGTACTGCAATAATGCAAGAAATATGGCTGAAAGACGTATGAAGAGAAAATATGGGAGAAAAAGAATCTGAGTCAGCTAAAGAGATTTTAGCAGAATGGTGCTATGAGTCTCTGGTGAATTCTTGAAGAAATGAGCAGAGATTGCAGTAATATTAGCAAAAAATACTGTCAGATTCTTTGATGGCATAGTTTAGTTTAACAGGATGACTACACTTTTTCCAGTTTTACCTTAGACTACATGCCACTCACAATCCTATATTATTCCCAGATAATATTATTGTTACATTAGCCTGTAATGTTGCTTGTAATTTGATTACGTTTAATCAGTCTCTGTAAGTGGATAGGGTAAAAAAGGCCTCCAAAGTACCTTTCTAAATACATTACTTTTATTATTTCAAAATGGCAAACTTTGATAAATTAAGGGAAGTAAATGGTGAAGTGTATTGGATTTGCATTGGATTGGTGAAGAGTCCAAGGTCCTGAGTGCCAGGGAAGCATAGAATTTCCTCAATCAACAGAACAAAATCTATTTGGACCTTAAACCTCCAGTGATGGAAAGAAACCTGTATGGAAGGGCATCTTAAGGATAGTTCCAGGGTATGAGGAGAACGAGGGAGATGAGAAAAAAGCCTTCAAAAAATTAGAACAAAGAAGCATTTTTAAAAATGCTTTAATAAAATATTTTTTGTTTTACATTCTTTGCATTCTTTGTCACCACTCTGCGTGGCTTAAATTAATTAAAAAAGAAGGAATAGAAGAATGAAGGGATGCCATTTCTGAGAAATGTCCTTGAGAGTGCTCTTAAGCCATTTTTTCTTTTGTCACACTGCATATCAGGATGTAAAAGTGAATAAATGGCAGCAGCAAGCATCTCAGGAACCCTCTAAATTGGAAATGACAGTTTCCCAAGGCACCACCTAGCTACTAATATAAGCCTTTTCGTATCTCTCTCTGGACCACCACAAAAGGCTCAGGCAGACAGGGGATGGAAGTGAGGAGTATCTGTTCCTTGGAACTTGTTTCTGTGGTGGAAGCATGATGAGAGCTGGTGGTGAAAACAGTTTGAGTTTCTTATGTGTTTTCATATGGTACATGGAGATCTTCACAGAAACAGGTTTGCAAGGCAAACCCCAGACATGTGGGATAAGCTTGGGGGATGCCAAAATGTCTAAGCCCAGAATATATCTTCCTGGGGATTGCTGTACTACCCCATGCCAGGCCAGGCATTACAGCCCATGCTGCACACATCCTCCCTGGTCACCAGCTCTGTCTGAATGTTTGCCAGGGTTTTTTAATGAGGAAAAGGGAGGAAAGGTAAAGTCTTTAGGGGTGGAAGTTGAAAAATTCTTATTAGCACTTGCAGCCTGCTCTATGTTTTGAGATATCAGATTGCCTAGGAAGCCCTGAGGGGCAAGTGCTGTCTCCTGCTTTGTATTTGCACAGCACTTAGCAGTGAGGATAAGCAGTTCCTATTTGGGACTTTTGGGAATCACACAATACAAATGAGACTATTATCACTCCTTCAAACACATACATCATCCCTTTAGTGCTTACTGGATTCTGAAGTGTACTTCAAATTAGAAAAACAAAAATCCCTCCCAAAAAAGCAAGAAACTGATTTTGCTTTATGAAAGCTCAAGGGTAATTTGTTTCCTTTGCCTAAAGGAAATCTCTCAGCTATATTGTAATTTCTTATCTTATTATGTGCTTTCCCCACCAGTTATTACTATTCCTTCTCAGGTTGGACTTTAATCATAAAATATCAATTACGATTTCTGCACGTTTATTGGTTGGAATGGCTACCCGATCCAACAATTATCTGGACTACTGCACTGAATTCAAGCTCAAAGCTCTATCTTTTGAAAAGGAAAAAATAATATGAAAACCTGCCAGTCTGCCTGTGTTATACCACAGGGGTATAACACCATTCACTTCAGAGGAGTTTTCTTGCATTTGATTAAGCAAAGAACATCATCCTCACTGCCTGGTTTCTGAAGTGCTTGGGATATGCATTGCACCTTAGTCCTGCTGGCTGCAATGGGACCGCTCTGCCAGTAAAACGTGATTCAGCATGAATAAGAGTGGCAGGAGTGGCATCCATTGAATGGATGGAGCGTTGGAGTCCTCCCCACAAACCTCAGAGCATTGTCTCTCTTTGCTGAGTCTGTGTGCTTTCTGCCATGACACTGTGTTGGCCTGTGCACAGGTGGGGATGGGTGGAGAAGTACCCCACCCTTGCTGGATTTTCCTGTGGGCTGGATGTGCATGCCTTCCTCTTCTGTCTCCCTGATCTCACACAACATATATTCATATATGCTTTGCATCTGGCCTTTCTTTTCCAGAGTGCTTGTGCTTTGTGCCTCCAGTGAGGACTTGCCCTCAGATTATTCCTGCAGTTCCTGCCTTCATACTCTGAGGGCAACTTCCCTGTCCAGCCCCTCTTTGCTCTCTTGTTGAGCTTTTGCTGTCTCACCAGTGAACCTCCAGGTCTATAACCAGTCATGTTGGGGAGAGCTGTGACAAAGTGAGCTAGGCTCTGCAGCCATGATGCTTTAACCTAACGAAGCCTTTGATGCCATGCCATGATTCTTTCCACCCTTCATCCCATCTTGCCCCTTCCTGTGCTAAGTACTTACAGTCTCATGACTTCTAGTATATGGCCAGGAGTGCCTTTTCTCAGGCTGCCTGTTTACCCCTGCAGGCAGGAATGCAGCTATGGCTCCTGGCCACTCCTGTTGGGGCTGGGTCCTCTGCTGAGATCTTGGAACACCACGTGTGCTCCTGTGTCCTGCCTTGGGATTTGCCTTTGGCATTTTCTAGAGAAGTCACTAGGCTCTGCTGGTCTATGAAGAGGAAGGTGTCAAAAAGAAGAGGGAGGAAAGATAAGACCCTCTGGACGACAAGGAAGAACAAAGAATCAAGCAGGAGATTGGAGGAAGAAAATGAGAAGTTGGACTGGGAGTTGCAGAATGGGCAGGTTGGTATGGATGCAATCTGGCACCATGCTGCTCAACTCTTCCACCCCTTCTTCGGGGTACTGAATAATACTAGTTTGTTAGTCAGACTATAGCAGCGGAAAACAGAGAAACCACTTATAGGGTTTGTTCCGCAAAATATTTGCAGCTGCTGCTTCAGCCAAATATCAATTTTAATATACAACATAATATGATTCTATGAAAACATTTGTATACAACAAACTTGGTAATCTGGAGCCACACAGGGCTGTCAGAGAGCAGTGCTTATGTGAGAGAAGTTGGCTGAATATTCTCTTTAACAGTGCAAGTGCTTGGGCATTGCAAAGCTGATGGTCACATTGCCTAGCAGACTGGGGAGATGACAGTTGGATTGCTCAGCAAATGGCTATATATGGATGGCAACATTTCACCAAGCAGTTAGATGAGAAGTATTTGTGGACAGGAGCCACCTTTTTTACTCCGTACTTTTACATCTCCCAGAACAGTGAAATCCTGGGCTCTTTTGTGGGTGGCAAAGTGTTGCTGTGCTACAAATTAATAACAAAAAACACAGCAGGAGGACCTGTTTGAAGACTTTCCTATTAACTGTATGAACTCATATAGATGACAACATACATCATGACTGTATCAGAGCTTCTTGGTTGTCTTTAGCTTGGTTAACAATTAGTCCTTTTCAGTGCTCGTCTCTAGGTGTCGCGTTGTGGCGGAGGCAGCAAGGCTCTGTTTGCCACCCGTCAGTCAGATGCTACACCAGCATGAGCCGGCACAGGGCTTGTTGTGCTGCTGCTGTATTAGCCGTACCCAGACGAATGGGACCACAACAAATGCCTCCACGATGTGAAACTCATAAATATTGAGCTGTATGTAGCACACAGCTGGAATCTGGTTCTGTTATTGCTGTGCCTGGCTCAAGTGACAGACGTGAGAAATCTCTGTGCCTTGGCAAGTAACTGGCATTCTTATGATTGTTTGCAACACGCTGTTGATGATGAATAAATGAGCACGCGTGCAAACATGCTTCTGAGTTCATGACTGGACTGCACCCTTTGCTGGCATGTTTCTGCTTGAATTGAGGCACAGCAGTGACTGCAGCATCTCCTTGTTGTTCCTGTCTATCACATTCACTGGCTCAGTGTTTATGGGTCATGGGAATAGCCAGACAAGTTGCTGTGCTTGCTGGACTCAGAGTGTGCCAATCTGTATATTTTAATTTGCCATAACTAGTGACTTCACAGCTTTGTCCAGAGACAGCAGTGATTTATAATAGCCTTCTACCAGCACTTCTGCCCTTGACATTTCGTTCCCTTTCCACCCCTTGTGATGCTTCTCTTTGTTTCAGTCACACCAAATTCAATCTGTTTACCCTCATTTGCACAGACGCCTCGGCAGCCACAGGCCTCAGTGTCTGAGTGTGATTGTACTTTGCCTTCTATTCTTGGGAATAGTATGAATGGCATCCAAATCCTCTACTCCCCTGCAGTCTGACTTGTCTGACATCAGCTACCCTTTCAAACCACAGTCACAGAAATTACTGAGTCGTAAAAAACAGAGCTGGGAGGACCTCCAGACTTCCTTAGACTATTCCTTTTTCCTTGAATAACATTTTGAAAACAGGCTTGCATCTGCTTGCCAGTGCAGGGGCCTCACTGTCCTCAAAAATCTCTCTTACTTGCACATAACTGTGGCTACTTACCTGTCATTTAGTTCATGTTCCCTCTATCTTCACTGCTTGTTTGCCAGTACATTTTGGGACTCCTCACCCTCATTCTGATGATGAACCGAGACCCTTGTCTGGGTTTTCCTGCTGAAGTGTGGCAAGTAGTTTGGAGAAGCTGGAGGGTACGATGCACTCAACCCAGAGAATCTGACCTCAGACTTGCTGATACTGCTCCACAGTTGTAAAATGATTGCAAAACTGATTTTGAGGACTCACTTTTATGGATGAGAAAGTAATTAAGAACATAAAAGAATTTAAGAAATGCTAAGGAGGGTCAGAACAAAGGACCCTCTTGCGCAGAATCCTGTTTATGACAGTGGTTCTGGGAGATGCTAGTCTGGAAGATCAGATGAAGCTGGCCACTTTCTGTGGTTCATTCCCCCCATACTCCACCAGTATTCAGTCTCTATGACCAGAGTGGAAAAGGTACTGGCTGTGAGGAAATCCATTTCCTTTAGGCAAAACACTGGGATCTGGGATTTATCTGCTTTATAGAAGATGAGAAGTGCTCTTCCATTACTACTTCCAAATTAAGGATGAGAGTGACTTCCAACTAATCATACCTGCTCCATTGGGAATGCAGCATGTGCTAGACAAACACATCACAGACTCTCCTTCAGAAATAGACCTAACACTGTCTCAAAACTACTTAGGATTTTTCATTCCTTTAAGGCTGCTCCACTGCTGTACATGTCACCAACAAGTACTCTTATTTCCTTCTCAAATTTATGACCAGCAGCAGCTGTTGACTTATTTCTTGTTCATATGGTCTTCCCTTGCTGGTGTTTCCCAGCACAGCGTAGAAGCAGTCTTCTCCTTTCAGCTTTCACTTTGCTGGGCTGACCAAGGCAGGCTCTTGAAGTAATTATCTTTAACCCTGGATAATATAAATTAGCCTTACCTGCCCTTTCCTCCAGTAAAGATTTATTCCTATCTGGAATGTTTTCCAAATTAGACTGAATTCAGTTATGCCAGAGTTCAAGAGCTGGATGAAGATGACAAACTCATTTCACACTGGCTGTATCAAAAAGACTCCAGAGAAAAAAATTTCAGTTGCCAGCATTGGTTATATTTGAATTATCAAGCTGTTTGCCTCTAGTAAACAACATCAGATTTTTAGCTTACATCAGAATGGACGAGTCAGGAATTCATGGCTAAAAAAATTGAACCCAACAACAGAAAACCCAGACAGGTCTCATGAGGATTCCCTTACCTTGGGTGGAAGTCTTATGCAAACCACTGGGACTTTTCTGATCTGTTTTTCTTAATTTGCAGCTGCATCCAGCTCTACACAGAAAAACAGTATGACTCCCCAAGGCCTGTCCCTTTGCAAGCCTCACCCTCTCCACCACATCTGGATCCAATAGAAGACCAAAGCCATGGAGGTGGGTTCAGCTTTAGGTGGTCATAACCAAACAACGGGGAAAAAACAATTAATAGTTTCTGATTCAAGCATCAGATTTTGGCAAATGTTCATGAATAATGTCAGCCTAGAAATATAAGCTCACATTTTGGAGACAAACGTTCTCAATGCAGGATCTTGGCTGGAGAGAACAGGAGAGGCAGTGCAGACCTCAAGGATTTTTGACCATTTTTCTGGGGAATATTTTAGTGCTGCAGAGCCTGGAGCTGCACTGCTGTGCACTGGGGGAACCTCACTTCAGCAGGGCTGTGAGGGTATTACTACAGAGGAAATAAAAACCCAACAAAACCCAGCAATGGTATTTTCTGAGGTAGAAAAAATGCCTCTTCTGAAAAATGTTCTGCACAAAGATCAGAAAGCTCAGTCTTCATAAAACAATGTTCCCTTGTTTTGATAAGTGCATGTTTACAGGAAGGTACACAGTTACACAAAAGCATACCACAGCTGGCTTTATCAGTGTGTGAGAATACAACATGAAAGGAAAGAAGAAAAGGTAATTTATTTTAAACACAAAATATCTGGTCCAGGAAGGTATCTGCCAAACACTTTCCTAAAACTCTGTTTCCAAAGGAACAAGAAAGTTCATTGGTCAAAAAGACTCAACACTACATTCAAAATCACAATGCCTGAAGTCTGTTGAATTTTTTGGGTATGTTTTGTTTGTTTGCTTTTTAATTTTGTATGGAGATGCAAGTATGATGTGGACAACACAGTTATGCTAAGAAAATCTTGTTGTCAACAGTCAGCATACAATCTTTTCTTTCTGAGTCTACTCTCCAGTGGGATACAGCTCATACAACAGAGCCATGAGTGAATCTCTGACACTTTTCTTGAACAGCAGTTGTTAGGTTCATTTTATGGAAATTCACTCACCTGAGAGTTTTCCAAGACCAGTATAATTAGTCATCTGGGTATAGCATTTCAAAATTAAGGCACACCAGCATTTGCTGATTTCATCTGAAGAAGGGTAACTAGCTATTAACACTCCACCCACCTCCATTTTGAGCATATTATTGCCATCCTCATTTTCTTGTGCAGTTTACCCAGGCTTTGGGAGACTGGATTGGTTTTTGGTCCTTATGAGTATGGAAAGTTGGTTGCTTGTCAAGACTTATAACACAAATCAAGAATCTTTCAAAAATGATCTGGAGGAATTAGCTGTGAGGTGGAAGTGTGTAGTCTGCAAATCTACTGTTTACTGGCCATTACAGTGGAGCAGCTGAGAGTGAGCAGGGAACAAACAACACAATTTCTCTGCCCTTAGGACCCTAGTAGCTTCCCTGGGAGCCCTGATTACACATGCACATATATGTATAGGTATGTAGGTATGTATATCTGTGTTAGAGACGGAGGGGAGAGAGATTTTGATGCAGGAGGAGGAAGGGAAACTTCACCCGTTCAAAAGAGTCATGTCCTGCACAAAAACTACACAGGAACCTCCTGGTGTTTGTAGTCTCACTTCTGGACTCTCCATGTATTGGGGAGATAAACAAAAACAAAAAAAGTCCGCACTGATATTCGATGCCTGTTAGAGGAGGGAATTATCAGATGTCTACATAAGTGATACATTATTGCTTCTTAACAGTAATGGTGTGGCAATTCGAGTTACTTTTGTAGATCTTGCACCACTTACTATTTGAGCAGAACAATTAGTTTAATTACACATTATTTCCAAAGTGGCTGAGCACTCATCTGGCTCTAAACACACACAAAGGTTAAAGTGCCTCAGCTGTTCTCTCCAAATGAAAATCCTATGGGGGCCAGTGCAGCCCCAATGAGCTCATCAGCTGCTCCACCCAAAACTAGCTGCAAAGTCCAAAAGCAGCTCAGTGCTTCCCAGCTCTCTGCATAAAACACGGAGTGAGGTTGAAGGAAAGGAAATGCTGTGTGAGAGCAGATGAGCTCAGTCCAGGGGTAGAGCATCTCTCAGTTCTGGTGGTTACAGATTTGGACACTCTTAGAAAAGCAATGCCTCATAGGGATGGTAAGGAAGCCTTTGTGCACAAGCATGGGGAGAAAAGAAATAAAAATAACTAGGGTTTTTTTTTAGCTGCTGGGAACAGCCAGGGATTTGTTGTTGTGCTTTTATAGGGTAGTGGTAGCCCTGCTGAAGCTGAGGAAGTGCAGGGGTAGATGCCACTCTGAGGTTTCCTTTCCTCAAGGTAGAGATGACCAAAAGCGAGCTGCATGAGGAGAGAAGATGGGCCTTTTGTGCTATGCTCCTGCAGAAAATATGAAGGATGAAATAATTAAGTGTCTCAGAATGACGGTTCCTTATTTGGGACAGTAAAAGCTGAGGAGGAAAGGTATGAAGATCTGAGGTGGTAGAAAGCCCTGGGAGGGAGGTATGGGATACGTAGCTGGCTGAGGGCTTCAGAAGCAAACCTGGGCATGACACAAGCTTTCCCACAAGCTTCAGAGATCCATCAAGGAAGAGAATTTCCCACTTGCTCTCTGCTGCTCACATTTTACATTGTGTCCATAACTTTGCAGCTTGCAGGACTTGATCAAACATTTTAATTCCCATCCTCCGTCACAGGGAGTAAGGGTTTGGTTTTTTTGACAGCCCACGGAGTCTTTTGCCAGGTGTGTGGCAAATGCTGAAAGCATGACAGGGTAATGCAATTGTATAGCTAGTCCTGAGTACTGCAACCATTTAAGACTCCAGTTTATAAATTACTTACACCTTATTGACACATGCTGAGGGAAAAGAGAGCTTGTGTGTTGACCTTCCATGCATCTTCTGCAGTTGCTCATCCTCGCTGATCTCTCTGGAGGTTGCAAGGGTCTTGCTGGAAAAATCCAACTACTGCAGACACAGGCAAGGAGGTTGGAGAGCAGGTGTAAAGACCTGCATGTCCTGCATTCAGTGTGAATAAATGCCATTCATGGGTGCCTGCAGACTTTCCCACAAACCTTCATTAAGCTTGCATGAATATATCTCATCAGAAGATCTCAGAAAGAAATGGGGTGTGTCTATTCATTCATACCAGTGGCAACCACAATAATGAAGTAATTAAACACGATGTGCAGTATGTAACACTGCCTGTTTGAGGTGTACTGTTCAATGTGAACATACATGGTGTGCTGCAGCCACCCAGGACTCTAGGTGCAAAGCTGTAACTTCACAGCACATTGTTCCAAGAAAAGTAGACTGGAGAAAAAACCCAGCCTTTCCACACTGGTGCACTTGTGTGTCCTGTGAGTTGGTTTCCACATGAAGACCCTGACATTGCTTCCGTTACCAAAGCTGAGCTTTGTAAAAGCAGTGTGAAATGGGACTTCCTATGCTGTGCAAATCCCTTCTCCTGGTCTGTGCTGAGGTTACCCACATCTCCACTCAGGCATCTGCTCTGAGTTAGGGCTCCTACCCCTTTTCTGCATGTCCTTTCTAAGCCAGCTTTGCTTGTCACTGCTAGTTTATTTTTCTATCAAAACTGCTAGTTATTTCTAAATAATGAGGAGTGAATATCAGTGTAAGGACAGATAGCCTTGCTGGGGCTTTTCTTGGCCACCCTACATGTGGTCCCTCTGCTCAGTCAGACAGCCATCAACTGCTTCCTAATCAGCATGGCAAAGGGATCCTCAAAATTCAATTTAGCAGGAGCAAACGAAGACAGGAGGGCCTCAGCACTTCAAGATCCTGAGTGGCTTTGGGGGAGGTGAGAACACAGGAGTGAGAGCAGCTGCTTACAGCTGTGGCATGGATCGCTCATTGACCAGTCACTGTCAGTTTATTTCCTTTCTCTGTATGTCTGGTGTGCAGCAGCCAAGAAGTCATTGTGCAGAAGCATCATTGTCTTCCCATGCTCTGCAACACACCCCTGAAATGGCCAGCTTTGTCTTTTTGGGACTCTGTCAGCCTTCAATCTCTCTTCCAGCATGCCTTGGACTCCCAGCTGGATCTCTGAACACTTTCACCTCCATTCCTCAGTCCCACTGTTCAGGGCTGAACTGGGTGAGAAGGAGAGTATCTGGATGGCAGGTCCCTGCAAAGGGAAGTTCAGGCTTTCAGAGAGGGCACAAATCTTTCATGTTGTCATGTATTTGCAGATGGAAAAGGCTAGAACATGGCCCCAAAATTGACCAGTGGGAAAGTGGTTATCTTGTCACCATGTTCACTGCATGGAGTAGGTCTCATGGGGCTGATGATCTTCTGCTGTTCTTCCTGTACTCTCTGCAATAAAGAGGTCTCATTTCTAATCCAGAAATTTCTTCAGCTAAAGAATGTCTTTTATTTACAAAGCTAGTTGCTTGTTTCATGGATTTCAGTAGCAGAGCAGTGACAAGGTCTCACTGTGGACACTGAGGAGAGAGGCTGAAAAAAACCAAAGGTTCACAGACCTCCAGGGACCTGTCTGAAGGTGGATGGAACACCTGACTTCCTTGTGGGCTATTGGCAACAAAAATCGCTGATGTGCATGAGCTTTGTTGCCTTCCTGAGGCACCACAGCTTGGAGCAGAGCTTTGCACTTGCTTTGCAGTCAGTTACTTCTGTCAGCAAACCTGCTGCAAGAGAAACCCATTATGAACCTTTTTTTAATAACAAGGCTGCATTCATCCCTTCCACGTTATTAAAACATTGGTAAAGTTTACTTGTAATATTTTTCACTTCTGTAACATGTTCTATCTGGGGAATCTCAGAACATTTTGCAAACATTAATTAGTCTTGCAGGACCACTACTCACTAGCTAATTGTGGCATTGTTTTCAAAGAACATTAGTTTCCGCATGCTCTAGATGCTTCATCTCCCATATCCAGAAGAACCTATGTCAGGACATGTGCAGCAGATGGACATGGTATTAAAATGCTGATGCTGCCCAAATCCCTTGTCTATGCTGTGGCATCAGATTACACACTTTAGACAAACAATCTAGTCCTAGAACTGAGGTGCTTGGATAATCAGAGTACTATATGTGTTGTAACAGCTGGCTTAAAAAACAAGTGAATGAGTTGGTTGCTAAATTCAGAGGGGGTTGTGCTGGATGGAAAGGGGTTTCACTTTTTTGAATTCATAAACCTTTTTCCATGGGCTTGTGTTGCCTAAATTTAAACTGCTTTTTTGGGCTGCATTTGGCCTGCTAGAATTGGGATTTTTTAGCTGCTTTTAGCAAGGAATATAATTTGAAAAGGTTGTATTCATTCCTATCTGTTAGCTATGTTTTTGTATAGACATCTTGTTTTTCAGACAACTTTGTTCCTCATGTTCATGTTTGCAGACCCTCTGTTTACATACTTCTTATATAGACATTGTGATTTCTCTGATACACTTACGAAGAACAGTCTGGTTTCTTTTATTTTTTCAGTATGTTCTTTTACTATTGTTCACCCTTTAAATTCAACACCAAAATGTTTTCTCAAGAAAGTTATGAAGACTGCCAGAATTATTATATTTGGTTCTCGACTGCTCAAACTTTAAAATGATACCTTGAAGGCAATTCCTCTTCTGGTCTTGCATTTTATTTTCTTCCCAATTAATTTTCTTCATTTCTGCATTTCTGTCATGAATCAATACAATGCCAGACAACCTTAAAAAAAACAGAAAACAATCTATGGAATGATAAATAAATCTGCCACAAATAATCTGAGACTAGGCTTTAAAAAAAAAAAGCATTCCAGCATCTGAAACTGAAGGAGAAAAGCATGTTGCTGCTGCTGCTATTGCTGTTGTAACCATTTCTTGCTGTTTCTACCTTGACTTGAGTTTATTTAGGTTTTGCTAATGCCCCACTCCAGTCAAATCCTATGAGTGAAAAAAACCCAAGCAGGTTTTATGTCTCCCACTGTTTCCTAGCATAATATCAAGTTTCTTCCCTTCTTACATCCCACTCAATACTCACTGTTTCTGAACAGCAAGTATTGCTGAAATTGATTCACTTTAAAGAAGAAAGTCCTACTGTAGAAGGAACTGACATGCCACAGAAGGGCCACAAAGTTGAACTGTATTGAAATTCTGATTACTTTACCTTTTTTACATCCTTAACAACAGTTGGGGCAGTAGTAAGAGAGTCAGTTCTCTTACCCAAGCTCAGCAATACAATATCCCACAACAGCAGTAGGGTAATAGAAGTGCTGTGATGAATTGATGGGTTCATTACTCTACAATCAATGGATAAGACTTCATAATAGAATAGACCTCGCAGGAGCCAAATACCAGCACTTTAATTGCAGCAGGTGCTCAGTGCCAGGGCATGTATTAAAAAGAAACACTAAATGTTTCACTGGAACAAGAAAATCCTTAGAATCAAGTAGTCTATGAGAACAAAGAACAAGTTGCCACAAGAGAAGAGAAACAAAAGGAAACACACTACCTTGCTCATTTCCAGCTTTGTAAACTGGAGCTGTATACCTGCAATCTGAGTGTGTGTCATCTGTTATCTGGCCTCCATTGCAGTAATATCCAGGTATATGCAACCTGAAATGTGCTTGTCCCCACTGCACCTTTGTGAAGCCAGGGAAGGTCTCTTTGCCTTTCATGGGCAGAGAACTGATACCTTGGAGGCACAAGTGTGCCTAGACAATTCATCTCCGCTGGGCTGAGCAGGGAGCTAGGTGGGAAGGCATGGGAAGAGACAGAACTGAGCCCAGTCCTGCTGGCCTCCTCCTGCCCCTCCGCACACCACACTGCCTCTTTGCGGGCACTGCTGTTTTGGGAGCAGAACGTGAATATGAGCTGTCACGCTGCTTCTCCTGCAGAGATTTCAATTTCTCTCTGCTGTTGCTCTCCTTCACGAGCTGTTCATGGCAAGCAGATAATTCGGCTGGCATTTTAGGGAGATGCACTGTCTCCCTGACTCTACAGCTGGGCCTTTCTGCTCACCTCCAGGAGGCACTTTCCATCACAGCTCCCTTTGTATCAAGTGCACACACAGCAAGACCCTCATCTCAGCAGGCTGCAGCTATAACAGACTTCAGGCAACTCCAACAGTAAAACATACAACTTTTGCTTACTTGGTGTGAGTGAAGGATGTAATTTCTGGAGGTGCTCAGCCCCAGATCCCTCCCAGTGTCGTGGAACCACATAAACCAAGTGTGAGAAGACAGTAGAGGTTATGTAGTTTATACTAAAGTTCATTAGCTCCTATTGCACACAGTCAAATTCCCAAAGAAACATATAGTAAAACCCTATTTAGAAAAGTTAAAGGGAACAGGCTAACAGCAAGTGTTCCTTGCCAACAAAAATGTGGCTGAATACAGTGCATTAAATATAAATGTAAAAGAGAATATTTGTATAAATAAGACCAAACCTGTTTTAAAAAGCCTACAATAAATATGCTTATCTGTTAGGGTACCTACATACATACATTTTTGTGCTTGCCTAGACACACATGGGGAAACGAGCATGTTTATATATAGAGAGATATGTGAGTATATGTTTAGATATTAATAATATTATAGTGTATATCTGTGGTTTCCTTAAGTGTTTTTCTATATATCCATGTATAATTGTGCACACACAATGTGTGAGACTGTGATACTTATGAAGATGCCTGCTCCTGTTGTCATTATAATCTCTGTAGTGGAACTGCACACAGAGGATATTTTTGTAAGATTTAAGTTTTTCATATTTCAGACTTCAGAGATCAGCATCTGTTCAATTTACTCTACGCTGGCAATTTACCATAATAAAAGTGCAAATGAGCTGCGTACGACTGATCTCTGTCTCCTCATGAAGTATGTCAACATGTGACAACACTCTTGTACCTCTTAGATCTGCCAGTTTTCAATACCAGCTATTTATCTGTGGGCACCCATGTTCTGCTCAGGGATGTACAGTTCCCCTCTGTTAGCAAGGAGGTTCCAGGGAATGCACAACTTCTGTCACCACAGACATCCTGGACATAGTCAAGATTATGAGCTTCCTAATGAAGCATCTAAAAAGCCTGACCCACCTGTTTTCATAGCCTTTAGTAGTGTCAACAGATCTGTTTTCATCTTCAGCTTCACATGACCTAGGAACTGGGGAACTGGACTTTTTTATTGCTGTGGAAATCAGAAGAAGAACAAAGGTGATGGTCATCCAGGCAGGGAGGGCTTGCTCTTTCCCACAGGCTCTCCTTTTCGTCTTCAGAGAGCCACTTGCACCAGCATTTTCAAAATGTGGCTACTGCTTCCTGGTACCAAATGTAAGACAACTCATTTCAGGACTCGGGTTTCAACACCTATCTTTGTCAGCCCAGTCTGAACAGTTTATCCTTAACACTCAATGCTGCTTAGAATAATATGAAGGCTTTACATACCCCATCAAAGATGAGAAACAGCTTCAGTAAGAGATGCTCTTCATGCACAGAGAAACTGCTTTCAGCAACTACTGTATTACTTTATATGCACTGTGCATACGCCAAGTATTATCCAGTGCAAATTCCATTTTAGTGAGACTGCTGTGGGTGATTGTTCTTTTGTGCAAAGTGTCCAAGGAGAGCACAGCTATAGCTCACTATTGTCTCTTTCTTCCATTGTCACTGGAGTTCATTCTGTGCTTTCTTGAGCAGATAGCTCTGTACAACTGTTGGTCCAATACATATAGGGCAGAAAGGAAGAAAAGTCTTGGGATCAGTTCTACTTTTTTTGTAGCATCCTACTGCATTTTATCAGTTCATTGTTAACAATAGCTGAGGGCTATGCTGTTGTTAGGAAGCATGAGTCTGAATGTGTGAGGGAGAATATAAGAAAACAGAAATAAAACTAGGGGCAATAATATTATTATTTTATCTGCTATGAATCTGTTGAAAGGTAATGGGTTGTTACTGAACAGCCTAATGAGAATGAATAAAATATATATGTCATATAAATAAAGGGAATAACTGCAAGATGTACTAGCAGGGGCTGAGGATCTGAAACGAAGCAGGAAGTAACTTCTGTTGGACTTTGTAACAAAATGCTGCTACACGATTTGCTTTCTGCATGGCTGGCAGGAATTCTTTTCAGGAGTCCAGTATTACCAGCAAAGCCTCTGCTGGCAGCTGGACATGGGTCAAAGGTAACAGGGGTTTGCAGAACTGTGGCTGGGGAACTCATGAAGTATTTAACATTCAGGAAGAGATATGAGGAGAAGGGAAACCCTGGATACCGACAGTTAGAAAGAGAAAGTGAAAAAATCTTGATCTTTATTTTTTTGAGGAGAGAAGTGGTAAGATTTTCATTGAAACGCTACAAAACAAATTATATTTTACCAGCAGGACAGTGCTTTAGTGCTCACAAGGTGGATGATAATAGGAGACTGAGCCCTAGAGACAAAAGAAAAGCTTCCTACAGGAAATTAAACCCAAGCTTTGCAAATAAGAACAATGGCCTACAATCCAGGTAAAATTACAGACACAATTGAAAGAATACAAAATTAACATTAGCAGAGCCTGAAGCAGCGACACCTCAAAATACAAAAGAGAGGAGAGTGGCTTCACAGCACCTACTGAAACGGATTTATAACAATATGCATACTAATGAACCTGAAACGCCACTTAGTTTTTGCATCCATTATTCATTGTTCAGCTTTATAGGAAACACAGCCGTACAATGGAACGATTACAGGGAGCATCACTGGGAGTGGGGTGATAACGGCAAAGAAACAGGAGCAGCATCTGTTCCTTAACCCTCGTCCCCTTGAGTGAAAATTACCATAGCACTGGAAAAGGAAAAGGTGACAAGGAAAGAAACGGGATGAAAGGCTCAATATGTCTTAGAGCTTTTTTATTTTCTATCTGAAATCTATGGGACTAGTGTCCCTGAAGGAGCAGGAGGGGCCAGGAGGTGAGAACAAACACCCTGCAAAGACCTGTGTTCTCCCTCGGCTGCCTGGGCATGTCTTCGGGGCCTGATATATTCTTCTGAGACCAGAAACAGTCTGTTGATGATTAAAGGCCCCTGTGTAAGAGAAAAAATATAGATAATGAGCAGGGTCGGTCCAGATAGACAAATCTATGGAAGCTCCTGGGCACAGGGAAGCTAAAGGAAGGTGTTTAGAGAGAAACAGACGGAGGCAGAAGTGATAGTCTGGGTATTGCAAGGTCTTCCATGGTTCCTGTTTGTTTATGCCTGTGCTGGCAAAGTTTTTCCTGAGTCAGATTTCTCAGTCACCTGCAGAACATGTTGTATCTAACCTGCCGGTGAGTTTACACTACCAGTCAAGGCAGGTAGGCAATGCATCCTTTCTAATGAGCTAGGTCTTTTTCAGTCCTAGGCAAATTTGATTAAGATTTTTTGTACATATATATATTTCAAAATTTCTGACGTTTCTCCTGAATTATGTACCTTTCACATTTTATTTTCCAGTTATCCAGGTCCACAATAAAAGCACAGGGGCTGATGCAGACCTACTGGGATGAGAGAGACTTTTTCTGAAATCCACTGGTTTGATTTGCACCCTTCTTGTTTTACTGCAAGCTGGAGCATCACTAGTGGGACTAAGTTTATTATCCTGAGAGTTTCTTTCGCATAAATAAGCTGGAAGTAGAATGGCTATGGTTGGAAGGGACCTCTGGAGGTCATGCGGTCCACCCTTCCCTAAGAGATGGGGCATAGGCTTCTTCAGCTGCCAGGACCACAATGTTCCAGGCACTGTTTGTGTACCTTTCCAAATAAATATACAGAACATGCTGCATATTTACAAGTTTTTGATGTAGAACCTGTGGCTAGACAGCAAAATTTAACAGACAATACATGGCTTTTACCTATCAAATAACATAGAAAGGGAATAGGGCAAACAGATTCACTGAAAGCATGAAAGTTTTTCTTCACCTTTGCATGTAGCATAACTTACTAACCAAGAAAGCACACTTTTGAGAGCTACACCTTCTGCAGGCCTACTCAGAGGGTTCACAGGAGTTGTAGCATCCACTGGTATAGATAGCAGAGTTAATATTTTACTGGAGCTTTGTAGCTGGAAGTCTTAGACAATCAGATGTTATATTCACTGGAGTTCAAAGCTGTGCTGAAATCTCTGGAAAAGATTTACATTTTCATTAGATTTACATTTTCATTAGATTTTTACATTTTCATTAGACAGAAGAACATTTTCACACACTGGGTTATAGTAGATTGGCTTGTGTATATTTCTCTAGGAGAACTGGTTCTACACCTGGCCTTGATATTGTTACGTTCTTACTGAGAAGAAACTAAAGTAACTTTTTTTTTACAATTTCACATTTTAGAAAACCAATACATAAAGGAGAAGGATTCTTTGGTTTTGTTGTAATTTTACCTCAAACCCAACAGGCTTTCCACTTTTTGATTGTTTTGATTGAAACCCCACACTCCCTTTTTTTTCAATATGAAAGGATTAAAAGTAATTACAACTAAAACTTGATGTGAAAATTATCATGCCCAATGGCTATATATCATCACAACTTTCTGTGAGAAGGTTTTGAGTAGTTGCACTGCTGAATTCTAAGCCATTGTATTGCAGAGGTGCAAAACTATGGCTTCAGTTGCTTTTGCTATGGGAATTCCTGTTTTGTCTGGTTTTCTCAGTAACAGGAAAAAACAAAGCAGGTGTATAATTCATGTAAAAAAAAGTGTTTTCTTAATGTGAAGATATAGTCTGTCTGTCTGTGTGATCGTATGTTTGCTCTCATGATGTCTGTGTATTTATTTTAAATAAAAGACTAACTTAAAAAAACTCCTGACAAATACAGTAAACTAGGAAGAGAGCAGAAGGTTCATCCTCAGGGGTTTTGTCTCTACTTTGTCAATAAAAACCCTAAATGAAACCTGGATTCATAGCATGCAGATGTATTGCTCATTATCTCTTTATGTATATAATGAATAAATCATAAAGTCCAAATCAAAGTATAAATATTTATATTCATGTACACATGCAGATGGGGTTGCAGTAAATCAGTATTATTGGCCCTGCCTTGTACTGTCTTTTGACTATTATTACATGTGTAGGAGCTGAGGAACTATGTCTTTTCCTTCCCATCCCATTGCTACGTTATGTTCAGATTTCAAGACACCTGCAACTTAACAGAGTTTGCATTTGTGATGTGGGGGGGGAAGAAAACTCAGCTGCTTCATTGATGGAATCAAATCAGACCTAGATAGATGGAGTGGTAAAACATTTTTCCAAAATCCCATCAGTTTGAATTATAGTTATACTCAGAAAATGCCTGGGGATGCACTGCACCAGTGAGCTCTGTCATCTCTCCATGGGCTGTGGCTCCTCTCTGGGAAGTGAGGCAGCAAGATGCCTGCCACTAGGCACTGCTGTGTGAGCCCCGGCTCTGCTGCAGGCTGACCTGGGGCTGCTTCATCTCCCTTCTTTGCTACCACAGTGGTAGTATTAGCTTGCCTCTGTTGAATTTCAAGCATGTTTATGTGTTCAGTTCTTAAAACACAGGGCTTTTTTTTTAATTGGGTCCCCTAGATGTTAGTGAACAGTAACACCAACTGGGTGCAAACTTACTGGTGGGCATAATCTATTGCCAGCCCTGAACAGCAGGACATATACTTCTGTGTCAGGTGAGGTGGTCAGAGGTGGCTGTGGTTGAGTCTTTGATATTGACTCTCTTTTTGGCCAAATACATACATTCCTAGAAAGCTTTGCAGAAATTCTGGTTCTACCGAGGCCAGTGACAACACTCCTGGGAATCGGTGGGTTATTGATCCATATTTCAGTTTGCAGGACTACCAGTGATGAATACAATTTTTTTTTTGCTTTGCCATTGGGTTTCATCTGAAAGTCAGGGAGAGTGAGTGCAGCAATATGGAGCACTATAGTGTCATTTTTCTACAGACAGTTTTTATCTCTGTTTGCCTTTATATAATTAATGTCACACACAGGAAGTCATACCAAGTATATTTTATCACCCCAGTAGTGCTACCTCAAGTCCTGGCCTGATTAGTCTGTAGCCTCTCTGTGTATTGTCTTGATGGAACATACATGGCTATTGTCACATAGCCATATAGGAAGCTTGAAACAAAAACTTTAAGTGCTCCGTCCTCACTTTGCTGTAAATCTTGTTGATTGGAAGTAAAAGTAGGCTGTCACCAATAATAGATATTTCTTACAGGAGACAATGTGATGCTTATAAAATGACCGGGATTCCTTTTAGGAAGTAATTCCACCATGCCCAGTGATGGACAGCAAAACAGACTGACACTAAAAGCAACACATATTATGCAGCAGGCCATGGTGTGATGGAGAACAAACATTAAAAAGGTCATTCTGATCTGATTTGTCAAGTCATGCTGTTATTGTGGTTTTCTCAAAGCAGAAATCCAAATATTCTGATGGATGGTGGTTTAGGAACCTCCTTGAGCACAAACTTGTAAGAAAATATTCTGGACAAATTGTAGTTTTGTGTTAAATTATCACACTACCTATGATTTAATTCCTTCTCCATATTCATGCGCAGAACTCAGGAGATGATGATGATGTCTGTTAATCTGCTTCAGTAACTACATCTTCAACTTTTGCTTGTTTCCAGCATTGTGTATACACAGATGAAAAAAGGTATGCTGTTCCATTATAACCACCAATTCCTTTGTTTCAGTCCTGAATAGTTTGCAGGAAACTTTTTCTCCAGTTTCATCACTGAGCCTGGAGGAAGAGTAAAGGTGAAGTATGTTGTGTTGAAGAATGACAGGTTTTTTTGAGGTCCTGGTGGTCTCCTCAGTGCAGTCCTACAGGCTACTACTTACCTCTAATGGAGACTCTGTTTTGGGATCTCCAAGATGCTTGGACAGCCCTGCCATGAGATTAAGGACTAGTGATGCAAAGGAGACGGTTATACAAATTGTTCTGATGTAAATTCCACAGTAAATGTAAAAATTCCCTCCCTTCACCTTGCCTCCTTAAAAATTACCAATTTCCAATCAACTCCCCAAAATACTTAACTTAAGAGTATCCCTTCTGAATACCACATCTGACTTGCCTACTACCCTCTCTTTCTACCCACCCTTTCACCCTCCCTAAGCACTCCAAAGCCCTGCTCCAGCTGCTGTGACACACTGTTGTGCACAGCTCTTTCTGCCCCCGCAACCAGTACCCTGTCTCCCTCAGCGGCCTTGCTCTTGAGGCTCCTCTTCCCTCACTCCTCAGCACCCAGACTTGCCAATTCAATTCTCATTTATTCTGTGCTGGTTATACCACACTAAGCAGCCTAATGCCTCATGGTGGTTCATTAAGCAATACAACCAACATCTGTCATGTGCTTGCTTCCCCATCCTCTCCCCACAGGAAGATGTGTGGACAGAGTATTGTTAACTTTTGAGGTTTTTTTAATTTTATGTATGCATATATATGTATATACATGTGTGAGTGCATACTTGTCTATGTAAACAAGTATGTATGTATGTGTACATCCATAAACACACACACACTTTGCCTTGCATTTATATGAAAGAAGGACACAGCACAGAAATGTGCCTTGCCTGTAAACACAGCAGGGAATGGGGGCTGGGAATGCATTTATTTTCCAGGGAAACTTCTTACCACCATTTTGGGCTAACCCTTGAGAAAGCTGTGTGTCCTGCAAGATTGAGTTTTTCCTTGGTTGCAGCAAGTTCCACTGGGGCCAGAGGAGTGGAGTGTAGATCACTGCCTCTGTCCCAGAACTTTAGGCAGGTTTTCAGAGACTCTCATCCTTTCCCTGAAATCCAAAAAATGAAAGACATCTGAGAACTTGGGTCCATATTAGATGAGGTGCAAGCATACAGAGCAGGACTCATTCCACTACAGCTAGATATGCTGCTCTGTACATATGCTGCTGTTTCTTTGAGTGAGTGATATTTCCACCTAGATATTTTTAGGTCCATGTATGGGGCTAAAAAGTGCAAGCCCATTGATTTGGAAGCCTTTGGAAAGCAGCTGCTTGGCAAAAGCAAGAACAATGTTCTTTTTCTATGTAGTTCACCAATTGTACACTTCTTAGAGTGGAATAACGTAAGACATCCCAGCTTTTACTCTGTCGTTCGTTAATTCTGCCATTTTATTATGCTCCATCCAAAGCCACCTTCTCAGCTTCTTGCAATATGGACCTGTGCAAGTCTGACATCTCAGACAGTGCTTTGTGTACTCAGGAGCACTGTGACCAACCAAATCAGGCCGGGTGCGTGCATTTGCAGCCAGCTACGTGCAGGGAGGGCTGTGTAGCTCTGCACTGGTACACTGCCTTCCTCTGATCTAAGGGCTGGTATTTGCAATCGACCCCCATGTATCTTTGCAAAGGTCAAAGCTTAAGAATGAGGAATGAGCCCACCCACCTTCTCTCTGAAGACTCTGCATGCCCAGATGGCAGTGGGAAGGTCTGCAGGATCACAGTCCTTACATTTCTTCCAGTGCGTAAGGAGGTCGCATGGGCTCCTTGGCACCCCTAAACCCTGGCACCTGGTGCCCCAAGTCCTGTTTGCCCATGAAGTAATAAAAGCAGCTGAAGTCTGAGGTAAGCTGCAGGGTGAAGTTTGGGATAAACTTTCAATGTGTGATTGAGGAGTTGAGTGGGAGAAAGGTAGTTTTACACAGAGCATTTGGTATAAGCTTCTGTTTCACATTAACTATGCTTCTGATGGTCATATACAAAATGCTTCACTGTATAAGGATATTAAACACATTGTTATCATCAAGACAAAATGGATCCATTTTAGTGAGACTGTATTAAACATATTGACTGTTCTGCCTTCCATACCCGTTGCTGCATAGTGGATGATGACATGCTTATCTCTTAAAAATCCTGTGAGCTTGGACAGGACATATGAAATTTTCCAAAGCAGAAATAGAATAGGGAGGAAAAAAGGATTATCTTAAAAATACATTTTTGCACACAGGTTTGCCGTTATACCATATAAAATTAAGCTAATCCTTCATTTTATATATGTTCACTTGGCTTAATTTCTTAGGGCTATATTCTTCCATCAGATTTACAGGGTGGATCTTAGATAAGTTAGATAAATGAAGGATGTTCTCAGGCTGCAAAGTTCATCTGGTG
Organism: Hemiprocne comata; assembly: GCA_020745705.1. NCBI lineage: Eukaryota > Metazoa > Chordata > Aves > Apodiformes > Apodidae > Hemiprocne > Hemiprocne comata. Next base: position 32,868,015 of record CM036588.1, read on the forward strand.
GATGCTCCTAGAATCCAAGTAATACTTTCCTCTGGGTGATACACCATTGCTGCTGTGGGGTAAATGGAACTCAGGGAGGGGCTATGGTTTCATGGAAACTGGGTATTTTTAGTTCAACACCAGCTGAAATTTTGGCTGTTTCAAATGCAAAATGCCTGAGGTGAAATAATTGCTGTGCAGCAGTCTCCTCAGATGTGGTGCCAAGAGCCACATCAACGCCTATGCTGGACTAAGCTGCATTGCTGCAGCCTCCTTGAAGTCACGGCCGCAGCCACAGCCGTGCCACCCACTGTCCTTGGCCCTCATGGAGGGCATCCTTCCAGACACGAGATTCCAGCTGCTGCCCTGGCCATCCCAGGGAGATGCTTGCTGGGTCAGCTACATTTCCCCCTGCTCCCTCCAGCAATGCCTCCTCAAAGCCACAGCCCAGTGCTGCGTAATGAGGGCTGCCTGTGAAGAAGGTGGTTTTGGACCCTGATAGCATTAGTAAAGGCCCATGTGCTTCCTCTGGCCCTTTCCACTTTTCAGGCAAACAGAGTTTCATCAAATAAACTATTTTAGGAGGGATATTTTCCTTGTAAATGAGATTCAGTTTAGTAAGTCTAAGTCAACCCAGCTCAGGCTACCCTTGAGCCCTGCCAGTCTGGGGTGGAGGAGGAAGCACTCTTCCCTCATACAGTTTCAGACTGAAAATAATGGGCACGTGAATTGGCAATGGCTGGGGACAGGCATTTCAAGGTTGATTGGATTTGGTTTTTTCTTGTAGATTTCATAGAGAGCAAAAGCTAGATTTGAAGACAGTGGAGCTCAGCGTTTTTAAAGCTGCAGTCAATTAAACCAGGCATTAGATAGAAGCACACCTGAGCACCTCTGTGCCTATGTGAAGAAATTTTAAGATACGTGTTTTTAAAAAAGAGTTCTGTAGGTGAACACACCCCTTTCCATTGATAAAAGCTGGAAGCTTTACATCTTGAATAACTTTGAATCAAGACATATGTATGCCTTTGATGACAACTCAGTATAAAAGGCATGCAAAGTTAATAAAATATGACGTGACTTAAGAATTGCTGCTACAACTGGGAGCACTTACTGGGGAAAATTGCAAGTTTTATTCCATAAAAGCAGCAGACTGCAGCTGCCTCCAGAGACCTGGTGGGAATGAGCCCTCCTTGTTGCAGGATGTGTGGCCTAGAAGCCTTCTTCCCTCCCCTAACTCATGGCAGGCTGTGCCTTGGCCCCTGGCTGGAGGTAGCATGAGAGGAAATTCTGGAGGCATCTCTGCCTTCCTGAACCCTTCCCATGGGCTTCTGAGTGCCTGGGAGGGTTTGACACAGGGGTCATAAACAGCACTCCAGACATAGGTTTAGTGAGCAGCAGGTAAACATCCCTGTCCTCCCTGTACAGTTGTTTGATAGGACTCCCAGCCCAGCTCCAGCAGCATCAGGCCTGTAGCAATCACCAGCATCTTGTTTCTCTGCAAGCAGAGAACTCTCGTGGAAGTCAAAACACAGAGTCTGGCTCAGGAAAAGCTCACCCAGAGCCAAATTACGAGAAATGGCAGCTGGTGCTGCCTTATACAGGCCAGGCCAGTGCCTCCACGCTCATGTCTTAGATCAGATGTCCCAGGTGCTTCTTCTTGCTGTGCTTGCATTTACATGATGTAGGAACCTTCAAGTGGACAGGTTGGGGTCCTTTGGGATGAAACAAAACCAGAAGACATGTACTGGTTGCTAAGGGGAGCTCAGGCTGCTCTAGAGTCACCCCCATCACAGGGTGGATGCTGGCTTCTGGGCATCAACTGCCACTGTGGGGTCTGCCCCTGCCATCCCATATCCACCGGTGATGCTAAGCTCTGGGGGCACCAGCCCTGCTGTCAGCCCCTCTCTATAGCTGAACCCTTCCTTATTCTCTGTTTCTGAGAAAAATGATGCACAGAGAATATGTGCCAGAAGGACAGCATGGCAGAACTGGGAACAGAGGCCAGACCATCTTCACCTAGAACCCAGTGTCACTCAGTGACCTTCCTCCAGCAGTTCTTCAAGGCATAGACCTCCAAGGGCACGAGGTTGTACCAGAGACAGACTCCATCAGGCAGGGACATGGAAGCAAAGTCCCAGTCTGTGCCTGCTCTTCTGCTCCACACAGCGAGGGCCAAGAAAGAGCAGGGCAGTTACTGAGTACCTCTCTGACAGGAGAAACAAAAGGGAAGAGAAAGACCAAGAATAAATTGTCATCTCAAAGATGTCATGAGTGCTTCAGCCTGTTGTCATAAAGAGAAGTTTTGGACAGATCAATAAAGGCTTACAAATATTGGTAGAAGGATGGTCTCTTTTACAAAGAAGTGTGTGGGAAAAAAAAATACTACTTTCCTTGTCCCCAAAGGCACTATCTTTCACTATAGTTATGTGGCAGATTTGCAGATTTCATCAGTGGGACAGCTAGTCTGCAGTTAATTAGCTGTGTCCTTACTAATAGACATAAAAGTCAAACAAAGGGAACAAAGAGCAAGCCTTTGCACACTTTTCAAGAATGGTCCTGTGGTTCTACAATCTGAGTCACTTGACAGCAGACCTTTAAGAGTGTGCACAGATGTATGTGTTGTTTCTAGCCATGCAGCACTTATTGCTGTATCTGTCTCTGCAAGAAGGGTAAGACATAAAAAAATAAAATATGGAATATCAGTTTTTTAACCCTTCACAATTAACATCAGCTTTAATGTGCTGCTTTTTTCACAAGATCATTACTCTATTAAATTCCCTCTGCTTTGATTTTTTAGGTAGTACAACAAAACAGATTAACAATTGCAAATGAACTGCCTGCTCAGAATGAACAAACAGTGCACTGATAACCAGCTTTAGATGATAGTCTGTAGTTAGTGTTGCTTGGAGTCAGAGGATATGAGAAACACACAATATGCACCTCATCTTCTTCTTGGCCACCTCTTCCACCCCAGACTTTCAAAGAAGATTCTCCAATCTAACATTTTTATGAGTAGAGGTCCATGGAAAGAGAGGAGCCATTGTAGTGACAGCTTTGTACCAAGCATCATACATCACTGTCTCGAGCTATTCTTAGTGATGCTTGGAAAGCAGTCAGAGCAATCTGTGAAACTAGCCAGCGATGCTGACAGCATCTTACCACAATTATGATGATGTATACAGTGCTAGCTAATAAGGCTGGGAAAAAAATACCAAAACAAAAGAACATACCCTGTTTTCCAATTTTTTCAGAGACATCAGCATAAAAGATTTGAGGGAAGTGAGCGAGGGAGGGAGTTAAGACTAAGGAAGGACACTGAAAAGGACATACAAAAAAAATATCCAAAGTAGAAAACCTTTCTTCAAGCTCTCTTATTGTTCATTATAGATTAATTTGATTGTCAATAATTCTTACTCAAATAAATGAGACTTACTGGGCTGGATTTAAGCAAGCTTAAAATTCAGCATGGTTTCAGAAACAAAAAGTGAGAAAAATTTAACCTTGTTATACAGTGGAGTGAAGTTTTCAGGGAGGTATCATTTGCTGATGTAGATGAGTGCAAACTTCTTGCTTGGCAATGAAACCATGCTGATTTATGCCAATTGACACTTTGGCCTAGGTAGAGGAATCTGCTAATGCATTCCTTCCACTACAAAGGTTTTCAGAGCTCCACATGTCTCATGATGCCCATTATAAACAGTTATTGTCAAACGATTATACTAAAACCTAGACATAGAAAAACAAGTAAGCCACTGGCATGAAAAGAATGCAGGGGAGACATCAGTGAATACATAGTAATGGTGAGATCTATTCAATTGGTGAATGCTTGCTCAGGGAGCTGCAAAAGCAACATTGCCTGAATCTTTGGTCTTTGAGGGGCCAACTGCATATATTACAGGCAGGAACAATCCTGCCCCTGTGTCATGAGGAGGAGGACATCCAATTTTTTGCTCCGCTGACTTCTACTGTGGAACAAGGCAGCTGAGAGAAGTATCAGTCAGCACAAATGATTAGTGAGCATGATGCCCTTGTGCTGTTGGAGGTGGCAACAAGATGAGCAAGGCACAAGGCTGTTTTCTGTTCAGTGCAGTAAGACCTGAGTTCTGATTAAAATGTGGGATTTTTCAAGTGGTTTGTAGCTGCCCTGGGGGCAGAGAGGCTGCCCAGAAAAAGTTTGCTTGTCCTCCAGGAGAATCCATCAGCAATGCAGCTGAGTGGCTGAGAGCACAGTCCCCCCCCCCAAGCCTACATTTGCACCAGTCACCACAAAAGACCATTGTCCTACTGCTGCTGGATGGACACAGGGAATGTACCCTAAGCTCTACTTATAGACTCCAGTGAGAGACAAGCATCGCCACAGGAGCTGAGCAGACACTTTCCCCAGTTCAGTTCTTTCTTCTCTTCCTACTCACAGATTTATTCAAGTCTTTGGGGCAACAGCAATGGCTTTAAAAATTCTAGCTCCCAAGGGATGCCAAAATCAGTAAAAAGTTGAAGAAAAAGGATAGCCAAATGTTTGTAATGCTCCAGACAACAACAATAAGCTCTGAGCAATGGCTTTGCTGTCAGTCATTACACTGGTTCATCCATCTTGGGTAAATCTGGTGTTGCATACTCACTTCTCTGGCCATAAATAAGAGGAGCAGAGGAATAGTACAACCCACCAGCTCAATGTGAGTTCTGCCTTGGACAAAGGTGATGCAGCCTTCCTGAGGACATGACAGTTGTGCAGGAGTGGCCAATTGCTTAGGAAATAGCACATGCCTCAACTGAAAAATGTGAAGATTCATCCTATTTTACTCTGAAGGTGGCTCGAAACCAGCTGCTCTGTTGGAAGGCAAACATTGATGTGTCTTCCCATTTGCATGATGACAGTATTTAAAAATGCTGTGCCTGGACACCGTTGTGCCAGCTGCTGCACACACGAACAAAAGACAGCCCCAACAGGCAAACAAACTGCCAGGCAAGAAGCAGCAGCTATGCCAATCCTACAAGGAAAGGCACATCATCCTGCCAGGTGGGCTGCTGGGCTCATCTCTGGGCCCTGCTGCTCTTGCACCTGAGGAGAAGCATGAGGACAGATTGGAAAGAAGAGAAATTAGGTAACTCTGCAGGTGTTTACAGGGAGCTTTTCCAGTGGGAGGGGAAGCATGGGAGAAAACCATCCAGGCACTGGCTGAGCGGGCCCTGGAGATGATGTTACCAGCCACAGGCATGTTGTGGCTCTCTGGCACAGCACAGCCCCAGGGCAGGGTGATGTGGGTTAAGTATAGGGTGCTATGTCTTAACATGCAGTTCCTCAGCCTTTGTGGTGGGTTTAACCTTCACTGGTAGCTTTCATGTTGAATATGTTAGAGTTTTTTTTAGTCTAATGAGTTTTCAGCTTGTTTTTGTTCCTTTCCAGCTCTACACACACAAACACACACATATACTGCAGCTCATCCTCCAACCAGTAAACTTACTCAAATTTTTCTTGGAAGGATTGGATAAGGATTGGATATAGAAACAGGAGATAAAGCACTCAAGCAGAAAGCAAGTGGGTCACTACAGCCCACTACTGTGGCAGTGTGAAGAGTGCAGCCTGGAGCAGTTAAAGCATCACGTGGTGTTGAATTAATGGCTAGACCTGGTAGGCTTCCCTCTCCATTGTCCACACTCCCCTTCTCTTGGTAGCTACTAGTACAGGTGCAGCCAACAAAACTTTTGCAAATTGCTACTGGTAGGAGGCATGAAAACAGAGGAAGTATCAGACATCAGTCTATGGAGATAAGCCAGTGGCGTTCCTCATTAATGCTCTGTCTTGCTTTAGAGTTCAAGAGATATTGCAGCTTAACTTGCTTCCTTAACTGGAATTCATCACTGCTAATAGAGCAGAGCCACAGGGTGAGCTGTTAGACATGCACTGGCAGGAGCAAACTGTTACTGCATGAAAATTAGCCCACATTAATGTCCTTGAAGAACAAAATTCTGGGTGGAGGATGTGCTTCCCTGCTATGCCCAGAAGGGTTTCTACTTACTGTCTGGAGGAGCAACAGTTCCTGTTTTCTTGACTTTCCAGTGTTAGAGTTTGCCTTTACTGTCCTCCATTCAGCTGCACCCACAGAAGAATAATGTGAAGGAGAAATTGCAACAATGAAGTTCAAAATCCCCAGGCAGGGCACTTTGTATGTGTATGCATGTCCCTGGAAGGACTGTAATACATTTGAAGGAAGGATTTATTCCCCTTAAAGAATAGAACAGCTGTGAAATGATTTTCGCAAGCTTTACTTTTTTGACACATCTAATTAGATGCAGTGTTATGCCTGCGATCAGACGTATGCCAGGTGAGAAGCCTTTCCTGTGATTCAGAGATGAGTCGTAGCTTCTCACTGTGATGCCTTTGGTTTCCAGCGTGCTCCCGTCACTGCACTGCTAAGACCACCACCACTGTGTCACACCCAGATCACCCCTTTTGTCCTTGGAGCTGCTGACACCTTCATGCAGTGGAGACTCACTGTGCACTCTCCTCGACACCTAACTTTTGTTCTCTGCACTTCTTTTCTTTCTTCTAAGTTGAGTCATAAATCAGTAAATAAAGCTTCTTGCTCGTTTATAGGAACTTTTTATTCATAAATCACTGTGTCCCACAGAAGTCAGCCACCAGTGCCACAGGCAGTGAGGCTGAGCATTACAGTGCTGTTGGAGCCCAGGAACTGATTTTTTGTGCTTGTTTATGTGCAGCAACTTCCCTTCCTCCCTTGCACAAAGTCCTCTGTGGCTTTCAAAGCAAGATCTAGTGTTCTGCCAGGATTCCCCCGCATCAGGAACTGAAACAACCTCAGAATATCTGATTATGTGCTATTTTATCCCAATTGCATGGCCTCTTTATACATTAAAAAAAAAAAAAGAAAAAAAAAAGAAAAGCATTTACACAATTGTAAACATGAAAGCACTCCTTGAAAACCAATCTCAATTTGCAAACTAATTTTCCACAGCTTGATGTTGCGATATAGACTCTCTTTGAATGCAGATATGTTTAAGTGAAAAAAAGTAAACTGTAAAACCAAAGGATACATGCCTAGGAACCTGGTTTCCACCTTGGTGATAGACTATAAACTCTTTTAGTGTCTTGAAAGTATAACAACATATCCACCTTAAAAAAGCTCCTAAACACTATCTAAAATAGTTTGTGTGTCATGATTGATTATAAGGCTTTTCCTCCTGCAAACACAGCATGTCCGTCTCTCACACATGTAAACTTTTTTTTCCCTTTTAAATTAATTAAGTAATTATTTTATCTTAGCATTATTATTTTCAGGGCTAGCTGTTAAAATGCAGGCTGAATCTGGAACTGCCAGCACTGTGGCTGATGTTTTGTTTGCCTATTATGCAGCTTCAAGTAAGGAATAAGAGCACAACTACAGTAAGAAAAGTCACAAATCTCTGCAACATCTGCCATAGAAATGACATCACAGGAGATAATTAAGCCAAAGGCTCAAAGATCTTAATCCTTCCTTTTAAATCCTGGGACTTGTATGGATATATTTTAAACTCTTCCTACTAAGAAGACTGGGAGTACAGTGTTTTAAAGCTCTATCACCTAGAATCATAGAATCATAGAATGGTTTGGGTTGGAAGGGACCTTCAAGATCATCTAGTTCCAACCCCCCTGCACGGGCAGAGACACCTCCCACTAGGCTAGATTGCTCAAAGCCCTGTCCAGCCTGACCTTGAGCATGAGTTGTACAGTGCTTGTAGGACTGTGCATGACTGATCAAGAGTTTTCTGAATTACCTAGGGAAGGAAAAACACAAGTCAGTAACATTTCCATGGGCCCATGTGCCTCAGTCTTTTAGGGAGTCCTTCTCTCAATCGGCATTGAATCATCCTCTAGATCAGCAAAGGACAAGACTGACAGGTGAGCAGAAGGTTCAAAATAGCACAAGAGACAATATTTGCCTGGCTGAGTCAAAAACAGCAAAAAAAGAGAAAGGACCTGGAGATAGACAGCAAAAGCAGGGAAAGATCAGTATTGTTAAGGAATTCAAACTCCAGTCATTCATTTCACCAAGGGAAATGAGATTATTTTCTTTTTGTCACGCTACAATATGCAAATCAATCTAACTAGCTGCAAAACAGGCTCCTATTGGATGCAAAAGATTCCTTTTTATAAAATTAAAAAACAATGTATAGAGAAAGGCTCACAAGACAGCAGATTGTTTTTCCATCTCATTTAAGTTGTGATTTGCCATTCATTTACAGACACAAATGATGGCTTTTTAACGTAATATTTTGGTAAGAAATAATTAACAATATGCTCTCAAACAAGAAAATATGTTAAAATTCACATTAATTCTCAACACCCAGGAGATTTAGAACGTTTTTTGCAATGGAAAGCCTAGCCTTTTTTTTTTTTTTGTAATTATTTATTTGTGTGCTAATCTCTTCAAGCACTTCTGCATTTGTTAACAGCTATTCACCACTGATTATAAGCACAGTTTTGTTACTTTTTTCAATCCCCTTAAAAAAACCCCTCACTGCAATCTCTGTTCAGCTGACTATGTGGAAATTGGTGAAATGGTCTCTAAGTCAGGGCATGCCTGTATATGTGTCAGGGAGACAATACAGACTTTCTGCAGTGTCACATGCACAGTGACTTGTGGAGTGATACAGCGATGATCTAGAGATGCTGTTCAAGTTCTCAGTAAATTGAGAAAGTAGGATTGTGACCTAATGTTGATTTTCAGCCACAGAAATCATCATCAGCTCTGCTGAAGTTATCAGGCTACGTTCAAATGAAGGATGGAAAACTGAGATTAGAGTTTATAATTAAGTTTGACAAACAAATTTTAATGATGCCAAATGCAATATGCCCAGTTCCATCACCTTCACTGTGCACGTATCACCTATTCAGAGGCTCCAGATGTACTTTGAGTTTTGCATTCTCTGTCTACACATTCCTGTCCATTACAGCACATATCACTCTTCAGTGAGATTTATTATCTTATTGTATCACTCGAGTAGTGAAGAATTATAATCTCACAAGCTATTATGAAATTTTTTCCACTTGTTGGAACAAGTTGTTTGCAGGAAAAGCAATTATTTCTTGTGGGTTTTCAGTGGCATTAAAACCTTAGCCAGAGGTTGGCCTCATGCTTGTGCGGGTACAGATCAGACCTAGAATTGAGGGAGGTATGCAGGATGGGTGCTTAACTGCAGCATTAAGATCAAGTTATCTGTGCTGAGAACTGTTTTAGAACATCTATTCTCATCTGGGCCTCTCTCTACACTGTCAGAAGGGCACCAGAATAAAAGGGCCTATATATTCAAAAAGGTCTTGAAGCTTTTGAGTCTTCAGAGGCAAACTTGCAAGCTTAGTGGTTTGTAGATATCTTTTTGGACAAACGCATATTGCATATTGTCAGAATAGAGCTGTTCAGAAAAGAGAAAAAAATAGACTAAGCATTTTTATTGCTGGAAATGCCAGCTGACAAGGTCAAAATGTTCTATAAATGGCTACTTTTAAAATCAGCTCTGGCAGAGCACAGGCCTGGCTGAACCTTCCCTAGTTTTCCACCAGCTCCTCTGCCCATGGGGACTAAGCTCCCTCCCAGAACAGACAGCAGCCTCAGGGGTTTCACTCCAAACACAGACAAAACCTGCTCTGGAAATACTGAAATCTTCTGACAGTGGGATTAACCTGTCAGCTCAACTTCCACCGTTTGATCTATGCTAGCAAAGAGTCCTTAGGTAAAAGCTTTAAATTACAATTCACATCCAAGCCCCACTTAGCTCAGTCCCTGGGCTTAGGGGAGTGTTTTCTGCTCCCTGACACCCATGGGCTGAGGAAACAAACATGCTTCCTGAATGCACGTGTCTGGGGTGGACATAGTAGAGGCTAAGGGATGTCCCTGAGCCTTTGTGTCCCTGCTGGGTGGCTCTAGGTAGAGCCTTGCCAGGGCACAGTTTTGTGTTGTTCTACTGGGACATCTCATTCTCCCTGCCAGCTACCCTGGGATCCCCTGACAGGGACAGGGGCTTGCAACTTAGGTATTCCTGTGTCTAAGATAGATATTCCTAAGTAGGCACCCTGCACCTCACCCAAGTCTCAAGATTCCTTTGACGAAGGAGGCTGGAGCATCTATACGGACTTCACTCCTTCCTGTCACCTATCAATCATCCCAGGGAGCAGTAATGCACAGGTAGTTCTTTTGACACCTTTTCATCCATTATGTTCATATGGAAATTTGCCATCATTGTTGGCCTCATTTTACAGTTGAGGGTAACCAAAGTTTGGGAACTGTAGTGAGTTTTTCCCCAAGGTCACCCAGGAGCCAATGCCAGAAGCAGAAGAGCGCCTGGTCCCCTGAATCTCAGGGTGGTGTTCTGGGCAGGAGAGCACATCTTCCCCCCACCCCCAAACCAATTCTGTACAGACATCCAAGCCTTGCTCAATCTGTCTGGGTTGCAAAAGACAGAAGACAAACAGGGGACCTGCAAATTCCTGCTTTCCATCATGTCTCTGTGAGGTGTGACTTATGCCTGTGTCAGCTCTCTTAGAGGGATCATAATCTAATAGAAAGGAGCAAAAAAGCTGATGTGACTGCTGCTGAAATATGATAATCTAGAAACAATTAGGTATCTATCCACTCCTCTTTGTTAAAAGCATGAATAGCACATGTGGGGAACATACCCTCAGATGGCTGGAAAAATAGGTTGTCTGTTTTTACAGATCTTTTATTTAAATCTTGCAAGTAGTAAGAAAGCAATTTTAATAAAAAATGCTATGTATAGAAGAATTGCTGCTTTTCATCTGAGAAGTGGCAAAGTAAAGAGTTTTCTTTATTTTTACTAATTTTCAATTCGATGCAGATGTGATTCCAATGCTAATTATGCCCCCCATTGTCTCTATGCTCCAGTGAAATGTGACTCCCTGATGTTTCTCATTGTCTTTTGTTTACAATTATAAGAAGTTGATGGAAATCATCTGCTTTTTGCTTCTGTACTGCTGTGGGATTTGTAGAGCAGGAGCCTGTCAAACTCATGACCTCTGACACAAGAGAAACTGGCCAATTCAGGGTTCAGTCACAGCTGAAATCTTAGTATTGGTCTGTTTCTCTCTCACTCCCTGCATATCTGTGATGAAACTGTTCCTGAATCATGGAAGGATGATCTCAGAGTTAAGGGTAAACAGTAGGATGTTCACAAGTGAATTTTTATGCCAAATTTTGCTAAATGTTGTCTTGCTCAAGGCTTCTTTTTCTTACGCCTCAGTTTTCTCCAGAAAAAAAAATAAAAGAGACAATAACACAGATGTGCTGTGAGTATGATTTCATTAATGTTTCCAGTGCTTTGGGATATGCTGGAGACTGCAAGGTTCTCTCAGCCCCTTCACACTATTTTCAGAATAAGGATCCATTAAATGAAAATGTTTGTTGATTATTTGCCAATGACCTGCTCATGGCATTGCTCAGATTGGACTGTCCGTGAATGTATTTGAATTTGCTGGAACTATATGGATATATGAGACAGATATATAATTCACTTTTAAGATAAATAGTTAACATTTAATTATATATAATGCACCTGGGCATCTTGTACATACACATGCAACTGCAATCTTTGTACTGGCAATGAAAGCATTACCAGGAAAAGCCATCTGGATGTCAGTACTATAGAGAAACTATTAGATAAATACAGCCCCCTATCTAACAGACTAATTCAATTCACTCTATTACTTTGAAGTGAAATATGTGGTAAAACTAACAACTGTCAGATTGCCTTCTGCACAGAGGAACATGACAAAGCTTTTTTCCTAGTTCCTAGAGATTTTGTCCTACTTTTCCCTAAATTCCACCCTTTTCCTATATTCCCCAGTTCCTCCATTATTCCCAGTGTTTCCCAACTAGGGCTCTTGGCTGGGTGATGGCCAGCACTCAGTGGTGGCAATGTTGTTGATGCCATGGCTGCAGGGCAAACATGTGTGCTGCTGGACCAGGTGACAGGTGCTCCTCTGGAGGGATGGAAGCTCCAGTTACAGCTGCATGATGCTGGTGGGCCTTTATTCACCTTGCTCTTGCACAGTCCCACTGATTTGTACAATACAGTTGGGAATTTAATGTCTCAGAGCTATCATCTCCAACACTTCATCAAATGTAGCTGAAAAAAAATCTAAGGGGGTTAAAAGCTTTTTGGGAAGGTAAACAATAGGCAGCTGTAAAAATGAACCGACAGTTGGACACAGATAGGTGGATGTATCCTGCAAACTCATTTATCTGTTTTCTTAGGAAACCAAGCTAATGTTGAGACAAAGCAGTTAATAAACGCTACTCAAATATGCACATGTCAGCAAATGGTACTTACTTCTGAGTGGGAGCTTCAGAAACCTTCACTGTGAAGCTGAACTCTGCACAGGCTGGCAGAGACCTGTGATGGATGCAGTGACAAGGAACTCGTACCTTGTACCGAGACGTGCTGCCGTATCCGCATAGCAGATGCAGGGAGATAGTAGATGAGCCATGAATTCTTGTGTTTTTCCCTGAGCTAGCTCCCTTGGATTTCTCATTAGCATATCAGCAGTTACCACAGATAATTGTCACAGATATGTGCCTGCATTGCCAGCTCAGCCTGTGGACTAGAGGGGACAGAAGGAAGCTTAGATAATTCTCTTATTGTTCTGCAGTGTGGAAGCGCTGCTTCCTGCACTCAGAGCACCTGCAGCCCACACCACACAAAGTACGTGTCTAGGGCACAGGTCCTGTGTCCAGGAGCAGGCTTGTGGCTCATGTGAGAGCACAGACTGACATGGATGTCAAGGCAAGGGCTACACCATTAGCTGTGGAAATCAACACCCATAGCAAGGCTGAGGCATAGGCATGTTACTCCATGGGAAGTGTATCCTGACATTTAGTCTGCTCTTTGTACACCTTGTGATACAAACATACCTGTATGAAGTCCAGCAAGAAGTGGAAAACTGAAGGGTTAGGCATGGGATTCCCTTGTGGAAATCTGCCTTAGACTGGTCACAGCTACTTTATGCAAAAGATAAATATTAATAACATCTAACAGTAACAATGATGGGGCTACTAGCTGCATTTCGTAGTTTAGTTGGGAACATAGATAGCCAGTTTGGCTATCAGAGTCAGAACTGGATAAAGCTTGCCTGGACTCCAACTTACTAAAAAAAAGTCAGTCAGTGTTTGAAAGTAGACAGACTTTCACATGACCTTCTTCTTTGGCATGTTCTCCCTTCAGGAGAAACCAAAGACCAAGCCAATATGATGAGTGAATCACTTCAAATCACTTGAGGGTAAATCCGAAAAGATTGCAACTTCATGTTGCAACTTGCAATTATCCACACTCTTCCACTGATACCCACCCTGAGACTGGAGGCACAAAATTTAAATTCACTGCAAATTCACTCCACTGTTATGAGTTTAACTTTAATCGATATTTGAGATTTAAGTTACTGCAACTAAGAGGAAAAAGTCAAACATGTCATTTTAACATGCTACTGTACAGTCATTTTCTGTTAATTTTTCCATGAACCATTTCACATGCAACAGACATTTTATCATAACCTGAAGTTTATGACTCTGCATTTCTGACAACTCTACATTTCTGTGCTGTTCTCCTTCCATTACAACCAGTTAGTAGTAATGAATGACCAGTTTGTTGCAACTGCTAACCAGACAGCATCTTCCTTGCAAGCACCAAGGATGTCAATGATCCTTATACCCCAGCTAGTTCTTCTTCTCATTTTACTTTAAAGCTACCAGAAATGGCAGTATATGTAAGAGCCTTTGTGCATACTGCACCTGAGTCAGTGGTTTGAATTTCAGAAGCCCTGTCCTGCTTGCTTCTATAACCCACTTCACCAGGAATTCTGCCAAGAGAATTAAATATTTTTTGGCCCACAAACATGATTTTGAAGCCTCTTACATCTCAGAGAACGCACAGCAAAACTGGGGCTCTCTAGCTGTACTCTCTGCAGTCAGCAGGGAGGGAGGTGACATAAAGAGGCAACTAGAAAAATAGGTTCTAGTAAAAGAGGCACCCTGCAGCTCATACCAATACCAAGTATGTGACATTTGAGGGAAAAGTGAGTTCCAGTAGCTCAAGCATTATCACCCTCTGCTGTTGTATCCACCCACTGCTGCGCTCCTTCCGTCCTTTTCACCTGCTGATGGCTTAATACTTTCCCCTGTGGTCCCCAGCACTTGCAGACAGCCTGATGTGATTCTCTCCTGCCCTGTTTGCCTTTCCTCTTAAAAAACGTATTCATTTTCTGTTGGGAAACAACCGCTTAGGAGCTGCTCACATCAGGGACACATAATATCTTATTTTGTGATTTCAGGCAACATTTCTCTGTGTCCCTGTTAGTTCATTTACAAACACACCATTCTCAAACAGGACATTTGTAATCTGTGTAATACAGAGTGGTTTACAAATGACATTAAACACCATGGTTCTCACTTGGCCAGTGGGCAAAAAGACACCCAGAGAATTTAAACAAATCGCCCAAGGTCAAACAGCAGCCCAGTGGCACATCTGGTATGCCAGATCTCCAAATTCATGTACTAATCCTTTATTCACCAGATAGTATTGCCTCCCTCAAGCCAATATGATATTCACTAATTAGGTTATTAGGTTTAATTAAAGCTGGTAGAGTGCATTACGTAGCAGGAATGAAATTACTGTATCATTATTGTATGCTATAATAATTACAGAATAGCTAGACTTCTTCATTAACCACAGAAAGAGACTACCCAAATTCTGTATCCTATAAATATTTAGACACATGACATAGGAACTGCAATGGACAAAAGAACTGAATCTCTCAACATCATGCTTAAGTACTTCTTTGAAATCTTCTGCCTTATTAATAACTGTATTTTTAAATAATGGTTTAAAATAAATGTAGTGAAGAATGAAATACTATTTGCTACAAAGGCTTATTTCTTGAATTCCCAACTTGTTACTGGGAGTCTGTTGTGCTATATCTACTGACACATGATAAAAAAATTGGAGAGTGGGAAGACTTCAAAATACTTGAATAGGAGATATGGCACTGTTTTGTTTTTAAATAAAAGATTCTGCTTTGTTTCCAATTTAAACTGACTCCCACCTGAAAAAAAAGTAAACAAAATTTAAAGGAAAGACAAAGATAAAATGGCTAAAAGTTTTCTAAATTACTCTCTTTGTGTCTGCTTCAGCCTCCATTATAACTTTACAGTTGCAATACTACCAAGTGACATGTTCTTTTACCAGATGGATTTCCCCAAGGACCAGATTCTAATCCTGTATGTGTATCCTCAAAGAAGACAAATATAATTTGCATGGGAAGATCTACAGTCTTGGCTCATCTTGAGAGGCCCCTTATTGCACAGACATCCTCCCTGAGATTTCTTGTGCTGCTTTGTGCAGCAAAGGGTGAAACTCTATCCATCAGACAGCAACAGCATATAACACATTTGTTGACATATTTTCTCCCTCTCTAAGACAATCAGGACAATGACCATGACCTGGGGGATCAGAAACCATCCTACTGTTTTGCTTGTGTGTACGTAGCCACAGTGGCAAAACAGAGGAATGCTGCATGGACATCTTCAAATTCAGTGGAAATGGCATGGAAGGTAACAGCCAAACTAGTTAATAGCTAGCAGCCTGAGGAGCATATAGATAGCACTAGGTTTTTGGATACCTATCCTTGCATGTACATGAAAACCAGGAACAAGCACAACAGTCATAAGGAGCATGCAGAATAATATTGCACAAGTCTTGTTTTTCTTAGAGTAGTTAACAGCACAGGCAACTAGAAACTGCAAAGCAGACTTCTGCCCTGTGCAGTCAATGTTCACATACTTTGACACTCTGCAATAAGGTGACATCTTTAAAGCCTAAAAATACTTCCCATATCCACTACCCTTCTTGTTCATCTCCTTTCCCCCCGTCTGTGTTGCAAATGGGGCAAGACTTCCTATTTCTCTGTGACTGCTCTGACTGTTCTTGGTTCACAGCTGAGCCCCAGACATTTGTGATTTGTCTTAGGCCCTCTCCTTTTAGCATATCCTTTTACTTTCCAAACACATTAGATTGTTTCAGTCCTACAATGACTGTGGTCACACACCATGTAGATAGAAACATCCACAGGTGTGTGAATAAAGTTCATATTCCTGGGTACACAGAATAACTGCCTGCTCCTGACAGATAAGGATGTACACATGTGTGTGCCTAACTGCTGGGTTTTCTCCTGCAGGCACATCTTTAGGTGAGCAACTTCCTACCATCTCTCTTGAAAGGCTACATTTGAAAACCCAAGAACCACAGCAAAAAAGTCTCTGCTGATTCTTGATAGCTTTGAGTCAGGCACAGAAATTACAAAGTTATGACTTTTAATAAGCCTTTTCAGAAGCACTGAAGTTTTCGTTTTCAGAATATGCTGTAGTCTCCATTTTCTGGAGAGAGGTGTAAGTTCACTGTAGGTCAATGTGTCCATCAGAAATACTCTATAAATACCAAATATCTCAAAACATTTCATAGAAACTGTAGCAAGCCAGGGAATGCCCTTCAAGTCCCTGAAAGGAGGCAGAAACCAAGACAGGGGCTCTAACTAATATGTGATGGTGAGCTCTTGCAATGTTTCAGCCTAGGGTCCAAAGCAGCAGGGTTCAGGTGTCTCTCTGATGTTTCGAACATCTGAATCCTAAAGCCACAGACTCAAAATGTGCCCGATGTGTCAGTCCTGGCGGGCTGTGCAAGCTAATATTCTCTCCCAATTGTTTTGGTTCAGACAAGGCTAGTAAACACCAGGCCAAAGTTCTCATGGAGTAATGAGAAATCCCTTTTACATGGCCACAGCTCTACATGGCTCCTCGTGTCACATGGCACTGAAGTCCCCATGGTAGCACTGCCACATTGCCCCATGCATCTGATCGGGAGAACTACCAGGGACATTGGAGGGTCAGTACCTGATGTTATAGGGATATGAAACCCAGTGTAGATGACTACAGCTTCAAGGAGAGATCCCAAAAACATCCCACCCTTGTGAACACTGAGGTCAGATGAGGATTACCTTGGAAAAGTGAGATCCACAGTGCTTGCTGGGGGGTTTGGAAGCATGTACTTGTTCCTGGAGAGAGTGCCTCACAGGGAGATAAACATCACTGCTTTCTGCAAGAAAGGGCAGATCTAGCTCAAGGGCTGAGCTTATGAATAAGTTGCATACTAGACCCACCCCCTTTCCTTCGTGTTTTGTTTCCTACCACCTATTTTAGGCAATGCCTGATTGGTGTTCTGGCTTTCACAAATCCTATTCGCAGGTGCCCACCTCACCCCATGAGCTCAGACCTCTCACGGAGCTTCTTTTCCAGTGTGAGAGACTGTGCCATGGGCACAGGGCAGGAGCCAGACCTCAGCACTGTGCTGCAGACAGCATGAGATATTATCCCAGATGGAGTAGCGAGAGTAGATGAATTGGGAGGATGCCGAACGGGGCTTGTGCTCAGCACCTGACCCTTGCCAGGTCTGTGCATCCCAGGGGTGAATTCCAGCAGGGCATCTGAGGTTACAGCACCAACCCCAACCGCCCGCTCCAGCTAAACCTTCCTTTCTGCCGAGATCACTATCAGCCAGCACTCAGCCCATCTGATGGATCTGTGCATTTAATCCTATTACCTAAATAAATGGAGCAGTGTCTAACACTGAGCCAGGAAATAGAGAGCTTTAGCAATTTGTGTTCATGCAGGAAATGTTTCTGTGCCCATGGCAAAGCCTCATCAACCCACAACCAAAGACAAGCTTCCAAGAATGATGAAGATAACATCTTGTTAGCAGCAAACACAGAGACTTAATTTAATTAATTATAATATAGCAGCTTTTCAAAATGTCTGAGCAACCTTGCTGGAAATGAAATACAATACAAAGGATAGGAAAAGAAAATCTGGAGGTACAAAGCAGGGGAAGTTTCAGGTATCCACTCTTTTCTTATTCTGTGTTCATGCTTCCCTTTACTTGCTATCCTCTTACTTTCATCTCATGAAACTGATTGTATCATTACTGAGATGAAAGGGAGAGAGAGGGGGAAAATGCCAGAGAAGAGATAGATCACTCATAACTATATACTATTGGGACAAGGTCTGTTTAGCTTCATACTAAGGTTGGTCCTGATGAAAGTGTTGATCTGTGACCTGGGAGAAAGACTGGAAGGAAAATAGGCTAAAGCAAGCACAGGACTAGCAAAACTGTTTGAGAGTGTGTGAGGAATGGATGGATCTCAAATTGCACAGACATTTATCTCAGTTTTTAATGATATATCATGCCAGGTTATGGATGGAAAGCTGATGTAAACAGATGCTTTTCTATGTTTTCCAAGGCTTTCTGGCTTCAGTCAGACAGGGGATTTGCAGAAAATAATCTTACAGTATTTCCAATTCATTTTCATAGCTGGAAACACAAGTAAGGAGCCATATGTATATATGTGGCCATTTTCTAAGCTCAGAAATAACTTGAGCTTCTTTCCAGCTCTAAGTAAATGTCCATGCCGGTTATTGTGCTACCTGTGGGTTTCACCCTTCTGCATTTGTTTCTGGTTCCATCCGAGGACTGAGAAGAAAACTCTCCTGTCATATTTACACCTCAAATTTTCACTATCTAGTTCTTCACTGCTTGATACTTACAAAAGGAGCAAAATGTCACAGTGAAGATACATTGTGTGTTAAGGATCCAAGAGGGAATTTGAATTCGTGACAGCTGTGATAAAAAATATGGGTTTTGCTGTAATAGCTGGATTCCTTTTTCTCCTGAAAGAAGGAAAAAAAAAGGCAGAATGAAATGAAGACAAAAATGTTTTGCTAAAACTGGGCCACCAGTAGCTATTTCTTTAAGCCAAGTCTTCAACTATAGACACTATTCAACAGAAGCACAGAAAAAGCCTTTCCTTATATTGCACAATACCTCCAATAGATCAATTTCTTGCAAGTGAGTGACTTTGCACATAAAACAGAATTCTTAACTCCACAGGGTAAATTCTGATTTGGATATTCTGCTCTTCTTTGCTGTGGAACTAAATGATGGCAATGATGAAGCATAACATGAAAATATAACTTTCAATGGCATTGTTTTTCCAACCTTAGCCACATGGGCTGTTTTCAGACCAACTTTGGGTAGATGGCTACATACATACCATAGAATCATAGACTCACAGAATCACAGGATGGTTTGGGTTGGAAGGCACCTCAAAGATCATCTAGTTTCAACCCCACTGCATGGGCAGAGACACCTCCCACTAAACCAGGTTGCTCAGAGCCCCATCCAGTCTGGCCTGGAATACTTCGAGAGAGGGGGCACCTACAATTTCCCTGGGCAATCTGTTCTAGTGTCTCACCACCTTCACAGTAAAGACTTTCTTCCTAATGTCTAATCTGAATCTATCCCTTTTCAGCTTAAAGCCATTACCCCTCTTCCTATCACTTCATGCCCTTGTAAAAAGTCCCTCTCCAGCTTTCCTGTAGCCCCTTAAGTCTCCCTGGAGCCTTCTCTTCTCCAGGCTGAACAGCCCAAACTCTCTCGACCTATCTTCAGAGGAGAGGTTATCATCTTTGTGGCCCTCCTCTGGACTCACTCCAACAGCAAATGAAATATGACCAGACTAATGCTATCGGTACTAATTGGCCAAATAATGAATGATTGCAGAGTCTGTACTCTCAGCATGCCTGGAGGGCAGCTCTTCCAAAGCAGAGTTAAGACATTGCCAGGGCAGCAGCTCCATAGGAAAAAGCCTGCTAGGCTGTGCCGACTCAGTATCTAAAAGGAAGAGTACAACACCCAGGGCGATTCAGCACAGCCTCTCTTGGAAGACCTATATTTATCTAAATAAATTTCTCAGTGGGGTCTCTAACCAAGCTGCCAGCTCTAGGTGTAATTCAGTGAAGTTAGAATCAGATTCAAGTTTCTCCCCATCCTTTTTATTTTACATTTTCACACAAGGCTTCATGATTATTCGTTTGGAACATTAAAATGCAAATGATAGAGGAAGTAATACATATTTAAATGTACAGTGTCAGCTTGATATAAAAGCTCTTCTGGAACAGAATTACACTATTTTCTTCAGTAACTCCTAAAAGTGGCAAAATAAAAATGAAAGGCCAAAAAAACCTTCATGTCTATTTGCATTCATGCTTTATTGGTCATACTGAATGAAAAATCTTAGTAAGCTTGGAGGTGGGGCAAGGGGAGAAAAACAGTCATTAGTGTAAATGCAACAGTCAGCTAAATCTGTGACTTCCCAGACAGCACGAAGAGGAGGAGAGCAGTCCAGAAGCATTAGATTTGAAACAAGAGTAACCTCCTTCCTACAGAAAAACAGAGGAGGTTTGACTTATCTTGTCTATGTCACTTCTGGAATCAATATCCTCTTCACGTAGACACAAAGGAGAAAGGGTGAAGAAAGGACAAAACCAGGGCAGAATGCAGAAAGCCTCACTTCCTTCTATCCCATCCTTGCGGGATGCCCTGTTATTTTCCAAATTTAACTTCTGGCTAAGGATTGACAGAAGGTCACTTATTCTCATGATGCTTTTTTCAAAGCTCATGTTGTTACCAGGGCAATAAAGGTTTCCTGTTTTACTTTTCAAATACCACTTTCCCACTGCCATATTCAGTGTTTCCTGAAGAGATAAACCAAGATTTTAAAAGTGTAGAAGACAATTTCTGTAGTCTAAAGCCATAGCTCACAGCTGTGTGCCTGTGCATTCCCCACTTTCACTCCAGACTCCACATTAGGACCTCAGGGTTTAATGTTATATGTTAATGCATAAAGGAGGCAGGTGGCTGAGCTGTCTCTACAAGCTATTTCTACCCCTTTACTCACGCTGCCATAAAATATCTGTGCTAGCTCTTCTTGCCTCCTCAGACACAGTTCTGCCTCCCATGGAAGGACTCAAGTATTGGGTTCTGTTTCAGCAATAGCAGGTGTGAATACACGTTACAGGCAGTCCCAAAAAGTAGGTCTGTATTTACTCTCTAAACTCCATGAAGCTGAAAAGCATCTGAATGCAGACCTGGACCAGCTCTCTGTTGTGCCACAGGACATCTTGATGAACTGACAAAGTCGACACAAAACCTAATTCAGGCCCCTCCTCCTGCATGCACCCACACACACAAACAGGCACACACACACACAGGTACAAGCAGTCCTTTTCAGGTAGAGCTTAAAACAGTTCCCAGAACTTAGTCTTAACACATTGTCAAAAACATTTTGCCTGGAGGAGTTGTGTGTGCATTAGCTTTTAGCAGGATAGTAAGGAGAGATGGGAGGGTAACACCCCCGGCTGACGGAGCTAATGAGTTGGCAAAACTGTTGTCATGTGTACCAGCCTCTACTGAGGGCAGGATTAGGACCTTTGAAGCTTGTAGCCTTTGGAAGTGTTTACATTTAAATTATCACAGGATTGGAATCCAGAAGATCACAGAAAAACAAAATGGAGAAAAAGAAAAAAAGGGGGGGAAAACCCTCTTTTTAGAAAGTCTGAAATTGGTCCTGGGTAAGTTAAAATTTTGGCAAATTCCTGAAGAGAACATACACTACTCAGATCATCTTGAAATGGGACTACACTACATTCCCAGTTTCTTAGTTGCACAAGCCACAAAATGAATTAGCTTGTTAGAGTCCACTGCTTGTGTTTCCCTTTACTCCCAGTTAGGCCATCTTGTGCTTGCTCCAAGGATGCAATCACTGCTCCATGGCTGAGGCCCAGCAGCTGTGGGTGGGTGCCTGGGATGGGTGTTTTGCTCTTTTCTCTGCTGTTCTTTCCCTTTGGCACATGGAAAGCTTCTGAGCCACGAGTACACTTTATGTCCCTTACTCTTCTAAAGGTCATCTCCCATAATGCCATTTTATGCTTTTAAATAGAAGTTAATTCCAAATAGTGTCACCCACTCCTCTTCCCCATCCCCATGCTGGCATTGTGTGAATGAAAGGCTACCCTTTCCCCGAAGTCTGAGCTCTGGTCTCCTCACCAGGGTCACTTCAGACAAAACTTGATGCTCTGGGATTCCAGCTTCCTGTGCCAGTAAATTATTCACACTGGAAATTGTTATGAGTGCAAATTAAAAATAGCCAATGAAAACATATTAAAAACCTCTTCTTCATTAGCTGAATGTCAGCCATAGGGTAATGGTCATCAAAGGCAATCCAATGCTATACCTCAAAGGATCCAGTCAGTTAGCTAATGCCTGTCTGGAGGAGACATCCCAAAAGTAGGACAGTTACTTATCTGTGTTCTACTCAGCTGGGGTCAGACTGGGTAGACCTCATAACTGCTTCCTTGTAAACTAATACTCCCCTTCCAAAACAGGATTTACTTAAGTTTGTTCCAGATGTCTTTACAGTTTCTTATTAATTGCTGATAACAAATTTCCTTCTGAGACTTACATTACAAATAGCACTGCCTAGAGTGAGGTTTGACACCAGAAGAGAAGGTTCCTCCTATTTTCTTCATCCTAGAGCATTCTCACAGACCAGGGAGCAAGGCAGTATTACCCTTCATTTTTACTTCCACCTTCTTTTTCAAAAGCTGAGCTTCTAATATACCTCCATATAATGTTCATATGTCAATTCAGCTTTTTCCTGGACACTCCTTAGTTTGCAGGGTTTTCATGCACCCACTCATCTGGATGTCTCCTGCAGCATCTCCCTTCTAATCCCAGTCCTTGGATTCAAAATCTCTTGACCTCCGCAACCACCTTCAGCTTCTCCATTATTTCCAATACATCTTTTGAAGATCTATTTTATTTTTTTGTTTCCTGCCTGCTGATGTTCTCTTCACTCAGTAACTTGCTTCCAATCCAAAGAATAATGGGAATGGAAAAAAGTCTACCTTGTATTTGTCTAGAAAGTGTCCCAAGGTGCAGTTAACCAGCTGTATTGGTAAAATGAAGCAAACCGCTGGTAACTCAAACCACTCTGTAATCCCATGTTACCCCACTTTAACAGAAATGGAGAAGAAAATGAGGTTCAGCACCAGATAGAATGTACAATTTGGGCACAGATTCCTACACAGAGAAGAATGGAGATTTTTATGCTAATTCTGTTACACGTTCTTGCTGCAGAAAAGTATCTGTGTGCATAAATATCCTATTGCAGTTTCTCAAAGAGTGGTAAAATGTGGTTAAGATGTGATGAATCTCATCCCCAGTTACAGATTTGATAGAAATACAATCTAGGTAATAATTAGGGATGACTAGAAGGCAAACTGAGTGTTTCTTTTTAGTTTTCCAGGATAAGGTATGAACAAGCATTGATTGTGTGGTATGCATAATAAGCTGATAGAGATCTAGGCACAGGATACCACTGAGACCTTGATTTATAGAGTAAAGAAAAAGAGTTTAGATGTGTGTATGGACAATAAAACCACTCACAGTTACATTAGATAAGTTCAGAGTTTTTTAAGCAGGGATGCACAACTTCATGCTTCTGTGGGTAAAGCAAAGATCAGCACAGGTAAGATGAAATTTCTGTTATGAATAGCTGCAGTTCAATGACAGAGCAAAAATAACGACCCCAATGTGCCTGAAACCAAGGGTGAGTATGATTGTACCCTTCACAATTTAGGGCCCCCAGGCATTGACTCCTTGGGGACTGCTTGCCTATATTAACGAGCAATCCTGTACTTCTCTGCCTGAAGCCTCATGTGGCTTCTGTTCCTCTGGGAATAGGCTCTTAAGCTTATTTTGCTTTTCAGTTCAGGATCCACCTCTCTTTCCCAGATACACAGAGAATTGGTCCAGTGTGTCACAGGGAGACACATCAGCCTATGCATTACGTGGTAAAATGGGCTGGCTCAGCTTGCTCTATTTCTTTAGTCAGAGGAGACAGTCAGGTTCAATGACCCCAGGGAGGTTCCCATGAGCTAGGGGGAGTCTAGCCCCTCAGCCAGCACACAAAGGACTTCACCTCGCCCAAATGTACCTGGCCAGAAGAGAGGTCTCTCATCCAAGCTATTGTCTGCACTGCCTCTGTAGTCAGCAGCAATGGAAGGAGGCAGCCCTGGCTGACTCATTCTCCTTTAAGCCAGGTATATGGGTAGGTGGTATGAATCATTGTCTGGCATTGCCTCCATTGACTGCTGAAGGAATTAGACAAGTAACTTAGGTGAGATGTTTCATCTCTAAGGGAGTAAAATTACATTAAATTCATCCCTCCCTGTGTTGTACTGTAATGGAGAAAGCTAATGATAGTATGCTATTTGAAGACAAAGGCTGTTCCTCATCTCAGTAAAAACAAATGTTTGTTAATTTGTTTTCCAGCTGAGCTATTTGTTCTGATAAGTGGATCACTGTTCTCTAATACAGCAGGTAAAACAAGAGGAGACATCTACATCATTGACGCAATATTGCCAGTTCTTTGTATATCGTTGCTGGTCTCTCACAATATGTTCTGTTTCCTGAAGCCTTGGGCACTGCAAACAAATGAAAATACCATCTTCCTTTTAAATATAAACTAGAAGTTTATGCTTTTGGTCATCTGGAAAACAAGTGTGAAAAAGCATGATCTGAGTGTGTGATACAAGAACAAAAAGAAGTCAAACGCAAATAAAAAGTACTCAGGACTCACTAAAAGAGAACATTTTCCTTCATTTCAACTTGGCTTTCAAGTCTGACTGAAGATTGTCTTCTTTTTGCTTTCAGTAGTTTTACTGATGACCTTACATCTACAAAAGAGCAGAATAAACCCTAAGATTTCTTGCAAACTCATAGTTAAACAAAAACAATCTTAAGCTGTAGTATCATGGTCAGTGAACGGTAACCAAAAAATTAGCTTTGCTGTCCATTCCTTCATGAGCTGGACCCTCCTGGATTTTCTTTCTATTTTCTTTCACACACAAGAAACGTGTAAAGCTTGGAGACCATCTCTGGCTGTTATTTGTTATTTGGGCTATTATGTGAAAATAGAACAGAATTCAAAAATGTTCCTGAGCTTGTTGTACTTTCCTGCACAGCAACAGATGTAACCAAGGCTACATGGGTCCCCAGTCACATGGAAGAGTCACACAGCAGTGGCCTGGACAAAATAGTCCTACTTTGACTTTTTACCTCATCCATTATCCATTCCTTCAGGCCACAAGGCTCCTATAATCAACCACAAATCAAAGTCCTCCCTCCCACCCCAAAAAGAAGAAAATTGTCTATTGTAGTTCAGCATGCAACTTAAGTTTCTGTTCAAATCTTGGGGAAGCCGGTAAAAGTAAGGTTTAAATAATGAGAATTAATGAAACTATGTACCTTAGATATTAAGGAACAATTCAAGAAGGCACAACCATCCCCACAACAAGCAACTTTCTTCATTCAGGGAGCTGGCAGAGGGAAAACATGCAGAAGTGCAATTCTCATTTTGGTACCAAAACCTCATAATCATGGGGATGATGAAATAGGAGTCAAAAAAGATTTCTCTTACTATTTTCCTGACTTCTAAGTAAGATTGCTGGCACATATCATATCTTAAAATGAAATTAGGAAGAGAATCAATGTAGAAGGAGTGTACACAAGTGCATGTCCCAGAGGTGGGAGATTCAGGATTCATGCCTTGACAGTTGACTTCTGTCTTACTTGGGCAAGTCACTGCTCTCTCAGCCTTCATTAAGTAGCTGCACTTGAAATGGACCTATTTCGCTCAGTCCTTCACGGATAGTGAATATTTTAAATCCTCTTTGGAACACTCTGAAATTCTGCAAGGCAAGGAATTACATGCAGCTCAAAGTATGACTAATGTTTGTGTGAGTCATCGACCATGTTACCAAAGATAGTTTTAGAGAAATGAATATGCACAAAATAAGGCTGATCCTGCAAAACCCAAAGATCTCTTGCTATGTGTGTGGTGGATGTAAGCACACTAAACGGTGTGCCGGGATTTTCCCGAGCTCCCTGTGACAGTCTGCTTCCGCCTGCTCCTGCTGCCTGGGAGGGAAAAAGCCGTCTGCCAGGCCAAAGCCAAGTGCTTTGGATGTCCTGCCATGCCTCCTCATGATACATGGAAAAAGAAGAAAGTCTGGAAGTAAAAGGAAAAAGGCATCTCATCCACAAGCTGAGGAAATTTTAGGAATACTGACCTAAGATGCCCCACTGTGCCATGCTGCTCACAGAAGCACACTGATGGAGACCTGACCCCAGTGAACCAGCCATCTGGTACCCACAGCAGGCTGCAGCAGGAAGAAAGGGGTGCTTTCCAGCAGTACTATGGCCTAACAACCAGCTGTGGCAGCCAGGGAAATAGCCTTATTCTTTTAGCAAAAGCCTCTCCATGTGTACATATGTCTGTTCCCTCACCCATCCTCTGTCTGAATGAGAAATCAGGGCCTTCTTGACATGAGGCAGCACACGCCAGATGCTGAGCAGTCAACAAGACAGATGCTGCCAGGGGGACAAAAGAGGTAATCATATAAATACTTAAAAGCTCCTTTTAATCAAAATGCTCATTGTCCTTTTTAAAAGGAAGGTACTTTTTAATAGCTATTTAATTCGTTTCAAAGGCAAGGAAGGGGCGGAGGAAATAATTCTTTACAAGGATGAGGAGTTTTGTTGGTTTTTTTTCAGAAATATAATAACTTTGAAACTTTTTCCTTTCCTTTTCTTTTTGCAGTCCTTTTTCCCACAGGAGCTTATAAGGAAAGCAAACAGGGCCCCTTCTTAGCTTGTGCATATATTGATTTTATGAACAGTGTGGGTGGTGTGTATCTGAGGAAGGGTGGTCCTCTGATGGGCCAGCAGCATCCTGGTAGGACCTGATCCCCCACAGCACCCACAGCCTTCTGCAACACTCAGAAATCCACTGATTGTATTAGACCCATGGAAATCTGCCTGACAGTCTCCACTGTCCGCTTTTCCTGTTTGTTTCCTCAGTTTTCTCTAATACATCAATTGACTCCCAGTCCTGCCTGTAAGGGCATAGAAAAGATAAACCTTTCCCCCATAGAGGGTAGGAGTGAAGGGGAAATGCGTGCCTTGCTGAGCAGTGCCCAGACCACCAGCAAGCCCCATTGCCACTGCTTCCCCAGAAACAGCCCCATGCTCACTGGTACAGGGCTCTTGGCTCTCCGATAGCCAGGCACTGTTACAGCTGCTGCCTGAGATGCCAGAGAGGACAAAGGCTTTAGAAAAAGAGAAGCAGATGAAGCACCAAGGCTTGATGCTCAGACAGGCACCTTTCACTTTAATTTTAAAGTTCAGCTGCCCCCACAGTCTTTGGGAATGGCAGCATTGGCTTTGCTCTTTTGCGCTGTGTGGAGGAAAGGTGAAGAGGGATGGCGGCAGGATGTGACATCCCAAGTCAGAAGCAGCATTTGCATGCTTTCTCCCAGCCTTCCCGTTCCCCTTGCCTCTCCCTGTGAGGATGCTGGCACTGATCACAAGCCCACTGAGGTCCCAGGAGATGACACCATCTGCAGTGAGGCTGATGAATTAGTTTCTGCATGCCAATGGCAGGCAGCACAGGCAACACCCTGCCTACTCAGCTGAGGCAGAGGTAATGATGGGGGAAGAAACCTTCTTTTGTCATTGTGTCTCTTCCTGAACACATTCCAGCCAAATGTTTCCCTACGTCTTCTCATTTATGAAGGCAGTCCCCGTGACAACTCCCATAGCAAATTCACTGCTAGCAATGACAGCTTCTGTGCAGTGGTTATTCTATGAATCCTATCTTTAGGATCCTACAAGGTCTAACTGGGCTCTGCTAAAGTGTCTTACTTTTGTTATGTAAACAGTATAAGACCAGAGTCATGTTTTTTTCTCACAGTCTGTCTTGCTTATGAATTAAGAGCCTCTTTAGTGTGGCACAAACAATTTAAAAAGGTGTAGTGTGGTTAATGGCCATGGTCATGTCCAACACAGGTGCTCTTATTCAGGTTTTACTTTGCCTTTCACTTGGAAAGCAATGCCAGACTTCATCTGATGATGGATTTTGTAATATCTGAAGGAAGCTTTGCAATGTCACCTCTGATGATTACTCAAAAGCATGCACCAGATGTGTCACATCTCCATGACTGATGGCTACCAGATGGTGGCTCTGGAGAGGGCAGAAACAGGTACCGTTTTAACATGTTTTTGTCTAATGTGACCCCTTGATCCTCAGGAGAAAGGAGACACACGGTATGCAAGTGGCAGTGTCCCTGGAGATGCCAGATTACAAACAGAACCTCAGGAACACCTCATTTTGGTTTGCACCATCAGCATTTTTAAGCTGTGTCCCAGGATCACTAGTACTGGTTGTCTGCATTTACAAAAGCAGAAAAGTCAGGAGAAGAGGGAAGCCAGGCTGTTCCCTTGCTGAAGGCAGCTGAGTCTTTGCAGCACACTAACCCTGACAAAATCCTTTACAGGAATCACAGCAAGAACACTGCTGGAACTGACACAGCCCTTCACAGCCCTGAATCACTCCTCAATGGTCAAGGGATGTTCAGGTGGTGTGGCAAAGGCATTGGCAGCTTGTGGGGGTCCTGCCATGCAAGAGAGGCATGACCCAGGAACATGTTCAGGCTGGGCTGAGGGGCTTCAGCTATTGCAGCTCAAGTTCTTCATAGCATTCCGCTGTGTACAAGAAATGTCATTCACAACACATTCACAGAGCAGGAAAATATGAGGAAAACACCAGCTGATATGAATAATTAACATATTTAACAATCACTGCTTGATTTCACACATGACGCCCTCTCTTCTGAGGTACTGCCCCTCCCAAATTGCTTAAAATCTACATGGAAATATAATTGCAGAGAATTTGGAAAAAAAGTAATCTTTGTTTTCTATTCAGACCAAGGACTAGGTGGTGATATTGCCAGCTACTACTGTCAATAATGAAAAGCAGCCTGTCTTTCTGCACAAACCTCATTACTGGCACCTTGGGCGAAGAGACCAGCTCCTTTCATTAGAGAAACCATGAAATAACAAGGGGCAAAACTTTATGTGGCAGAACTTTCTAGTACATAAGTAGCTTCTGTGCCTGCTAGGTAAGTACACAAGGAAGCTTTTTACCTTCAATGAGCAGCCTGATATGATATGGTAACATGGAGCTAAAAGGAGCCAGAGAATCCTACTGTATATAAGCAGACAGCCCTTCCTATAAAAACCTTTCAGATGGGTGGTCCTTCTACCCACTGTAGCCCATGCCTTTGTGCCAAGGGGAGGAGAGTGAGCACACCTCCTTTTCGCCTCCAGACCCTGGCTGCAGGTTAAGGATCCTCAGCCACTTCCTGCAGGGTGAGAATCCATTCCCTCTAGTGTGAACACTCAGGACTAGAGTGCCTTGAATTATTTACTGTTACTAATTTATATAATGAAGGAAAATTTTTGTTCCCATTCATGAATCATATCATAGAATTGTTCAGGTTGGAAAAGACCTTTAAGATCGAGTCCAACCTTATCCAAACCCTATTACCCAATTTCTGATGACCCACAGCTAAACCATGTCCCCAAGCACCACATCCAGATGACTTTTAAACACATTCAGGGATGGGGACTCAACCACCTCCCTGGGGAGCCTGTTCCAGTGTCTAACAACCCTTTCTGTAAAGAAGTTTTTTTCTGATATCCAACCTAAATCTCCCTGATGCAACTTGAGCCCATTTCCTCTTGTCCTGTCATCAGTCACCAGTGAGAAGAGACCAACCCCACTCTCACTACAACCTCTTTTCAGGTATTTGTAAAGAGTGAGAAGGTCTCCCCTCAGCCTCCTCTTCCCCAGACTAAACAGCCCCAGCTCCCTCAGTCGTTCCTCATAGGGGATGTTTTCCAAACCCCTCACTAGCTTTGTTGCCCTTCTTTGGACCTGCTCCATCACCTCAATGTCCTTTTTGTATTGAGGTGCCCAAAACTGAACACAATACTTGAGGTGGGGCCTCACCAGTGCTGAGTACAGAGGCAGGATTACTTCCCTAGTCCTGCTAGTCACACAGTTTCTGATACAAGCCAGCATGCCATTGGCCTTCTTGGCCACCTGGGCACATTGCTGGCTCATATTCAGCTGACTGTCAATCAATACACCAAGGTCCTTTTCTGCCAGGCAGCTCTCCAGCCACTCTTCTCCAAACCTGTAGCGTTGCCTGGGGTTGCTGTGACCAAAATGCAGGACCCAACATTTGGCCTTATTGAATTTCATACAGTTGGTCTCAGCCCACCAATCCAGCCTATCCAGGTCCCTCTGTAAAGCCTTCCCACCATCCAGCAGATCGACATTCCCTCCCAGCTTGGTGTCATCTGCAAATTTACTGATGGTGCATTCGATCCCCTCATCAAGATCATTAATAAAGATGTTAAACAGGAGTGGCCCCAGCACTGAGCCCAGGGGGACACCACTCGTGACTGGCCGCCAACTGGATTTAAGTCCACTAACCACAACTCTTTGGGCCCGGCCATCCAGCCAGTGTTTAACGCAGCAGAGTATATGCCCATCAAAACCATGGGCAGCCATCTTTTCCATGAGGATGTTATGGGGGATGGTGTCAAAGGCTTTACTGAAGTCCAGGTAGACTACATCAACAGCCTTTCCCTCATCCACTAAGCAGGTCACCTTGTCATAGAACAAGAACAGGTTTGTCAAGCATATGCCTTCCATAAACCCATGCTGACTGGGCCTGATTGTCTGGTTGACCTTTAAATGTTCTATGATGGCTCTTGAGATTATCCATTCCATGACCTTCCCTGGCACTGAAGTGAGACTCACAGGTCTATAGTTACTGGGATCCTCTTTCCGGCCTTTCTTGAAGATGGGTGTCACATTCGTTAGTCTCCAGTCCAATGGGATATCCCCAGTTAGCCAGGACTTTTGAAAGATGATGGAGAGTGGTTTGGCAACCACATCTGCCAACTCCCTCAGCACTCTAGGGTGTAAACTATCTGGCCCCATCAACTTATGAGTGTCTAGTTTGTGAAGCAGGTCCATAACCATTTCCTCATGGATTACATAGGGCCTAATCTGAACCCAAACCTCTGTCTTCTATCTTAAGGAACAGTGTGCCCAGGAACAACTAGTCCTACTGTTGAAGACTGCGGCAAAGAAAGTATTAAGTACCTCAGCCTTTTCTTGATCCTTGGTCACTGTGTTTCCCTCTGCATCCAATAGAGTATGGAGATTCTCCCCAGCCCTCCTCTTGTTGTCGATATATTTATAGAAACATTTTTTGTTATTTTTCACCACAGTGGCCAGGTTTAGTTCCAGTTGGGCCTTGGCCCTTCTAATTTTCTCTCTGGACAGCTTCACTGCATCTTTGTAATCCTCATAAGTTGCCTGTCCTACTTCCTAAGACCATAAACTTTCTTTTTGTTTCTGAGTTCCTGCCAAAGCTCTCTGTTCAGCCAGGCCAGTCTCCTTCCTCGTCAGCTCATCTTCCGTGACTTGGGGATGGTCAGCCCCTGCGCCTCTAAGATTACCTTCTTAAAGTGTGCCCAGCCATCCTGGGCTTCTGTGTCTCTCCAAAGAAGAAATGACTTGGACAAGCATGTTTTTTCTTTACAAGAGTTTGTATTAGTTCATGGTTTGTTCTAGAGCTAATAGCTCTGAGTATTAGCAGTCATTTGCTGTACAACCTGTGACCAAAGCTGCCATCACATTTCTGCTTTGGTTGGGACAACCGAAGAATTGCAACCAGGACTTGCATTCTCTCCTGCTTGCAACTGCTGAGTAAATCTAGTATCATCTTTGGAGATTTTAAAAAATAGACCCAGGAGTGCTATGAGGGCACAGCTTTTTTTGACTGCTGGTATTTATGATGTTTTGGTTTATGCAAGTGATTCTGCAAGTCAGAACCCATTCATGCCTGTAAAAGTCAATAAAAGGAACTAGAGGCACCAGCAATGTGAGTCAGCAGCTTTTATTTTTACAGGCATTTGTTCTATTAACCAAAGGATGTCTCTTGCCAACTAAACAAAAGGTGGCAAGTTGTAAGATAGAGGAAATTCTATCACAAGGGCTGTATGAAAAACTTGTCCAGGCAGATGGCCAAGTACGCCGCATTCAAAATCTTATGGGTAGCTTTAGGTAGGATTGCAAAGTGAGTGTCCCTTTGGCCTGTCTGCCCATTACCTGAGGAACGAATGGGTCAGCAGAGGGTACCCAAACTTTGTTGCTTCACCTCCTAGTGCTGTTGATGCTTGGGCACACACATGCCATGCATGCACACAAACGTGGAGGAGACAGTTGCATACAGCATCATCTATCCACCTGGTAAAAATGACTGGATTGAATGCAAACAATCCACACTTCCTACTTCTCCAAACAGCAGAAGAGAAATGTCAGTGGCACTTTTATTGGCCCAATATGGACATCACAAACTTTCCATCAATGTCCCCTTGATTCCAGTGGGGAGGCTGGATCAAATCAGATTTTTTCCTGCCATTGGCAGCCTTTTGCAGTTCTGAAATGTGTCCCTTAAGGCCTGTTTTCAGGTGCTGATGCTCAAGCCAGTGCAAAAACAAAGACTGCAGAACATGTGTATCTGCAGTAGCACAAAAGATATTCAGCTGTTCCTTGCAGTAGGAGCCAGCTGATTCATGCTTCATTAACCTGCACGAAATTTGTAGTCTTCCCTCCATCCCTAAGCAATAATTAACAGCTGAGTGCTGTAATGTCTTCATGTTTTACCAAGACTCCATTTTTTACTAAATATAAACCAGCACATTTACTAGCACATTAAGGAGTATTATCATCAATAATTAAAAACTTAACTACAACTGTCCAAATAAATGAAAATAGTATGTTTTATAGTGCATGGTTCTTGCTCTTATATCGCATTTAGTCACCTCCTAATTTGAAACATCTAGTGATTCACTGCAAAGTAATGCTATTCTAATGCACATATGTTTTGCCAATGAATCTTTAAACATCTGTTCTTCTTCTCTCTTAGCGAAAGGTACCTGTGAGTGCAACTGGGAGAGAAAATGATCAGCCAGCAGAAAAGAATGAATGGTAAAGAGACACACAAGAAATCCACAAAACATGCAGGGAAAGTCCTGCTTCATCTGTCTTGTCTTTTAACCACCAGGACTCACCAGAAGATATTTTGCTTTGCAGAATTTCTGAGGTGCTTCAGGAACACCTACAAGACTGACTAAGCTAGTAAACCAGACTACCACTGAGTGAGCACCCCTCATGAGGTTCTGGGGTGGTCCAGAGCAGCATCTGCAAAGGATGGATGTGTTTGCAAGGCATGTTGGAAGAGTCATTACATTGCCACACACCCTGCAGGACCGAGTGTAGGGCCACAGGGCTGCCCACTCACACAGATGGACACCAGCCATGGAGACTCGGAGCCAAAGAGCAGCAGTAAAGGGTTAGAGTGGAATGGGGCCTGACTTCACCTCCATCTTTATGCTCTGCTTCCTACAGCATGGTTGAGATGCCACACAGTCTGGGGAACACATTCAAAGGAGCACCCATCCCCTCTTCAGAAGTGAATTGAGCTCTACAGATCCTTAGCCTCAGGGAAAATCACAGAAGCTTCCTTAAGACAGAATCTGATTTTGCCCAGTTATTTAGAGAGCAACATACAGATTAACACATGGACTCAAGAGAGGGAGAGAATGAGGCAGAAAAGAAGATTGATAATCATAATTAAAAGTCTATGAGACACTTACATACAATGCTTAGTTACCAGGGTAGGTTGCATTGTCTCTGTGCCAGTGAAACTTAATAGCAAGGCATTAGTCATCAAATCACTAATACTGATTTTAAATCAAATAATGTCTCTTTGAGATTTATCTGTAAGAGCTCGGGTGTCTGAAAAATAATGTGCTACTTAATCATCAGACCAATTTAGGGCTGCAGGTTAAATATGCCATGTAAAGGAGAGCCACGGTTTTCTGCAAGACAATAGGTCTGGTTCTGATTTCACTTACCAAGGAAGTCCCCACTAAGTCAAATATATGAAATCAGATCCATGAGATCAGAATTGGGCCTAGCCTTTCAGACTTCTACTTTTTTTTCACCCAGTGATTAATGATAAGACCTCATTACATGTGATCAGCTGCTGTGGCATACTATTTTAAATGCAAATCTTTCAAAGTGTGAGAAAGTGAGAAAAACAAAGTGGATTAAATAAAAACATGGATTTATTTTTTTGCCTTCTGGTTCAATGTATGTATATATACTCACCTTCTCATTTATATTGTAAAAATAGTAAAAACTAAGGAAAATAAAATCTCTTCCTAGCTAGCACTTTTAAAGGAGTCTTGAGCCTGGAGGACATTTCACAGCTGAGCTGTAGGCTCCTAGGGAAAAAGAGGCTTTACAGCACAAGTGCTGCTGACACAAACTTCAGTACAGTGATGCTGGCAGTTCTTACAATGTCTGCAAGGTCTTTTAACCTGAGAAGTGCTAAAAAAACTTTGAAGCCAGTTTGTTTTCAAAGGCATCACTCTCCATCTTATCATGGGCAGGCTGCAGTTAGGGGGATGTGTATTTGCAATCCATGATTTCTTTGCTCTTTTTTAAAAAAAAAATTTCTTTTGAAGTGAGTGAGAAGGACTGGACAGGGTATACTTTTATATAGTTATAAAGCAAAGCACAAATTACCAAATATAATGGGGAAGACCGTAAAAGCTGTAGATTCCTGTACTGAGGAGGAGAGGGGAGGCACAGATGAAGCAGCTCCTCTGTTTCCAGCATGGTACAGATTTTCCTATATGCTACATTACTATGGAGGACTCAGCTCACTACAATAATGCAGCCAGCTGGTCTCTTCATTTAGGCTGTACAGTCCCTGTGCATCATGTTATGTGACAGGTTATTATAGCAGACACTGAAGGAAGTCCTGCCTACTGATTCTTTGCTCAGTGGAAAAATTCCAACTAAGGATTTAACCCCAAAGGTCAAACCCAGGGAGAAACAGAACAGTGAATGACGACATGGATTTACAGAGTTTCATCCTGTGGCCTCAGTATCAGGGCAGGATGATACAAGCTAACACAAATAAGGCACTTTTTAGTGCCTTCAAAGACACCAAAATAAAAGCAGTTGGCATTTCTCATGCTTTTTTCTTGGGGGTACCTCCAAGTGGTTTAATTGATAATCTGCAGCAGTCCTCCAAGAAGCATTTGGCTAAGCCCCTTTCTACAGCCCTCAAGGCAGGGAGAGGGGCAGGAAAGCGAGATGGGTAACAGGGATGCAGAAGTAATCTTACATGATTTTAAAGAGATATTTGAAGAGTCAACTGGGTCTCAAAGACAAAGGGTTACACTGCTGTAATGTGTGCCAGGGTATCACTGATGACCATTCCCACACCACTGCTCTGCAGCTCTGCTGACAAACAGCAACACTAGCCAGTAGCAATCCCTAGAGCCCACTGGGCTTATTGGTTTAGTACTTTGGCATGAATCATCACAATAATTTTCCACTGGTACCTGCTTGTTTGTGAAGCGCCCTCATGAAAAGTGTAATGAAGAAAACACACCTGACCCACAGCAGTGCATGACACATGGTATTAAATGTGTTCCCTTTAATGCCACACGAGGGACCTCCGTCTGAATGACTTGTCATACATCAGCCAGGGGCATCATTCCAGGCCTTATTCTTGTAGGAAATCTTTGGGTCTGAATAGAGAGTTGAGCTTCCTTAAATTATAACTATCCACTGCCCAACCCACACTATTTTTCATTATATGTGCTGTGGGCCTCTTACTCTGCTGTTTGTAATCTAGAAAGTAGAAATCAAGCATACTCCTTACCTGCCATTTATCCTCCAATTTCAAAACCACTAGCTTTTGTTTTCTTCGCTGTTAACTCTCTCCTTGCTATTGATCCATTACTGGATTTTTGCTGTAGGGAAGCACTCATCTTTTTCACCACCATTTCACAGAAACCAAAGCAGAGCCATGAGGGTATGTCTGCAACACAGACGATGTCTGCAGTGTCAGCTGGTTTCGTATCTCTGAAAAGTCATGAAGCAGTGAAAGCCCAAATGGAAGTGCCCTTCCTCATGCCTAGGGGTCATAACCCCTCTGCTGCATAAGCTGCTGACCTCCAACTCCATATCACGCACCACCAGTACTGGGGGAGGATGGGCAGGCAGCTCTGTTGGAGCTGCTGCCCTGAGGACTTGACTGCAGATGGTCCATGGGAGCTATCCTGCCTCTTTTGCTTCTTGGTTCCATCCCTTCAGGGAGGAATCACAGACCTTGAGCTGCAAGAAGATTCAGGGACATGGTTTGTTCTTACCTTAACTAGGAAATGCTGGAAGGACGCAGTCAGCCATCTGGCTTCTCCATCAGGTTGCTAGCACTGTTCCACAGAGGAGCTGTTAAAATCAGGAAGTGACCCTGGATCGCTGGTGTGGAAAGGAAGGAACTACTGGCCAAGTATTTCTGATTTCAGCTTCTTGTGACCCCAAGAATATCACATATCTTTGCTGAGGTTTAAAAAATCAGCCCATCAGAGAGATGACTTTTATTCAGAGACTCAAGTTACTTTAAACATCCAGATTTTGGAAAGGCATGAAGCAAAAGTGAAAGATTCATACTGCAGATTCCTGTTCAGCATTTATGTCCATCCACAAGAAGCCCAGGAGTTAGTAAATTTGTCAGATACATTTTAGTAACTCTCAGTTAAAGCCTAATTCACTAATCTGTCAGTAAAGAAAAGCTTTATTGCTGTGGAAAAGTACTACTCAGTGCAAGCATGTATTTTTGCTAAATGTGGGAGGATCATGAATACAGATAATCTCCTACATTTGCTGCTGGTTTATATAGTTTATTAACTGTCCTCTATTACAAAAGCTAGTATCTTACCACCTGCCAGCTTTTAGGTGGAATTTGTAGTGTATGTACAATTACAGAGGGACCCCTACATACACAGAGCTACCCATGTGTGTGTACCTACATGTACAGTTTTCTACATTTGCAGAAAGTGCTGCCCAGGCATTTCCATTTGAAAAAAAAGAATAAAATTAATTGCTTAAAACTTTATCAGTCATTAAATTTTCTGGCTGCATTGTGGCAGACCTGAGCAAGTTGCTTCATTTCTCTGCTTCAGCTCTGTGGCTGAAAAATGGGGAAAACAGACCCACACGTTCAGCTCTTCAAGGTGCCTCAGGTGTCGGAAGGAGAAGGACGGAAAGTGTCAGGATAAAAAAGAAAAGGACATGACTTAGGGCATATTCAAGGTCACATAGGAAGTTCCTAATGACTGAAACAAGCATTTCATCGGGCTCTGCGTAAGACACTGGGTTATGCACTTTCTGATAAGGCTTGAAAGAAAACCAGAACAGGTACACTGTTCTTTGCCCAGCTGCACAGTGTCCATTATTCCAAAGGAAGAGGTAAAGGTCTTGACAAAACAATGATATGAGGGTGCAGTGAAAGTCTGCATTGTTATGGGCACACACAGAAATACACACACACAGGGTTGCCGGTGTGAAAACTTAAGGACAACTCTATCACAGTCATTTCCCTGCAGCTGGCTTTGTAGCCTTGAAAACCTAAATGTTCCTCTAATATCAGACTTTTGGTATGGTGTTTTATGACTTCATTTGTCATAGAGTTTTATCTTACGCACTGCCTTTATTTGTGCTTTAAACTGGAGGATATGTGGAGAAAGGGCAATAACTTGCCTATAATAGGGGGCAGAAAGAACAATTTCCTTGCCTATTTTTGCACAAAACAGAGGCAAAATATTCAGTGTAAGAGAGTTTTGATGATACCTTATCTTTCAAGTCTTTCTCATATTTTCCAGTAATGGTGCTATTATGTATCTTTGATTCTTTTTTATGATTACAGCCTGTGACATCCTCGCGCAGTGCATGAATTTATCTGTTTGCAATGATATGGAAGCTTTCATTTCCACTTCACTGCTTCTCTTATCTACCAGCTGCCCATCATTCTCCATCTCTTTGGTGTCTTCTCTTTTTTTCTCACTCCTCACCCTGCTTCCCCTAAAAAGAAGAAATCAACTTTCAGTTGAAAAATAATCTTACTGTGATAACTTTCTGACCCCGGGTGGAAATATTTGTTACAAATGGGATCTGCTTGCTCCATGTTGATCAAGGGGCAGGTAAGTTAAAGACAGCACCTAAATGGAGAGTGTATAGAGGTTGAACAGATGTGCACCAGAACTGCCACATGCAGGACTGGCAAGGCCTTTGCTCACATAGGTGCTTTATTCACAGTGGCCAAAACAATAATGGTTTTCTTTACAGCCTGGTAAGGACGCGGGTGGCCTGGGAAGACTATTACTTTGGTGATAAGATACACAGGAATAACAATGCTTAATATATCAGAGAGCTCTAATGCATCCTACCTAAATTCAGATCCCTAAACTCCCAAAGACTGCTCTGCATGCAGGGGGGGGGGGGGGACAGGAGAGGAGAGGAGAGGAGAGGAGAGGAGAGGAGAGGAGAGGAGAGGAGAGGAGAGGAGAGGAGAGGAGAGGAGAGGAGAGGAGAGGAGAGGAGAGGAGAGGAGAGGAGAGGAGAGGAGAGGAGAGGAGAGGAGAGGAGAGGAGAGGAGAGGAGGGGAGGGGAGGGGAGGGGAGGGGAGGGGAGGGGAGGGGAGGGGAGGGGAGGGGAGAGGAGAGGAGAGGAGAGGAGGGGAGAGGAGAGGAGAGGAGGGGAGGGGAGAGGAGGGGAGAGGAGAGGAGGGGAGAGGAGGGGAGAGGAGGGGAGAGGAGGGGAGAGGAGGGGAAAGGAGGGGAAAGGAGGGGAGAGGAGGGGAGGAGGGGAGAGGAGAGATTTCGTACATTCGATGGATGGGGCCTGTGGGCATGGAATTGAGATGGGAGTCAACCCACTGCAGGATGATCACACTCTGTAGCTGCTGGCAGCTAGTGGGAGAGCTCTGAATCTTTTTTTGGAGGAAAACCTCTCGCTATAGACCGTAGACAGAGTCTAGGGACAAGTCTCTCTCCTTGGCACATAAATTAAAGCACTTTAAGCATTTATTGTTCCTCCCTCTTTCTTCTATTCCATATGCCCGAACTCCTTTTTCAGATAAATATTTTTTATTTTCATAATCTGGTCTTTTTAAAAAACATGGATAGAAAAGACTGCAGGAAGAGTTGGGCACGACTGACTTTATGCCAGTAAAGCCACTGAGAACTTCAACTTTCTGGAGGCCTGCAGGCTTGAACCTCAGTCCTATAATCTGCCTGTCAGGAACTGCAGAACACTGGTGATGACAGTTGGGTTTGTGGCTAAGGGGCAGATGTCAGAGTTGGGCAACCTGAGCTCTGCCACTGCTCCCCTGTATCACCTGGGCCAAGTCACTAAAATGCCCCCAGTGCCACTCCTTACTGCTGTTTTATTGAACCCCATCTGCTGATAGCTGGCAGGAGGAGGATGCAAGGTACAGAGGACAGACCAACCGCCACGTTTCTCTGGTTCCCACCTAGAACAGTGCCAAGGTAACAGCAGCTGCAATACCCTGGCAATGGAGCTCCTCTGCTTCACCACTCGCAAATAGCTGTACAATTCACTTAGCAGCCTGCAGACCACAGCCTCTCCTGCTGTACAAGGGTGCTTCATTGATTTCAGTAAGCACTTCAATCTTCTCCCCAGATAATTTAACCACAGGTGTATTTTATCTCCACACACTTCCCTGGAGTTACACGTGACCTTCCCAGAAGCAAATTTGGTTCATTTGGTTTTATCCTTTGATATATCCCCTTATGCAAAATATAGCTTAGAAAAGTGATATTTATCACATTCTTAGTAAAAGTAAAGAGAAAAATTCACAATTTCTTCTGCAAAAAAAAAATAAATAAAAGCTGCTCAGTCTTCAGAAACTTCTGGACAAAAATCAAACAATCAGCTCATGTTCTATTTCCTCTTCCCCAGAATAATATTAGTTTCTGCTTCTACAAAGCACATAGATCATCCTCAGCAGGAAGCCAAGTAGAGCACATTAAAGAAGAAATGATATAGTGGATTGGGGTTTATGAAGAGAAGAGGCAGTGCCTGGTTGGTCTAACCATGAAACATTGTCTGGCTGAGGTATGTTTAATCTTCTGCTACATGGACACCTTCTAAGCAAACTATCTTCTTATGGGATATTTTTAATAGCCTTTTTGGAAGCAATGAATAATGTCTTTCTCAGTGTCACGCAGTGATACAGTATACTGAAATCCTTCTACCTACTAGAGGTGCACAGAGCTCAGGAATTTCACATTAAAAATAAGTATTAGCTCACTGGGAACTGATTAGAGTTAAGCATAAGTCAAGGTACCACCTCAAAACAGCACTTTGTTAATGCAAGTCCCAAATGAATAGATTAATAAAAAGAAGACAAAGTTTGGATTCCCATCCAGATCAAAAGCATACCAAATTAAAGCAACATTTAGTTTCATAGAACCATAGAATGATTTGGGTTGGAACGGACCTTAAAGATCATGTAGTTCCAACTCCCCTGCCATGGGAGGGGAGTCACAAGTTCCCTGGGCAACCTGTGCCAGTATTTGAAGGCCATTTTAAAGGTCTCCTATTTGAAGGCCTTTTTAACAACACACAGCAACCATAGGCTATAGCTCAAATATAATTTAAAAGAGCTGGTGGTCAAACAGGAGAAGTTTTATGTCTAAATCAGACATAGCATTGATCTTGGCCATGTTTCTGATGAAAGGAAGTTGAAGGGGGGAGGAACAAAACACCAACTCATAGCACAAGCAAACCAAAAAATGTTGCCAAGTAAGAAGTGTGGCTCCAGGCTCTTTCTCTGCTTTCTCTCCCTGTTTACCTCCTCCAGCATAAATCTGTGGACTTCAGACCAAGAGGAAACCTTTGATACCAGCCCCTTTGATGTCATGGAACAGAAGTTGATTAACATATTGGGTTGCTCTTGTACTTCTACCTTCAGCTTGTGCTCCTGCGTGATTCAGGGAGCAATCTTGTCCTGGTGCTGACGGCGCATGAGCAAGGGGTACAGCACATAAATGGTAGAGCTACACATGATGGGTGTGGGTGGACCACAGACACATCCAGGCCAGCAGCTTCCACCTGGCTGGTAAGCTGGTTTCACGCATGGAGTAGTTATATTTAATTACAGACATCAAGTGCCCTTGGTCACTTCATACATACCTGTCATTACCCAGCCGGGCCTGAAGGAGCATCTTTTCTAATCAAAAGTGAAAGGAGTATTTATGAGCTCAGCTTTTTCTTGTCTTGCTACTGGTCTGGGGCATGATCCAAAATCAGTCAAAAAAATTGCTGGAGTTGGACCTGTCTGGCTCATTGCCCTCAGCTCACTTTATGCCCTGTGGAGAGAAAGAGCCATGTTAGGTTAGCTGGGTTTCCCCTGCTCCCGCTTGTTGACACCTTTGAAACAAACTGTTGGTGACAGGCTACTGCTTTAATTGCCACCTTCAAAATGGGTAAATACTGTTGCCTGTCTCCACCTCCCAAAGGTTATGCAAGATTTAATTCATCCATTCATCTGCTCACTCCTCTTTTAAACGGGTTTGAGATTCCTGAAGCGGAGGAAATTAGTGGGTATGCATAAGGTCAGGTTAGCTCACCCACCCTTTGTTATGATGCAGCTCTGTGTGATCATCATTTAGAGGAAATCTGCTCAAACCTGTGCTAAACTCAGCAGGAGTGAAAATTATATTTCTCTTTTGACATACTCTAATATGCTCATTCCTCATAAGCATTCAAGTTGTTAGTTCTGCTTGCCCTGAAATCTCAGCCATAAGTAAAAACATGGCAAGAAGTAAAACGAAAGACCTTTCTAAACTGATCTGTCATTTGCAATTTTGGTGTTGCAGTCTGTGTGTGTTGAGGCTTAGAGGTTTTCCCTGAAAGTTGATTTGTTCTGGGAAGTATTTTTTTCCCTGCTATGTCTTCATCTTTACAGCTTGTTGTGCTCTCCCACTGCCAGTCCAGGGACTGCCTGAGTGCCAGCAACACCTAAATGGCACTTTGGCTCTGACAGCCTCCCAAAGGGCCTGGTGTTGTCAGCGGGTTGGCAATAGCAGGACACCTCCAGCAATGCCCTGGAGGAGGTGTTAGTGTCGGGAAGCATTTGCAAATGTTTCTTTTTTGGCTGCAGTTGTTGGTAAGGGCACAGGCACACTGGCAACTGGTGAAGCCAGGGGAAGAACTCACTTCAGTCACCTCAGCTCATGCGCTTTTCCCCCCCACCACTTCCAGTCCAGGTGTTTTCCTGCCAACATGGGGAATGAGGATTGAGCTGCCCCACAGGGAGCTGCAGGGTGTCAATGGCTGCCCCCCTTCCCAGATACCCTGCAGCTCCCAGGGGGGATGCACTGAGCCTGAACCCTCACATCTGTTCAGCCTCAAGGTTTCTCAAAGGGACCGGGGCATGGGGACAACATGCGACTTACGCGAGGTGTTGGGGGCCCTGTTCCCCAAGGTCAGGCAAGTGCTGCTTTGTCCCAGCACAGACCCTTCACAGGGTCTCCTTGGACCTTTGTGTATGGTGGAATTCCTTCCTCTCCTCCTGGCATTTAAAATGAAGGAAAACAACAGTGTCATGTTTTTAACCAAGACAATTTTGCATCCACGCCATGTTTTATTGTCGTCCCTGTTGATACTGTCTTATGATAGATGCACCAAGCTGGATCCATCACCACATGCACATGGAGTCCTTTCTGGCTTCACCGGGGCCCTGCCTGGTGTCCTGAGTATGGGTGCTACCAGAAGCACAGCAAGGATGGTGTCACAAGCCTTTACTCTTTTGTAGCTCCAGGATAAGAAAAGTTTATAGCCAATATTAAAAAATGCAATGATAACATTATGCTATTTATGAGGGTTTTGTTAGGCTTTTCTTCCAGCAGGTCCCACACAATGTAGTTAAACCAATTGCAGTGAGGGGAGGAAGCAGACACAGGGTCACAAAAAATGGCCAGGATAGAGCTCAGATAGACCATGTGTCTCTTGGTTTCCCGTGTACATGAGTGACAGCGCACCTCTGACAGTGTCTGCTTCTCTGTGAGAGGAGGGATGTACTGCTTGGGCACAGCTCATCCTTTATAGGTGTGGGCCCTGGCTTTTGGCAGAGCTCCTAAAGTTTGGCTTGCTCCTGCACAGCAAGCTCAGAGCATGCTGCTAATGCACTGAGTTTCTTCAGGAAAAAAAAAAAAAAAAAAATATTTCCAGCTGAAATTACCATTAGGAAACTTCTGCTGCCAGGCAATACAGGTTTATATGTATACGTATTTAAGGTACCACTGAAAGGAAATATACTAGGATGAGGAAAATGTCCAAGAAAATTATGATGCACACTAACAATGTTCCAATTAATTAATAGTAAGTGACACAGGAAGGAAACGTTTGATGCAGGACCATCTGCTCAGAGCTGTGGCAGTTCTGCAGCATGGGGCGAGTGGGAGCACAGGAGCCATGAGTAAGCGAGGGCTCCCTGCTGCACTTTGACGCAGGTGGCTCCGTAGCTGTGAAAGGATATTTTTGAAGGACACAGGAGTTTACTAATTAAAAAGATAAATCTCCTGAATTGCACTCCTATAATTACATTGTTATTACAGCAAACGCAGCTAAATTGACTTACAGGAGAGCGGCTTTTGCCTTGCCCCACTATGTTTACATACAAATCCCTTCGTGTAGCAGCCCCTTGACTGCTTTGCTGGCTTGTTTAGTACCATATGTTTCGCCCTGTACACTCCAATGGGCAAATCCAGTCATCTTAATAATCCCAATAACTACATCACCAAGTCCAGAGCATCGATTGGTCATGTGGTTCTCTGTCTCCCCAGCGACAGGGAGTCTGACTCACTGCCTGAGCTCAAATCACCTGTCAGAACTCATCTTTTCTCCTTAAATCATTGCATTTGGTATTCTTCTGCCACAGCAACACACTCAGGCCTTTGCTTCTGGCAAAGCTCAGCCCTACCTTCCCACAGCTCAGCATTGTGTCTTGGGATTGTTGTGCACAGCTCTCTGTGATTGTGATTTAAGTGAGGCTGGTTCGCACCATAGGAAGCAATGCTGCTTTCTCCTGAAGCTGGGGAGGGAGGAAAATGTTCGAACTGGGAGTGGAGGAAAGGAAGAGATTACTCTTCACTGTGCAATTTCTCCTGTGCCATTTGGTTGATGTTGTCTTCACTGCTGTCAGTTCATGAGCTGGGAGGAAGGTGAAGGGGCTGTGCTGCAAAGAGAACCTTGCAGGACAGAGAAAGAAATGTTTTTAATATCATATGCCAGAAAAAAAATGACTTCCACTGAAAAATACACATTAGACAAATAACAGTACATTTCTAGTCCCCCTCCCTGCAAAAATAACTTTGAAAAGCTTGATAGACTCAATCAGTATTTAGCTTTGCAAAAAATGTGCTAAACTAGACTTGTCCCAAGTAAGTCCTGTAAAGTAAATAAAGGTTTTCCAGAAGATGCCAAACCCATGTAACCCCTGGAAGAGCTGGGTTAGCTCTGAGCTGACAGCCCACCTAATGGCTCTCTGCAAGCCTGGGGTTTCCCAAGGAAACAGTTCCAAATCTGCCCCACCCTGCACTGCAGCTCTGGTGCTTGACCATGAAATGTGGAGCCCCACGGGCCATGGCTGAACTTAGGGCGTGGGTCTGGGGTTCTGGGGTCTGGTTGGCCTCGACCAGCCAAGTCAGCTGTTTACTGCTGCCTCAGCATGGCTGAATTAGAGGCTCCAACACAATGTCTGCATTAGGTGGGGTGCAAGGGGGTCCTTCAGAGCACTCAAGGGGAGCAGGAAGCTGCCAAACCAAGGGAGAACGAAATGCAGAGGAAAGGGGGAAGAAAACTTGGCTGGTCTGGTTGTTCTGGCACACCTGTTCCCAGGGGATAGGAGGGAGACTCCCCAGGCAACAGATACGCAGCGGCTGGGGCACAGCCTGTGTGGGTGAGCCTTGT
This sequence comes from Hemiprocne comata, assembly GCA_020745705.1. Classification (NCBI taxonomy): domain Eukaryota; kingdom Metazoa; phylum Chordata; class Aves; order Apodiformes; family Apodidae; genus Hemiprocne; species Hemiprocne comata. Next base: position 32,912,791 of record CM036588.1, read on the forward strand.
GTCCAAGCTGTGCCTCCTCTTCATTGAGAGCACGGCCTCTGCTTCATGTACACACAGCAGGACAGCGCTGCCTGCCCCTGCTTGCCAGGACTGTTGGTGGGATTCCATATCGGGTGCAGCCCCCGTGGATGTCTAGCTTGGTCTGACTGCCTTCCTCAAGCTGGGAGTGGGGAGCTCCCGGTGGTTTTGGAGCCAAGGGGAAGGTGGAAACGAGCACCTTGGGGGCTCAGCCGCTGCTGAGCAGAGTTTTGGGGTGCTGGTGGCTGTGCTGGCTGGAGCTGAGCTGGAATAGCATCAAGTGCTGCCCTGGCAGCCAGGCAGCCCCAGGGACAGTGGGCCCAGCTGTCTCCCACTGCCATTGACAGCAAATGTGAGACCTGGACTGAACCCTGCCTCCTTATCTCCCCTGAGCAGCCTTCTGATGGAGCAGACAGGGGAGGTGCTATTTAAAAGCCTTATTAAACTATCCGGGGTCACAGTCTGTAACAACATGAGGGGTTAAGAATCACATAAATTTCCAATCCCAAGGCTTTTAAAGGCCTGGCCCTTCATTTCATGTCGCTTCAAAAAATAAAATGTCAGTGCAACAGCAGCTCTGAGCTCTTTGTACATCTTTGCAGTTCTTTCTTTCCTGAAATGAATCAAAACAAAAGGAAGGTGACTCTTGCTGTTTGGCTGGCTCAACATCCAGCTGCACATCAAAAATATCCATAGGTCAGCCAAGTCACATTCATTTGGAGGGAGACACCCTAATTGGCTGGGCTCTTTTACAGGCACAGGATCTTGGTCCCAGGAGGAGGCAGGAGTTTATCCCTTGCATAATCAATAAGGATTGTTGTTAATAATCAACAAGGTCACATGTTCTTCTAGGATGGGACTGTGGGTTAAACACAGCCTTTGGCGTCAAGGTGTCAAGGTGTCAAGACAAGTGACACCCCTTTGAACCCCTCCCATTGCTCTGCAGGAAACTGGGTTGATGGAGAGAGGAGAATGAAAAGGAGGAGGACAAGGATGGCATAGAGTGGTCACAGTTTAGAAAGGGTCTGAACCTGCCACACCTTTTTCAGCATTTAGCCAACTCCAAAATAGACCACAGGCAAGTTTGATACTGTCATTCATTGCTTTGCTCTTTAAAGGATCGCTCTGCTGAGAGTAACCCTCCAAGCCTCCTTCAAATGGTTTTATTCCTTATTTCAGGACAAGAAACAGAAGCTGAATGTTCAGCTCCACCAGTGATGGCTGCAATGGCATTTTGTTTTGAGTGACTTTTGTCTGGCCCACTATCTGCCACAGCTTCTCTATGTGTTCTGTGATGGCAAGTGCAAACAGTTTCTTCTTCCTTCTAGTTTTTTCCTAAGGGACTCAGGAAGCATGATCATTGTAAAGAAGAGCAGGAAGATCACCCCCTTTTATTTTAACTGGTAAAAAGTCTATACATTGCACACTTCATTGCCTTTCAGTGCCCATGATGGAAGTAGATATATGAAGCTTTGCAGCCTTGGAGGTCCATTAGGTACCATAAACTGGTTACTCATGAACACAAATTTCAGTTCCCCTGTCTTCAGGAACCGCACACAGAAATCAGACAAATTACAGTTGGCTTTATATTTCTTCTCATTAAGTGCATCCAAACACTTTAACAACACATCCCAGCACAAGCTTTTCAGCATCACCTGTAAATAACCTGGAGATATGAAATTGTCCTGCTATACTGCAAACTGTCCTGCCCCACTTGGCAATGCAGAGACCTTCACAGTTCCTCACACTGCCACTATGATGTACTCGTATGTAGTTACTATATCTCTGCGTTGCCCAACAGCTCTCCTCATGAACCCCACATTGTAAACACCACATGGATAGAAAATAAAAGATGATCTGGCATACAGATAGAAACAGAAGAGGTAATCACAGGTAAAAAGTCTGCTGTATGGATATAATAGAAATAATATGCTAGGCTGAAAGCACTCACTGAAGGCATCGTTCTTGTTAATTCTTCTTTCCTGCCACAAGGCTTGAGCAATAATTCTGATTCCCTCTTGGGCTGTGGGGAAAATAAGGTGTTATTCAGCATGAGAAAGTGCCCCAGGGCAAAATCTGCTCCCTAGTTGCCTCTGATCCCTAGAGGATCCACTCAGCAGCTGTCCTTTTCCAGGTGGTGATGGCTTTCCCATCTGCTCAACCCTGGTACCAAGCCCAGCATTGCTGACTGCTGTAGGCAGTGTCAATACATCAGTCAAGACATCTCCCCACTGCTCCCCCGACCCACCTGTGTGGTAGGCTAAGGAGGCAGGCATCAGAAAGGCAGGCATGTCCAACAAAGTCACAGCCGAGGGTACTGCCTGCCCTGGTGGGGTATTGCAGGAGTGCAAAGCTTGGTGGCACAGGGAGCACCCCCAGACCAGATATTTGGACTTCTGAGATCAAAGGTGAGAAGGAGGTTATCTCCAGGAGATGAGGCTATAGCAGCAGGGGAAAAGCGTGATCACCTTCTCCTCATCCCTGGAGGAAGGAAAGAGCTTGTGCTGTGACTTTCAGGCAAATGGAGGCAGCTTACCATCTTGCAGAGGTTTTCCATCCCTCTGTCCTCCAGCACATCCATGAGTTGCCCCTTGTGTGAAGACACAACAGTGCTACTGGAGCTCCTCAACACATTATGATGGTCTTTGTGAAGGCCCAGGAAAGGCTTTCAAGTATGCACACAGCTCTGCCTTGAGTATTGTTTGTAGCTGCTATTTCCCAAATCACACAAAGAGTCTGGCACTTCTCAGATATATTCAGCTCTAGTTTTCAGCCTGTATAGTTGCAGCTCGTGAACATCTTGATAAGCCCTTGTACCCCGTCTCATGTAGGTTTTTTTAAAGACACAGTACAAAAGAGTCTGGAATGTGGTGGAGACCAATGCCATAGCTGGCATCTGGAGAAATGAAAGGCTGGAGACAGAACTGGCAAAGTACCACTGTCTTGAGTTTGTAAAGGCAAAACCAGATCTGTCAGGCCTTCGCTGCACTTAGCTAGCAGCAGCAGCCTGGAAAACATCTTTAATATATTTGCTGCAGCTGTGCGGAGTTTGATAATTAAGAACAATGCCATATCCAAGACACATCCACCACACCTTGATTACTATAGGTGCTTCTTCTCAATTTAAATTCAGCTGACTCTATATTTAGCAGGTTTTTGTGTTATTGCTATTGTCACACAAAAGTTCTTGGCAACTTCAGGGACCATGGAGAGCTGGCTGACTGAAAAACAAGAAGATGTCTAGGGTCTCTTTCATGTCCTTTACTCCTAGCTATTGCTTCCTCTCCTGCCAGAAGCCCACATACTTCACCCCAGGGGCAAAGTACATTAGTATTGTAGAAACATAATCTAACAGAGTAAATGAGGCCTTATAAAATATATTTTAGATATATTTTAAGCTGAACTGGTAGTATCACTTATTCTTGACACTGCCTCCTGCTTCCTGGTATAAGCCCTTTTTGTCTGCTGATTATAATTTTGACAAATGCTTTAAGCCTTTAGGTCCTGAAATTTTACATGCCCCTGTGTCCTCCCCACAGTGAGGGAGAGCTTCAGCCAAAAAGCCCTATCTGTTTTTGTAGAAGAAGCCCAAAACCCAAAAGAGCATAGCCAACCAAAAATATTCTGCTAAAAAATTACCTATTTTTGGTTTGGTTTAAAGAACCCACAGCAGCATAGTTCAAAGTCAAAGCCTGAAACCTGAAGCAGGAGTTGCCTTTTGTCAGGGACAATTTTAATTTTATCATTCCCATTAAAATCTGCCTCAATTTGACCATAATGTCAGCTTGACAAAGTGCATTAAAGACTGCTAACTGCTTGGTTGGCTGTGGGCAGGGTCGGGCCCAGGGAGAGCGTGACATTCCCACCGTGGTGGGTCTGTGCTCACAGCAGCTTTGGCAAGCAGCAACGAGCCCTATCCTCCCCCACAACATCTGGCTGCCTTATTCCAGCCATTGTGTCCCATGCTGAGTCCCCTGCTCTGGTCCATGTGGCCCCAGTGGGCCACAGCAGGTTTCAGTGCAGAGCCTCTGCATCCCTGAGGCTCTGGAAGAGCTTATGAGACCTTGTGGTGCCTCACAGTCTGCAACACAACCTCAGTGCTGTGAGGAGAAACTGGAGGATGGGCTGTGGGAGATGACCCTCCCCCTCTACAAGCCCTTTACCCCTGCTTACCTCTCCAGATGCATCATACTTTGGGTCATGATCACTAGATATGAGATGCTTGTTTCTCCTGGCCTCTCCAGCTACCTTTATTCTAGTGTACAAAACAAGGCCAGGGTGTGGGCTCAGATACCAGCCTTTGATCATCCACACACAAATAATTTGCATGCTTCTTGGCACAGTGTTGGTCCACGACCAACAGTGCCTAGGCATGGTTCAGTGGCACATGCCAGGGATGGCTCCCCACTGGCAAAGCCTGCCCAGGGGCAGGAAAAAGTGTCAGTGGGCAATACAAGCTGTGCCGTATCTCTTAGTCTCAGGAGAAAGAAGACATCCCCAGGTTGCTGAGCTAAAACTTCAGTGGTGTCACTGCTGGGTGCAGGCAATGTGAGGCTGGGAGGGTGCTGCTCAACTCGAAGCAAAACAGGCAAGGAGAGTTCCATGGGAGAAGGAGCAAGGCAGGCAGGAAAACTGAAAAATTGCACACTATGCCATACATGTTCCCCACATACATACCTCAGTGGAGAAAAAAAGGGATTTGGAGCATGAACTCTATGTACTCAAAGCCTAGAAGCTGCCTGCATGAACCCAGCTTTTCCTTTTTCTTCTCATAATAGTTGCATACAGTCCTTAGAGCCCTACAGCACACAGTGTCTGGACATTACTGGGTAGAGAGGGAGTCTCTTTCCGTGAAGAAGCTGTGTGGTGAAGGAGTGAGGAAAAAGACTTCAGGAGAAGGAACAATTTCTTGGGGGTTAACGGATCTGCATACTGCTCAGGAGCACTAGATGTTGGTACTGCCTTTTCCACAAGTTTTCTGGGCAAAGCTGGGTGAGCCGCTTCACCAGAAAGTGATCACAGTTTCTTGTTTTCTGCCTACTTAACTTTAAATGCAGGATTGGTTAGCAGCTGAGATGAGCCACAAAACTTTCCTTTCTGCTTCCCCTTCCTCAGTCTCACAGGGTTGTTCCAGAAAGAATTTAATTGATGTCTGAAGTCCTGCCATGTCATAGTGATGAGTCCCATAGAAATGCCTAGAGGAAACAAATAGCTTCTGCTTGACACGGCAAACTGCAAATAAGGCATGAGGCCACATACTGAACAAAATGCCAGTCAGTTGCTTCTGAAGCCACTTCTGTCTTTTCTGTGCACTCGAGCAGACAGAGGGGTGCAAAAGCAATTTAAAACTTCCCTTTCTTGCAACGCCTGCAGGAAACTTGACAGCGATAAGCAGGCTGGTTCTCTAGGCTCCTGGTTTGCCTTGTTGATGGGTGCTTTCTTCCTCTTCTCCCTTGTATTCAGATCCATCATTTGCCTTGTCTACCACTTTGGGGCAGGGAAGGGGCAGGGGGTGTCTTGTGTTGATACAGCTCTGAGCACAATGGGAGCCCTAGCCAAAAGCATGTTTCAGAGGCTACTTCAGTGTGTATCCTAAATGACTGGGAAAATACAAGCACGTACACAAACCTTGTGACAGTCTTCCATCTCTCTTGTGTAGCTTCCTCTTTGCCTCCTGATTTCCCTCTTTGTTTTAATGAGGCTGCAGTCCTGCAATGTTTGTAACTCGGATCATCTCAGTGCTCTGACTTACAGCCAGACTGGGTGTGAGAGACGGACACTGGGGAAGAGTTGTGATGGGAGAGCTGGCAGGGCATGGGGCTCCAGCAGGGCAGGGTGGGCATGGAAATGAGGAGCAGCTCCTTGCACTGCTTACAAGCAGCATGGGGTAAACCCCTGGTGTGAGATTTGTGTCTGACAGCTTGAGGAAGCTTAAATGTGGACCTCAGATCTTGGCCCAGTAAAACTTAACATCTCTTTTTATCTTCAAAGCAATTCATAAATGTCAAAGATTTCACACTCATAATACCACCCCGAGCTGGGTGGGGAAGTTAAATGCTCAGTAGGGGCAGAGCTGAAGGACGTGGACACTTGTATCAAGCTAGAGTTTCTAAAGCATTTAATTCCCCCTGAAATGCCTCACAAGTCGCATTTTCAGATGGGCACTGAATGTAGCTCCAGATGTGCAACGGAGCTTAAGCAGTGCCTCCTTCCCTCTGCTGGAAGATAACTTCTGGGGCTATATGTCTCCAGATCAGATTTGCACACGGAGGCAGCATTGCCACCTCCCACGGGGGCTGCTTGTGCCTTCTCAGGGACAATTCCTGAGGTGTTTTGGTTTTTTTCCCTGTAGCCTTTCCCAGTTCTCAAACAAGGAACCTCCTGCCCCCCAGCTGAGAGGCACTGACCCCACCAGCCAAGCACTGCCATGTGTTGAGCTTTATTATGTGAGTCCAGTGCTGACACCAAAAAGCCCTCGCAGCATGAAAAATGTGCCCTCTGGCCTCTGGCTCACCCTGCCCTTGTCATCGAAGCGTTTCCTCTCCATCATTCGTCAAGCTGTTGCACCAGCAAAGCAGAACCTGATTGTTTCTCCCTGTTTCCTGCAGCCTTTCTGCCTTCATGTTCAAAAGAGGCTGTCACACGCTGCAGCCAGGTACACAAAAGGGCCCATGCTGCTCAAAAGGGCTGCGTTCCCACCTCCCTCCCCTCAGTCAGCCAACACCATCAATGGGAAAATACTCATGCCAGAAATATCCAAGCCAGGGCAACAAGTGCTTTGTAGCCTCTCTCCAGCTTGCATCCCGAGGAGAGGAGAGGCTATGGATTTTTCTGTCCTGTGCTGCTTGCTATTTGCTGAGTTGACTCCTGCTGAGTTGACTTCTGTCTCTTTCAACAAGCTGTTGTTTTTTTTCCCACCGTATCTCCCTGCTGCCTGGGTGTTTCTACAAGCCCATGTCCCTTCCTAGGTTTCAGGGCTTCCCTTCTCCCTGCAGGAAGGGTGCCCTCCTGCTCACTCCTGCTGAGTGTCAGCAAGGGCTCCCCCAGACTTCCTCTCACCCATGCTCTTCTGGGAGAGCTGCAGGTGGCAAGGGAATTAGCTTTCTTTGCTGAAAAAGATGCCATGTAGCAAACTCATCCCCTGACATGTTCTCCCACGCTCTGGCAACCTGGGGTGTCACACTCTGTTCACTTTGCACTGAATGGTTTATGGAAGGGAGAGACATGTCTTCTCCTGCCCACATACCCAGCACAGGGTAGCGTGTTCAGGGTAAGCCTCTCCACTCTCAAGTAGCTCACAGGGAAATTTTGCCTTTCCTTAGCAAGAAGAGCAAGAAGGCAGAGGTACTGAATGCCTTCTTTGCCTCTATCTTTAATCCTGCAGACTCTCCCCAGGAGCCCCAGATCCCTATAGCCCCAGAAGGAGTCAGGATAAAGGAGGAGTTTGCTTTGGTAGATGAGGATTGGGTTAGGGATCAGTTAAGCAATCTGGACATCCATAAATCGATGGATCCGGATGGAATGCACCCACGGGTGCTGAGGGAGCTGGTGGAGGTCATTGCTAGGCCACCCTCCATCATCTTCGGTAAGTCATGAGTAACAGGAGAGGTGCCTGAGGACTGGAGGACAGCAAATGTCACACCAGTCTACAAAAGGGCAAGGACGAGGACCCAGGTAACCTGGTCAGCCTTATCTCCATCCCTGGAAAGGTGATGGAACAATTTATTCTTGGCACTGTCTCTAGGCATATCAAGGATGAGGGGGTCATTAAGAGCAGTTAACATGGTTTTACCAACAGGAAGTCATGTTTGACCAATCTTATAGCCTTCTATGAGGAAGTAACTAGGTGGATAGATGATGGTAGAGTGGTAGATGTGGTTTATCTTGATTTCAGTAAAACATTTGACACTGTCTCCCACAATACCCTCGTAGATAAGCTAAGGAAGTGTGGTCTTGATGATCAGGTATTGAGATGGATCGTGAACTGGTTGAAAGGAAGAAGTCAGAGAGTTGTGGTCAGTGGGACAGAATCTAGTTGGAGGTCTGTGACTAGTGGAGTCCCTCATGGGTTGGTACTGGGACCGGTACTGTTAAATATTTTCATCAACGACCTGGATGAGGGAACAGAGTGTGTCCTCAGCAAGTTCGCTGATGACGCTAAACTGGGAGGACTGGCTGACACACCAGAAGGCTGTGCTGCCATTCAGCAAGACCTGGACAAGCTGGAGAGTTGGGTGGGGAGAAACTTGATGAAATTCAACAAGGGCAAGTGTAGGGTCTTGCATCTGGGAAAGAACAACCCTGTGTACCAGTACAGGTTGGGGACTGACCTGCTGGAGAGCAGTGTAGGAGAAAGGGACCTGGGGGTCCTGGTGGACAGGAGGATGACCATGAGCCAGCAATGTGCCCTTGTGGCCAAGAAGGCCAATGGCATTCTGGGGTGCATTAGAAAGGGTGTGGTTAATAGGTCAAGAGAGGTTCTCCTCCCCCTCTATTCTGCCTTGGTGAGGCCGCATCTGGAGTATTGTGTCCAGTTCTGGGCCCCTCAGTTCAAGAAGGACAGGGAACTGCTTGAAAGAGTCCAGCGCAGAGCCACAAAGATGATTAAGGGAGTGGAACATCTCCCTTATGAGGAAAGGCTGAGGGAGCTGGGTCTCTTTAGCTTGGAGAAGAGAAGACTTAGGGGCAACCTCATCACAGTTTACAAATATGTTAAGGGGGAGTGTCAGGATGATGGAGCCAGGCTTTTTTCAGTGACGTCCAGTGATAGGACAAGGGGCAATGGGTGCAAAGTGGAGCATAGGAGGTTCCATGTAAATATCAGAAAAAACTTCTTTACTGTGAGAGTGACAGAGCACTGGAACAGGCTGCCCAGAGAGGTTGCGGAGTCTCCTTCACTGGAGACATTCAAAACCCGCCTGGACAAGTTCCTGTGTGATGTGCTCTCCTGTGTGACCCTGCCTGGCAGGGGGGTTGGACTAGATGAACTTTTGAGGTCCCTTCCAACCCCTAGGATTCTGTGATTCTGTGTCTCACAGCAGCTTTGGACTTCAGACCAGGGAAAAGCCCATGGTTGAGAGATGTTGGATGCAACTCCTCCCTTTGCAGAAAGCAGGGGGAGACCTGCTGGTCTGGAGGTGCTCTCAGACACCCAAGCTGGGATAACAGTGCTCTGATCTGACTAAGTGTTTCCCCTTCTAGGATGTAAAAATCTTGCTGGCCCTGTTTAAAGAGTGTACCTGTTTTTCTCCCTCGTCCCCAAGCCTGACCTAATGGTGGTGAATTTCTTTTCCACTCAGTAGCACGACTCCTTTCCCTCAGTGCATAGCTTGGTGGCTGCTCACTGGTGCCGAGTCAAGGCTTTTGGCCTTTGGGAATGATAATAATTTCCAAATTGTTTTCCATTTTGTGGAGTGCATCCTGAGAGTGCAGCCTGGCTTGGGGCTCCTCATGTAACACCTGGGGCCATTATTCCCTCCCATGGTCCCCGACACCCCAAGACCCTCCTCCAAACAAAACCCCAGACAAACAGCTAGGGAGGGTTTTCAAGAGCCTGTGTGTGCTCTGAAGTGGAAACTACATTTTGTCCCCAGTTCCCAGGGGGTCAGGACATGAGAGCTTTTGTACTAAAGAGGAGAGTAAGCTGGGGCATGTAAGGGTCTGCTGGCCCTTACCAAAAGTGAAAGGATGGGAAGACATCACCAGGAGCTACACTTCAGTGGGACACAGCAGGTGGGATGGGATTTGAGAATATTGCCGTACAGGCACAGGTACTGAGCAGGAGGGGAGAGAGATTGCCAGGCATCACAGCTTAGGAACAATGCGTGGATCCAGCAACCAGGCTCCCATATTTTTTGGGTGGCATACAGTGACTGTGCTGTGGATTTGGGAGGAATAAAACTGTCAGGAGGAGTGATGTGCCTTTCCTCCACAGCAAGACCAGGAAAACAGCAGCAGGAGGCATGGTTCCCCCTCCTCTTGCAGAGATCTCAACTCTGCTCTCACGTAACCACCTACAGACAGCTGTATTTGCGCTGCTAAAGCACCAGCTTAATTGGCAAACTGGTTGTTTATCTTTAAAAACACAGAGCTGCCCTTCCGTGCAGCCTTATGTCAAGGAATGCAACAGCTCTGATCTGACCCAAAACACTTTTCACCTTCCAGATTACCAACCAAAAGCCCTACCCTTGTATTTCCTTGCTCTTTGCCAGCTTTGGTGTGGTGCTTCATCCTGGCAAGCCAAAGTAGTCAGCTGTACAACTCCACAGGGAAAGGATTTTGCTGGTGTGCCTCATGGTGCTACACCTGGGCATCACCAGGAGCTCTGCCAATGCTTGTTGTGATAGCTCTGCTTTCATTGACCCCCACAACTTAGGGTCAGATTTTTGGAAATACTTAAAGGTTGTGATTTACAGATCAGAGGTGCAGGTTTTATTGAAAATCCCCTAGGTACCAGCTCTAAACCCTTCGTTTTCTAAATGCATTTGAAAATCTTGGCTCAGAGGTGTTTAAACAACAGCAGCAAAGCCCCCTCCCCTAACTAACTTCCAGCCATTTCTCAAAGTCACCCTTGGCAGCTCCCAAATGGACTGAAATGCATTGCCCAGGCTCAGATTTTTTTAAGGGAACAAAACAGCAGCTGAGAACATCAGTCACAGCAAAGACTGTTTTGGCAACACAGAGAGGGGTTAGGTCATGTACAAATGGCACATGTGCAATTCCTCCTTTAGTTACAGGCTGAAATTTGTGCAGGTCATGCAAAAAGGACTTTTTTTCTTTCCCTGACTTAGTATTTTAAGAGTTTTTCAGTTGAAACAGGAGAAAGGGAGCTGATGTGAAGGGGTTACTATCATGTAATGAAGTGGCGGACCTGTCATGTGCTCATGTGACAGGGTGGGGAGGAGAAGAGGAAAGCAGCAAAAAGAGTCTCCAACAGGAGACCACGTCCCCAGACACATCCAGGCAAAGGCGTGTGTGCACGTGTACATATGCTTATGCATAAAACACTGGCAGGATCCAGCTGTGCTTACCATTCCTCCCAGAGGTACTACTACAGCAGTGCTTCTAACCAGGAAAACCCTCTGGCTATAAGCCAAAGGAGAGACAGGCTGTAATGGTAGTCAGACGGGGGGGGTGAGATCCTTCACCAGAGTGAAGGGAGAGAAGGGAGTTTTGCTTTCTTATGTCTTTGCAGAAAGGTTGGTCTTGTACAATGCACTGCAGTGAGGTTTTGCACCTCTTTTATTTTTCTTTTCAGTTTTGGTAGGGCAACAGCAGGATCCAGATCACACTGTGCTCACAGGAACATCCATTACATAGTTCCTCGTCCAGCCAGGGTGTCCTTCTCCTGTGTGAGACTGATGCCTACACACTGCCACCAAGGTTTTCACAGATGGCCAAGCCCCTGCAAGGAGCCAGACTATGCTGTGAATTCACAGCATCACTACATCTCTGCTTCTTGGACAGAGCTACAGGCTCAGTACATTGTGGGACTGCTGATAAAGACACTCATTTTGCTGGGAAAAATATCCAGGCCACAGTGTCCTTGAGAGTCCTGCTGCAGCCCCTCTGCCCCCAGGTTCCACCATTGCCCTACTCAATGGGCTCAGTGGTGCTGCATTGCCTGTCTCCTGCCACACTCACAGCTTGATAGTGGCACACAGGGGTGGGCAGGCTCATCCCCTTACGTTCCTCAAGGTGTTCTTTCCTGGGAGGCTGCAGCTGTAGCCAGCCTCACAAGCTGGCCCCTGGCCAACACCACAGCTTCGGTGAGATCACTGCCTCAGTGAGATCAAAATAAAGTGGCCAGTGGAGAAGTGTAGAAAATGGTAAGATTTGCTTCCAAGAATAATCTCCTTTTATTAGTTTTCTTTTTTCTTTTCTTTTTCTTTCCTTTTTAACAGAAGTATATTAGTGGCAAATATCCATTTAACTATTGTAGCAGATATGAGCCAAATATACACCAGAAATCTGCATCACGAGACTATTCCTAGCAAATGCTACTTCTGTCTCACCATTCATTAAAGCTACACATAATGTCCTTGCATGGCCTTGCTGATACTCAGGTGAGGACCCTGTCTTTCAACCTCAGAGCACCCAGATGCACAGTGCAGCACAGGATTAGGCCTATGAGAAGCACTGAGAGGAAGGGAGGGAGCAGGGAAACAGGGTATGTTTCCAAACCTCATGGAAACTGTTGCATGGAAAATGCATTTTTCCAGTCCTGGCAAGGTAAGGACAAAGGAATTGTTAGAAGAGTGTAAGAGAAAAAAGTCTGAATAAAATCAGTGCTATGCCAAGACGCCTCCTTAGGATGAGCTTTCCTTTCTCTTTTTACTTATTTATTTTTTACTAATCAGGTTTCATTTATGTTTTACACCCACTGTATGGCCCCAGCGGTGTCACTGCCCTTCCTGCTACAGGGATCTGGCTCCCAGCACTCATAGATCTATAGCCTTGCCCACTCTGGGGGCCACCCACCTCCATAGCCCCATGCATGTGCAGGGCTCCTGGGAAGTATTACTAGCCACTGGGCACTCCATGGAGCCACCGAGTCCCCCAGCAGAAGTGTGGGAACCGAGTCGAGTAGGGACCAAGGTCAAGCCCAGGGCCAAGTGTCTAATAGGCAGAATAGTGGCTCAGCAAGTATCGGATGTGCATAACTCAATAAACAGGAGGTAAATCTGCTTTTTGGATCATGACAGCTCCTCCTTATGGTCTCAGAAAAACATCACTGAAGCCTCACAGAATCAAATTACTGTCTAGTTTTTCTAGTGGTGAGCTACAGAAAGATCCAAGATTGCTGAAGGCTGGAAGGACATGCAGCTTATAACTCCTTGAACTAGGAGTTATAAGTGTTTAGCAAGGATTTCTGCCATGTGACTGCTGCCAGGAAATCAGGCCCCTTGGGCTGAAACATTTCCAAGCATCAGACTACCATACTACAGCTCCCCTACATATTCAGTAGTACAGCAAAGGGAGGAGTCATAGCATCACCAAATGGGGACAAAAGGATCAGAGATGGGGAAAGCACCAGCTCCCCACCATCTCTGCCTGTTTCTCGCATGCCTTAGAGGTAGGACAGCCACCTTTCCCTGGACCAGAAGTAGCACTCAGGTTGGAGGACTTGAGGCTGGAATTCACCTCTCTTGTTTTAGGGGCTTAAGATTTAGTCTTAACTAATCTGCATGGGTACCCCTAACAGTCATGGGAGAACAACAGACATTGACTTCCAGAAGTCAGTATATGCCTCCCATTTTGACAACCTCTTTTATGAAAATTACCCGGCTTGGTCTGGTGAGAGAACAAGCTTCAGAAATAGATCCAAGAATCTGAGAGGGCCTCTGTAGGTAAAAGAAGATCAAACATGGACAGTGTCTCTGAGATCTTCACTCAGTTTTTCACTGACCACCAGCAGTGTTTTGGGAATATGAGTATGCAGTAGCAAAATAAGCTCTATATATTGGACTCTCTTCTTCACCTCCTATAAAATAAGTAAGAACCATTACATGACTACAAAATCAAATAAATAGCAAGGGAAAGAGAAGAGTTTTCCACTTGTTCTGCTTGATAGAAACCCTTGGGACACCTGCTGGGTTAGTGACAGACCAAAATGCTTTCTATTTGCCTTGGGAAAATGGCATTGCACAGCAGAAAAACTTAAAAGAGCAACATGTGTGGACTTAGTGTTGCCATTGCAGTCACACTGGCATGCACAGGAGAACAGAGTAATCAGTAAGTCTACTTAAGGAGAGAAAGGCAAAATCCAGGCCAATCAGCTTCTGAGGTAGCTCAGAAAACCTGGCAGCTGCACAAGGAAATAGAAGGAATCAAGAGAAACAGGAGACCATGAAAGATCAGCTGCAAGAAACACAAGCCAGTATGAAAATATTCCCAATCCTTTTCTAAATAAGACCTTGGGAACAGAGTTAATCTGTATAATATTGATCTAATGTAATAATATTGCTGCTCCTCAGTCCATAGATAGAGATGAGTGGCTATGCATGGGATAAAAAAAGAGCTGCTGGGAGTCCACAGCTATCACAAGGCAGAGTGTGGACCAGCTCCTGGTCTGCACACAATCAAGTTGCTCTTGGGAAGAGTTGGCTCAGGAACTCGAGATGGGAAAAGCAAAGCTTGGAGTTCACATATGGAGTAACTTCTTGTCCCCTGGAAGGTGGCAAGGCAGCAAAAGCTGCTCTTTAATGTTCCTCCCTAACTTTGAGTGCTTTAAAACACAGTTTGGTTATATCAAGTTTTGCTCTCACTGAACTGCTGCTTAGACACCTAAGCAGAACAGGCCACCTGCCTTTCTTGGTGATAACACCGTCTTCTCTCTGCTTCACTGTACTTCTTTCACTGGAATGTTCCTGTTTCTGCACCCTCCCTCCAAAGGGTCAGAGGGGAAGGATACTTTGCTTTCACTCCAACAGTAGGAGCAGCGGGTGCTTTATCTCACCACCTTCTGTTGGGCTGCACTCATTGTGCCTCCTGTGTTCTGGAAAGTTCTCCTTTAAACCCCTCCATGAGGGGCTCAAGTGCAACACAGTTGTAGGGTGACTATTCAGGGAACAATGAGATTTTGACTAAGAATGACAAGTTGAAACAAGGGAAACCACAGAAGGAAGAGCTGATAGGTGGACAAAACTGGTGAAATAGAGAAGAGCAAGAAAAGTTCACACTGCAGTCAGAGCCACCTGACTTCTCCACCTTGATCCCATGCTGCCCAGACAAATGCCATGCCCTGGCATAAGTCCCACCTACCTGAAGGTTGCTATAATTTATTGCAGCCTGCCGATAGTCCCTGGAAGCAGCTACAGCAGCTATTACTGCAAAATAAAATAAAACCCCATGAGTGATGTTCCCACTATCAGGCAGAAAGAGCAGGGCGGGAGAGCAGTGCCTGCCCTATGGCATTTTGGGAACCAGAGTGGCATTTCATCACTACTGCAATGCTAATGCTGAGCTCTTGTCTGCATCTCAGCCTTAAAAATACTGGATAGCTTCAGTTCCTGGGCTGTTACATCACTTTGAAGGCTCTCATGCTTGCGGGATGCTGGGCTGCAGCATCTAGCCAGAGACAGGTACTTCACACCACTTACCCCAGCATGTCAGCACAAGCGGCGTAAGGAGCTATGACTCAGACTGAAATGGAGGTGTTTACCTTAGGGGAAACTGCAAGGAAAAAGAAAATATTTAGAAAGCTTTTAACACCATAAATGAAAGGCAAGCTCACCACAACAGAGCTCAAGGTAAGTGCTGGTTGTGGGAATGTCCCCAGAGGGGAGGATAGCAGGGCAAAGGCAGCGTTTGGCAGGACAGGTGCAGTGTTTCCCCACTAGCCCCAGAGCAGGCAGACACAGGCAGGCTGCAGCTGGAAGCAGACAGCTTCTGACTCCCAGTGGGCCTCCTCCATCCCAGGGAGGAGTGGGGCAAACTGCACGGACAGCTTATTGGGTGGAGTAGTCACTGATGATTTCAAAGAGAGTAACTGGGCAAAGCCTTGCCTTTTTTCTGCTGTTCACAGGATACCAAGGATCATAGAGCTGGAGCCTTCTTGCCATGATGATGTTAAATTTGCCTCAGGAGCTGGCCTGTACCTCCAGCTCTGTGTAACAGCAGCTCCTTCAAATGGTCCAAGGATCCCGTGCAGAGTCCCCACTGATGCTCCCCTGCTCCTCACCACTGGTGCAGAAGCTAAATGCAGAGAGCCTACCCATGTCCCTGAACTCTGCTGGATTAGTGCTTTGTATCTTCCCTTTCTGAGAACTTTCTTTGCTGCCATGAGAAGTGCTATTTCCTTATGAGCACAAATTACAACCATGCTCACCAGGGGAGAATGACAAGAAGTGCCTGGCAGCTCCTGGGGGACAGGAGTCTTGTTTCACAGGGGAGAGGCAGACCAGAAAGTGAAGGTAAGAGTGACAGCCCAGCCATCAGGCTGGAGCAGGAGCATTGCCTCTGGGCCTTGCTTCAAAGAAATAGCTCAGAAAACCCCAGAAGAGAGCAGGAGCAATGATCTTGAAGGTGCCTGGCACCTCCGTGAAGGCAGTGTCAGTAGGAAGGAGAGGGATGGCTTGGGAAGAGCTTGGGAAGAGCAGAAAGTTTTTCACGCTGTGTTTAAATGGTACTTGATGTCTCTGTAGCACTGCATTTGAAGTGTTCAGTTCTCTGCAAGCTGTTAATGACCTTCAGACCATTCATTATTGCGGCCTTCATCTACAGCTGAACAAGAACCATTGCGAGTGCGCTGTGTGAAGCTATGTTGTCTTGCTGAGGTGGGTTGAGCCCAAGAAGATGGCAACACCTGTGTGGTAACACCATGCTGGATCAGCATGGCAGAATTCTGGCCTGCTACCTCTACCCCTCCAACATCAGTACCTTTTTTGGGAGAGCCTCCAGGCTCACTCAGCGGAGCCCTGAGATGAACTTAACACTGCTGTAAGTGCCACCACTTACTTCCCTGCAGCCCAGCAGTTTTGCCACCCTGCTGAGCCTCAAAGCTTCCCAGCAGCTAGGGTAGCTGGTAATGAAGGGCTGGCTGATGATATTTCCCTGTCTGTGCATGCTTTTATGTGTGTATTTACATGCATCTTCATCCCATTGCAGGTAACATTGAGGTGCCTTTGGCAACTAAGAGAGGGTGAGGGTTCATACAGACGCTGAGAGAGAAGAAAGCACAATTAGACTGAAGAAGGACAGGTAATTGCAATTTTGAAGGAAAACAGTAACACTTTTAACAGTAGCTGACATCCTGTTTGGAAAGACAGCAGGTGCATTTGTTATCTTTTCTGCCAGAATGGCCAGGTCCCGGTTTATTGATGTTATCTTGAAGATGACAGAAAAGTGTATTAATCTACCTGAAATGAGAATCTGGGCTTTGAGAACAGCAGCTGACACCTTCTGAGGGACAGTGATTGAAATCAATCACATTTTATAACTCACAGCAGTTTCTGTAAGCAACTCAAAGATCCAGCTGCCCCACTACTACTAGTTTTCCCTGCATGAGTGCAACCCAGGTGTCAGAAGCAGCTCCTCAGCTCAAGTTATCCCTGCAGTAATGGTGGCAAATGAACAAAACCATATGACCCCTCCACACAAATGTCTGACTAGATGCACAGCAGTGGGAAGAGACAGACCTGACTGAAGACTAAACTGAATTTTTCCATCCCAAGGCCAAGGCATACAAGCCAGGGTACTCCTGACACATGAAGGGTGAGCTAGAGAAAGAGAAAGGACTGAGATATCCAATGCTGCAAGTGGAATGGGAAGTGACCATCCAAACAACATAGCCATGGAGAAATTTTGCCTGGAAGGAGCCTCTGGAGATCACCTCCTCCAACCCAGCTCTCAAAACAGGCCCAACTTCAAAGTGAGAGCTGGTTGCTTAGGGCCTTGACGAGCTGACCTCTGAATATCTCCTCCGGAGCTGGAGGTCCAGCCTCCTCCAGGGGCAACATGTCCCAGTGATGAAACGTTCTCACTGCATTTTTTTTTCCTAATGCCTAACCCAGATGTTGTATCTTGTGACCGTTGCATCTTGTACTTTCTCTCTGTACCCTGGAGAAGAGTCTGGCTCTCCCCCTCTCTACAACCCCCCATCAGCTAGTGGGATCTTGCCGTTATTTCCCTGTGTAACCTACTCTTATCCAGGCTGCACAAGTCCACCGCTTTCCAAATCTCCCCTCATCTGTTAAATGCTCCAGCCCCTAATTGTCTTGGTGGCATTGTCTGCTAGCCTTGTCCCACTCTGTCCAAAACTGGACACTACTCCTTATATGGCCACAAAAGTGCCAAACAGAGAGGCATATCTTCTCCTGACCTGTTGGTATGCTCTTGCTAGTGCAGACCAGAGCATTGTTAGTCTTCACCTCTGCAGGGGGTTCTGCTGGCTGCTGTGCAGCCTGATGCTCCCCTGAGTCCCCAGTTCTTTTTCTACAGAGCTGCTCCTGAGGTAGTTGGTCCCCAGCCTGTGTTCTTGGATGAGCTTGTTCTGTTCTTGATACAGGTCTATATTGGTCTTCAAGAGGTTTTTTTCAGTCTGTTTTCTCAGATTGTTGAAGTCCCTCTGAATGGCAGCCCTAAAGTCCAATATGGTGATGACTCCCCACCACCACAATGTGGTGTCATCCATGGATTTGTTGAGGGTGCACTCCATTCAGTCGTCCTGCTTGTTGATGTTGATGCTCAATAGTATCAGCCTTAGTATCAGCCCTTGAAGACAGCTACTCTTAACAAGTTGCCAGTAAGACTTTGATCTGTTGACGACTACCCTTTCACTCTGATGGTCCAACCAGAAGAAGCTGTCTTTATGACCTTCTCTCTTCTGATTTCTATTTTCCTCCATGTGTAGTCTTTTACCTGGCTAGTATTGCATGTGAAGGTATGGAACATGACTGATAGGATGTGCAAACATATCCCAACATCACATGTTTTTCCTTTAAAGTAACATCTCCGTTTGTATATCTGGCAGCCCTGCCAGTGTAATTCTCTTCTAGTTTATCAGCTTTGTTGTCAGGAGGTATAAAAAATTCCTAAGAAATACAAAAAACATGTCAGTTGTCTCAGCAGGTACCAACCTCACATACAATGCAGATACTCTCCTCCGTTGCTAAAGCCAAAAAGGGACAGGTTAATAGTTCTTATCAACTCATTTGCATAGATACATGCAGAGATCCCACTCAAGGGACTCAAAGAATGACATTGCTGTTTATCAATAGTCCAAGGGGAGCAGAAAACCCCCTCCAGCATGCCTCAGCTCTGACACCCAGGGCCTGCCTAAAGCATTCAGCTCCACACCACACAAGGTCCTGCACTTCCACTGGGGTCATTAATCAGTGCTTCACTGTCATGTTGATGTGAGGCAGTGCCAAGGAGGAAGCGTGCAAGAGAAAAGGTGCCAATTAGTGTCTGTGGGATGCAAGCTGCTGCCCACCATGACAGGGGCTGGGGCTTCATTCCTGCTTGTCTGTTGAAAATGTTGACTTGCGTTACCTGCTCGTACAACGTCTGTCTTGCCGGGCACACTGATGGAGCTGATGGCAATCTGAGCTGCCTGCTGCCAGATGTACAGCTGCATTCTGAGCTGAGGGCTCTGATACTGTAACTCTGACTCCTTCTGTCAACAAAGAGTGACAAGAACAGCACCATAGTAAATTCAGAGGGTTAAGAGAGAGAAAAAACCTAGCTTGGTGTACTTGTGTCTGGCAGCTCTTTACCATGTGCAGTTGCCGTGCTTGCACTCACAAAGTGCAAAGCATACTGGTATCAAGCACAAGCATTTTATTTTTTCCACAAACTTCTCCTCAGCAAAGATATACCTGTTGTATACCAGGCTGAAATCAGAGACTTGGAGGAACTAATTTTCATTTCATACTGTGCTCTGAATCAGTTTTGAGCTAGCAAAGGTTCCTTATCCGAGGCTCTCACCCTGGGCATTTTAGGAGGAGTGCAGGAGCACAGGGATGAAAGACTCTCCAGGCATTGGCTGGTCAGGTCAAACACAATCATCAGCTTTGGGTGGCTTTGAGGCAGCACACCAGAATGTCATAGTACTTGGATTGGGAGAGAATACGTGAGGGGATATGAGGAAAATAATGCAGACATGAGCACACTGAGCACACTGATGCAGATGCCATCGTTCAAATTTCAGCCAGCTCAGCATGCGCCAGCTTGTTCATGTGCTCACCCTGCAAACTCCTCTAAAAGAGAGATTAATGAATTAGTCAATAAAAACATACACTTGGTTGTTTGTTGGTCACTAATGATACAGAGCTATATTTACCCAGCACCACTAGAAAGAGGCCACCAGAAAGACCTGACCCCTCCCTGTGCTTCTTGCTGTTAGGTTGACTGCCAACCTCAGCAGAGATGGCATCAGGGTCAGGGTCTGCTGCATACCTCCATGGCCAGCTGCCTTGTCTTTTGCAAATGGCTGGACCAGTTCAGACCTTTGCTTTGTGGGGATACTTCTGCCCATAATTGGCAGAGGAATGCCAGATCTCCATCTCTTTCCACCAGGAGATCACTCCTCTGTCCAATACACCTTTTCCCACCTGCACAGGAGTATCAGCACTGCAACTGATGACCCTGGGATCTTCTTATAAAGTAGAAGAAAGCCTAGTTACCGCTGTGCCCTGATGTGTCACAAATGAGGCTGCAGTAACTGAACATTTTAATCCTTCCCATTATCTTTGCCTTGAAGAATGTTGTAATATTTAATAAGTTTTAATTTAGATAGAAACACAATATGGTCCTGAATGCAATTCTGCTCAACGCTCTAATGCAGTCACTAAACTGTAATATCATGGAACTGTGTAATATCAGAAATGTGTACCCCTAATTCAAACTATTTAGTGGAAGATGGATCTAAATTCAGTGTCTGAACCTGTTCTTCATTAAATGCAGCTAGGACCAAAAAGAAGTTGCTGGCTCACTGCAAAATAGCCAGACCAAAGTGGCCTTATGAGTTTTGAGTTCTCTCTACCAACCCTTGAGTGCACAGGAATTTGTGACTCTTTTGAGAGCAACAATGGTTATCATCTACACTCAGTTTTTTCTGATGAGCTCATTATGCCCTTGGTAGCATTTTTAATATATGATTTTATTTTTTTCATGACTTTTTTTCTGATTCATCAAATTTAGTTGATTATATTATTTATGGTTCAAACCCAGCCAGAATTTTCAGTGTACATTACATGGACTTGGTGCACATAATTTCCCCAGTAATTAAGTAATTTCTGCAGATGGAGCATGTCTTCAAGAGTAATGCTCTGCCTTCTTTGCAAGCTTCATCATATATAAATGTGTCTTGTCATACCACACATCAGAAACTGAAGATGCCTGTACAGATTTGGAAAAGGGAGAGCCAGCTACCATATCATCTCAGGCTGTAAGCACAGAGAGGCTTAAACTGACCACAAGTCATCAGTTCTGAGCCAAGATAAACTCTTTGGTCCTGTTTCACACTGGTGGTCAGATGTGGCAGCTGTTGTGCTCCATTTGAGCCTGACCATTTATGAATCAGCTGTCTTACTCTAGGGACAGTCAGACCTAGTCAGTCTGCAGAGGGAGAACCTTTATAGAGCAACATCAGTGACTTGTGTGAGATGACTCTCGTGCTGAGAATGCAGATGTTCTCATGGAGACACAGGCAGCATCGTGCTGAGGAGGAGCCCTAAGTTCACCAGAAGTTGTTGTATGACTGGTCCTAAGGAGAAACTTCATATCTTACAGTGTTCGTATAGCTACCGTGTCTTCTGCCTCTGTAGTCCATGGTAGAACAGAATCAGAGCCCAAGTCTAGCCCAGCTGATCTTGGTACTTTTTTAAGTTGGCATCATGACTGCTCTTCTGAAAATAAACCAAGGATATTTTATTCAGACATACTTTTTCCCACATGTCCATTTTGTGAGTCCATTACACCGGGTGGCAAAGGAGCGTGGCCAGCAGCACCCTACAAACAGTCTCTTGCTTTTTATTTTGAGGTGTTTCTGGTTCTAAGCTGGTGTTTTAAGTTCTCCTAATCTGCATGCCAACTGCAACCCTGACCCCTGTTTCAAAACATCACTCCAAATCCTACTCTCTGCCCTTCCCTTTTACAAAGAGATGATTGAGAAGATCCTGTACAAGCTAAAATGAATAGAGTCTCCTGGCACAGTGAGAGACCTAGTCCCTGGGACCTGGCCAGCCTGAGAAGCAGCACAGTGTACAAGGGTGAATAACTCCTTGTAGATTAAGAAAATAACATTCTGAATCAGTGAAAAACCAAAAAGGAGGCCTTTAAATTTATTAAGGAGCATGATAAATTTTACCTGTAAGGGATTCACAGTGATTATAGCTATTATCTCACTGGTATCACTTCAGGCATTGCAGAGGAAGCTACTTGATTGAGAAGACAGATGATTATTTTTTGAGGTTTTTCTATTTTTTCATCCACTTTACCACACTGCGTGCTGTTAAGCCATGTGGAAGGCAATTGTTAATGTTGTGCCACAAAGTCAGCAGAAGTTAAAACAAAAGCCAGAGCCTGTCCTTGGCTGTGTTCTTTCTGCACTTCTACCCGATCAGCCACTGCACTGTAGGAGGCGAAGGTCCTGGAATAAAGCCTTATGTGACCAGACCATCAGGCACCCGTTATCTCCAAGAGGGCAGAAGAAACTACAGCAGACCAGTCCTTCCTTCTGGGAACTCTATTAGCTTAGACACACAGCTTTCTATATTTCTAAGCAGAAGAAGGTTCAAACGATTTATTTCATTAGACAGCAGTGAGCCTCCCCTCTCATGTCCCCCTGTCTGCCTCTGTGGGGCTGGGCTCCTGCATATGGAGGCAGAGTGGTGCTCTCCAGACAAGCATGTTGACAGCAATGCCTCACCACAGCAAATGCTGCTACCTCTGAAAGGCAAGCTAGCTGCTCAAGCCACAGCCCAGCTGCCTGGAGGGTCTGGGAGGTGTGGGCAGGCTTAGCTCATTCTCCATCCTTCACCACCCCTTGTACCTGCAGGTGCTGAAACCTGCACCTTGCAATGGCCACATTTGCTTATTATCTTGGGATGCTGCCAACTTTGGAGAAGGTTGATGAAGGAAAATAACATACATAGCAGTTACAGAGCTAATTCTAAAACAGATTTTAGTGGGTGAAGACAAGGTATATCTGTAGATCAACATCTCTCCAGATGCCAAATTCTAACCATCTGCTATTGGCAATGACAGGAAAAAATCCTTTAAAATATTATCTCATGTACAGAAAATCATGCAGCAGCCCAGCTCTGTAGGTAGATATCAGCAACCCCCAGGCTGTACTCTTTAAAGTCAAGCTTAGGAAACTGAAGAGGAAAGCACCTCACAAAGCTCTTGCTTTATTTTAGTTTCTGTGTTTCCAACACCAGGCAGAAGAATCATATCAAACCCTGTCAGTGAAAAGTTACGTGGATATTTATTTTTAAAGACATGCAAGGCAAGTTAACGAATGTGTAGTCTTTGCTGGAATACAGACATTATTTTAGGACATCATTATCATGGGGATTTTAATCTTTTTATTGCAGCCCACTGGCTCTTTTCAAAAGCCTTCTTTTGAATTACCTCCACAGCTCGGTACTAAGTGCCAGGCAGCTATGTCACGCAAACCCCAAATAGGCAGTACTCTCACATGAGTTGTGGCAAAACCCTCACATGGTCTACAGGGCTTTTGTTGGTGTAGGGACATCTGAGGACAGAGTCTACAGTGCTGAACTAGGAAAATGAAAAGGAGCTCTTCAGGCTGGCAGTGAAAAAGACCAAAAGAAGAAAATATATTAAAAAAAAAAAAGAGAGAAGAAAAATAGTCTTCTGAACTGTCTGTCACTAAGCATTTAACAGTACTTTTAGCAAGGATTCATGTGATATTTGTGGCAGATAAGCCTTTCTACATATCTCCCCCTAACATGTATATACAAACATTTTAAGACACTCGACAGCGTGCTGTTTTTCGGTAGTTGTCAGATTGAATTGAAGATTACAGCAAATAACTTTACGAGAGTATTACTACTGCCATTATGCAAGTCATTCCTTCTTTAGAAGTTACAAAATATGGATCATGAAGAAAATCAGAATAAGCACATATTTTCTTTGTTGTGTTAATGGGCTGGCTGAAGTCCACCAAAACAGCCTTGTGTGTGCAGCTGATTGTTTTGTTTCTAACCTCTGGATATTTCATACACACAGGCTAGAAAGAGGGCACTCAGCACAGATATGTTCATTTGATGCTACAGGACAATAGTCCTGTTTAAGAATTTTTTAATCCTTTAATCTTTTTTAATCTTTTTTTTAATTCTTACACTAATGAAAACAATTTCAAAATTAACACTCAGAGAAACTTCTAGCAATAAGCAACGTGAAACGTGCCTTTGGCCACATTCTATATGACATCATATTTCTTATGTTTATGAAAGCCTAATCCAGTGACAAGAAATTATTTGGTTCAGTTGCAGGATCATATGAATGAGCCAGTTACTCATCATGAGCAACTCTTTCCCAACACAGAGCTTGGCAGACCCTACAGCTTAGTCTCATGAGATGCTCGAACATCTGGAAATGGCCACGTAAGGTAGCCAAAATAATATAACTGCCCTCCAGTCTTTGAAAATTTCCAGGGGGAAGTTATATAGTTTCCTGAAGAGTTCAAACAGCAAGGTCTTTTCATCCACAGAATAGTCCTGTGAATCCCAGGCATCTGCCATAGCCCTGGCACTTTGCTTTGGAAGAACTTCTTGTGAGTTGGTTGTATCCAGCTGGATTGGTACGAGGTGCTACCCCGGATATTTTCTCATGACACATGTGATGTTCACCTCTTTGCATGCATTTACCATCATAGAATCACAGAATGGTTTGGGTTGGAAGGGACCTTAAAGATCATCTAATTCCAAACACACACCCCCACCCCCCATGGGCAGGAATACCTCCCACTAGACCAGGTTGTTTAAAGGCCATCCAACCTTGCCTTGAACATTTCTGGTTTGGGGCATCCACAACTTCTCTGGGCAACCTGTGGCAATGTCTCAGCACCCTCAGAGTAAAGAAATTCAACCTAATATCTCACCTCAATCTACCTCTTTCAGGTTAAAACCATTAATTCCCCATCCTCCTATCACTACAAGCCCTTGTAAAAAGTCCCTCCCCAGCTTTCCTGTAGGCCCCTTCAGGTACTGGAAGGCTGCTATAAGGTCTCCCCAGAGCCTTCTCTTCTCTAGGCTGAGCAACCCCAACTCTCTCAGCCTGTCTTCACAGGAGAGGTGCTCCAGCCCTCTGATCATCTTTGTGGACCTCCTCTGTACTTGCTCCAACAGCTCCATGTCCTTCTTATGTTAAAACATGTGATCAGAGCCTCCAGTTCCCACTGCTATAGGAATTTAGGCTGGTAAACACACCAACAACATTTACTTTTTTTTTTTTTTCTGGCACAGATTTGGAGCTTGTGAGAGACTCCTCACTGCCAGCCCTGACACAGCAGCACTGTGCACAGTCACACAGAACACGTGGAGCTTGAGCAGCCTGAGTATGAGTTCCCTCACTCCATGTCATGAACACATTTCACATCTCAACTGGACAAAGCACATTTGGGTTGAGTCTCCTGGCTATAACTGAGTCTTTTGCCTCTCTTTCAAGACTGACAACAGAAGTGCCCACTAGCCTCAGTTGTTAAATTAATACCATTTAGAGACATTACTAAGTACAACAACACACTGCCTCACCACATCTAGGCTACCAAAAAAACCTGCTCCTATCTTCACTCCCTGCAGCTCTGGGAGGACTGCAGGGAGTAGGAGGGAGGACTGCTGGTCTAGCACGTGAGGTACAACCAAACCCCTGAATCTTCCTCTTTCCCTGTCCTTTATTCTTCAGCCAGGAATAGTTACTGTGTTTCTTAGCACAACGTTAAGTCATCAAAGGTGTTGTGCCTGCCAAATTGCTCACTGCGAATGGAGTTCCTTTGAGCTATGCTCCTCTGGAGCCATTGCCTCCTCAAAGCACCATGCTGACACTACACCAGGTAACCAAACAGGAGAACTAGTTCCCAAGGATTTGCAGGTTGTGGGAGCTGGCATCTGACTCTGCTTTTATACACCTGTGTAAATCAGTGGTAATGCCTGACTGTGACTGATCTTAGATCTGGGCTCCTGAAAGGAGACATTCCACCTCAACTTCTAAGAGAACAGGCGCAAACCCTTGAGCTATAGAAGTGCAAACCATTTGATGAGTTTCTCCCATACAGAAGTTTCAGAAGACATAAATACAGTCCTGAAATTTCACTTTGGGCTGGCCAGAACCCGTGTGTTCCAGGGATGCACCTGGAAATAAGTAACAAGAAAGAGAAGGAGTGAATCCAAAGCAAATGCTGTCAGCTGTGCCAAGACTTTCTGCTTCACCTGCCACATCCTGCATACCCTTTTCTTCTTGCAGGATCCCAGGCTGGAGCTGGCAGAGGCAAGCGAAAACTGTCTATCTGAGCCACACTGTGGGTGAGAAGCTTTCTTCAAGGGTGTCATCCTACTCAGGGAATCTGGCAGTTTGTAAATCACAAGCCTAATGTTCATGTAAATTAAGGCAGAGTCAGACAGGCAGAAACTCCAGTGGATGAACATTTCACATGTTATAAATAGGAATAGTTGCCTTGTTATAACATGAAATAACCAAGACACGACAGGATGTCCCTTACATTGTGGCTACAGAGACTCCCTCCATGCACCTGGAGAAAGCACACACTGTAATAATATCATGTATTTATGATCAATGCTTAAGCTTCAATGACAAATTCAGCTCCATTTTCTTGGCTGCTCTTGGGTGAAATTGACTTTGTTGTTCACTTCCTGCACTAGAGAGGGAACAAAGCTTTATGTATTGTTTAGCTTTTATCAGTGGGGAAGAGAAATAAACAGATTTCAATTTAACAATTCCCTGGCTCCAGTTCTTATCAAAATGCTTGCGGATTGAGACTTAATGACGTACTTAGAGCGGAGGAACCACCCAAATCTGACTCAGGCCTTCTCCAGGGTCAAGAGAGAACCCTATGAACTGGGCTTGGAGCAGGCTGTCAGCAGAATATATCATGGGGATCGTGGTGACTCTGGGTTCTAGGAGGGTTTCCCCATCTTCTGCTGAATTTAGCCCAATCCCCTCTCCCAGTCATGGCTGTCCAGGACTCCAGCACAAGTGGAGAAAACACTGAGACAACACTCATTCTAACACCATTGCTCCCCCCCTCCTACTCCAGCTGTCTACGGCTTGATGCAGCAGAAATCAGCTGCTGAGTAACAGCCAGCTCCACCTGGGATGGAAAGCCACATGAGACCACCAGATGTAAAAAAAAAATCAGCCTAGAGCTCCAGGAGGAATAACTGAACAGAGCCTGTCGCTCTCATGCTCTCCATCACCTCCCTGTTGCTGTATCTGCCCTCATGTTACCCCAGCCCCCACCTTCTATTCTTCACAAAGCTCTAGATGTTCACAGCCAACTGCCATTGAAACTTCCCGAGCTCCCCATGCATGCACAGTTTGTGCTGGTGTCTGAAATGGTGAAGTCAGTGGTCTGCAGTGAGTAGTCAGGACAAGAGTCTTCA
The DNA here is from genome assembly GCA_020745705.1 of Hemiprocne comata. Taxonomy (NCBI): domain Eukaryota; kingdom Metazoa; phylum Chordata; class Aves; order Apodiformes; family Apodidae; genus Hemiprocne; species Hemiprocne comata. Next base: position 32,939,901 of record CM036588.1, read on the forward strand.
CTGAAGCAGTTTGACTTAAGTGGTAGCAAACTGGAGCTCTGTGCTCAGTCAGATAGTTATGATATCATAAGAATAACTGAAATATGGTGGGATGATTCACACGACTGCAGGATCATGATAGATGTCTGTAGGCTGTTTCGTAAAGACAGGCAGGGGAGAAGAGGTGGAGGAGTTGTGCTCTATCTTAAGGAAAACCTTGAATGTATAGAAGTCAACTATGGTAATTGTGGTAGAATCATAGAATGTCTTGGGTTGGAAGGGACATCTAAAGGTCATCTAGTACAAACCCCCTACAATAAGTAGGGACATCTCACACTAGAACAGATTGCTCAGAGCCCCATCAAGCCTGACCTTGAATGTCTCCAGGGATGGGGCCCCCACCACCTCTCAAGGCAACCTGTTCCATTGATCCACTGCCCTCATATGAAAGAACTTTTTCCTAATGTCCAACCTAAATCTACGCTTTTCTAGCTTCAAACCATTACCCCTTGTCCTATCATTATATGCCCTTGTGAACAGTCTTCCCCAGCCTTCTTATAGGCCCCTTTCAGGTATTGGAAAGTCATTATAAGGTCCCCCAGAGTCTTCTCTTCTTCAGACTGAATAACCCCAACTCCCTCAGCTTGTCTTCGTAAGAGAGGCACTCCAGCCCTCTGATAATTTTTGTTGCCCTCCTCTGGACACGCTCCAACAGGTCCACATCCTTCTTGTGTTGGGGGCTCCAGAGCTGGATGCAGTACTCCAGGTGAGGTCTCACCAGGGCAGAGCAGAGGGGCACAATCACCTCCCTTGACCTGCTGGCCACACTTCTTTTGATGCAGCCCAGGATGCAGTTGGCCTTCTGGGCTGCAACTACACATTGCTAGCTCATGTCCAGCTTTTAATCCACTAGTACCCCCAGGTCTTTTTCCACAGGGCTGCTCTCTAGCATGTCTTCCCCCAGCCTGTAGTGATGTCTTTGGTTGCCCCGGCCCAGGTGCAGAACCCTGCACTTGGCCTTGTTGAACCTCATGAGGTTCACTTGGGCCCCCTTCTCCAGCTTGTCTAGTTCCCTCTGGATGGCATCCCGTCCCTCTGGCATATTGACTGCACCGCCCAGCTTGGTGTCATCGGCCAACTTGCTGAGGGTGCTCTCAATGCCACTGTCAATATCATTAATGAAGATATTTAATAACACTGGTTGTAGTACAGACCTCTGAGGGACACCACTTGTCACCGTTTTCTATCTGGACACCGAGCCATCGACCACCACCCTCTGGATGTGACCATGCAGCCAGTTCCTTATCCACTGAACAGTCCACCCATCAAAACCATATATCTTCAACTTAGAGAGAAGGATGTTGTGGGGTGTGTGTCAAAGGCCTTGCAGAAGTCCAGATAGATAGCCCTATTGAATGCCTCTGAGTCAAAATCAGAGGGATCGTCTCTAAGAGCGACCTTACAGTAGGCATCTGTTACCAACACCCAAATCAAGACAACGTGACCAATGAAGCAATACTTGGGTCACTCAGGCAAGCTTCGGGTCAACAAAATCTGGTTCTTATGGGAGCCTTTAACTATCCAGACATTTGCTGGAGGAACAACACTGCAGTTCACCTGACAGCCATCAAGTTCACCCGACAGCCATCAAATTCCTGGAATGTGTAGAAGACTGCTTCCTCACACAAATGTTGGATGTGCCAACAATGAATGGGGCACAGCTGGACTTATTACTCACTAACCAAGAGGACCTGCTCTGTAATATATCAGTTAGTGACAGACGTGACAGACTTGGCTGCGGTGACCACAATATTGAAGAGTTTGTGTTACTGCTGAGCACAATGAAGGTTAATTCCAGGAAAAAGGTTTTAGATTTTAGAAGAACAAACTCCAGCTTAGTCAGAGCTCAGTTGGAAGGGATTGTATGGGAAGCTTCCATAGAGGGTAAAGGAGCTAGTGAGTGCTGGGAGTTTTTCAAGAACACTCTCCTAGATATGCAAAACCAGCTCATCCCATCTAAAGGCAAGGGATGTAGGTGGAGCAAGAGACCCCTTGGCTTAACTGTGAGCTTCTGGTCTGCTCAGGACCAAAAAGGAAATGTACCAGAGGTGGAAAAGCGGAACATTACCTGTTGAAATTTACAAGGCCATTGCCAGGGTATGCAGAGATGCAATTAGGAAAGCAAAAGCTCAGCTTGAGCTGAAATTGGCCAGAGATGTCAAAAACTTCAAGAAAGGGTTCTTCAGATACATTAACAACAAGCAGAAACAGAGGAATAATATTGGCCCACTATTAAAAAGGAGAGATGAACTAGTCATCAACAATGCTGAAAAGGCAGAGGTCCTCAATACCTTCTTCACCTCTGTCTTTACGAGTGTTGTTGGGTCCCAGGCCATAGAAACAAAAGTCCAGATTGATGCAGACACCGACCCGCTGTCAGTGAAGGAAGAGTTGGTGTGTCAACTACTACAGGAGCTTGAACCGTACAAATCAATGGGCCCAGATGCCATCCGCCCTAGGGTGCTGAGAGAGCTGCTGATGTCATTGCATAGCTGCTCTCCATAATCTTTGAGAAGTCATGGAGATCAGGAGATGTCCCTGAGGACTGGAGGAAGGCTAATGTCACCCCCATCTATAATAAGGGTCTAAAGGAGGGCTCAGGTAACTATAGACCCATTAACCTCACTTCAGTCCCTAGGAAAGTCATGGAGGAAATCCTCCTGGGGACTGTCACAAGTCAATTGAAACACGTGATTGGGAAAAGCCAACATGGATTTCCCAGGGGCAAATTGTGCTCGACAAACCTTGTCACCTTCTATGACAAAGGAACCCACTTGGTTGATGCAGGGTGAGCAGTGGACATTGTCTACCTGGAGTTTTCCAAGGCTTTTGATACAGTCCCCCACAGCCTTCTCCTGGAGCAACTGGCTCGTTATGGCCTTGACGAGTGCTCTGTGGGGTGGGTGGGGAACTGGCTGACAGACTACCCAGAGGGTGATAGTAAATGGTTCCTCCTCAAACTGGCAACCAGTCTCATGTGGGGTCCCCAGGGATTGATATTGGGCCCAATGCTGCTTAACATCTTCATAAGTGACCTGGATGTTGGGATCAAGAGCACCCTGATGAAGTTTGCTGATGACACGAAGATGAGTGGAGAAGCTGACACTCCAGAAGGGAGAGCCACCATCCAGGATGACTTGGACAGACTGGAGGAGTGGGCTAGCAGGAACCTTATGAAGTTCAGTGGAGAGAAGTGTAAGAGCTTGCACCTAAGAACACATAACCCAGGAGTGCAGTTCAGACTGGGATCCACCTGGCTGGACAGCAGCCCTGTGGAAAGAGACCTGGGGGTCTTGGTGGATAACAGGCTCAACATGAGTGAACAGTGTGCTGCAGCAGCAAATAAAGCCAACAGCATGCTGGGCTGCATCAACAAGGGCATCACCAGCAGAGATAAAGAAGTCATCATCCTGCTCCATTCGGTGCTTGTCAGACCACATCTGGACTATCGTGTTCAGTTTTGGTCCCTGCTCTACAAAAAAGATGCAGACAGGCTGGAGAGGGTCCAAAGAAGAGCCACAAGGATGACCAGAGGACTGGAGGACCTGCCATATGAGGAGAGGCTGAGAAAACTGGGTTTGTTCAGCCTAGAGAAGAGAAGGCTTAGGGAAGACTTCATTACCATGTTCCAGTACTTAAATGGTGGCTACAAAGAAGATGGAGACTCCCTGTTTACAAGAAGCCACATGGAAAAGGGGCAACAGACAAAAGTTGCTTCTGGGGAGATTCCAATTGGACAAAAGAGGTAAATTTTTCACCATGAGGACAATCATACATTGCAATAGTTTCCCAAGGGAAGTGGTAGATTCCCCCATATTGGACAGTTTTAAGTCTCAGCTTGATAGGGTGCTGGGCCATCTCATATAAACTGTAGTACTGACTAGAAAGGTTGGACCAGGTGATCCTTGAGGTCCCTTCCAACCTGGCATTCTATGATTCTATGAAAATGCCATTCCTGCCAGGAAAATATCATTCCTCCTCATTCACCATGGGAAAATCACAGTCTCAACATGTTTCTAGGGATTCTTAATATTTATTCCTTACTTATTTTTATGTCCTAAATATCCAATCTTTGCTTGTCCGTGAACAACACTGAACAAAAGCATGTTCAAGGTAATGAATAACATGCTTTGCTCTCCCTATTTTCTTCAGTCTGTAAATTTCTAAATTTCCTTGGATGACTGCAACATTAGAGGGTCTCATGTTTTCTGCAGCCATTGGTGTGGTAACCCACATTCCCTGCAAACCCCTGAGGTCTTCACAAACTACCCTTTAGTGTCTTTAATCCATGACCTAAGAACAGAGTTCACCCAAATTGTTAGCAAACACGATATCAACTCAGCAAAAAACAGATGAGCACCCTTCAGACAGGCAAAGTGGAGGCAGAGTGTTTGCATTGCAGAACATCCAGAGGACATGGAACTATGACTCTATGCTGAGGAATTTGCTATCATTGCCCATCAGTGGCTCTACTGGTTTACATTAGTTGCCAGTTTGACTCCTTATCTTAAGAACTGACATGGTGTATGAAGAACCTCAAAGTTACAGCAAGCAGGGAGGTACCCAACTAGACAAGAAGGACCACACAGTTCAAATGCTCCTGCTGTAGCATGTGGTAGATGACTTCACATGACCCTTCAGGATCTGGGGCTCCTCAGATCTAGTAGCTGGCAGATGTGGTTAAGTTACTTGCCTGGGGCCACTCAGGCTGCATGGCTGCAACTGCAGCATGGCAAGTGCATGGGACTCTGCACCCTCCCACAAGATATTAATGGGAGAGGCAGAGATTAAGCCTCAGTAAATCTGGCTCAATGAGCATTTTTTAAGGCCTCAGGAGATGAAGTCATTCCATGAAACCCTGCACTCTTTAAATCTAAAAGGACAGTTGTTAGGGATTATTATAAAACATATGTGTTTGGCCCCAAACCCAGTCTTGGAAAACTCTTGTATTCCTTCCCTGAAGGATAAGAACCAGATATAGATGGGAAGTCAGGGACAGCGTGGTTTCCCATTCTGAAAATAGGTCTTCTCTGCCATGAGACTAGCAGTGTGTATTCATACTTAACAACAAAATCTGTATTTTTCTGTGTTGGGAACCCAAAATACAGAATTCAGCCTTCAACTGGTTTGGCTTTCTTCCACAGCAGTCCCCGAAACAGCCTTCTGAAAAAGGGAAATGGACATTTTCTCAGAAATAATCAAAGAAACCTGGATTTCACAGAGACAGTCTGACTTTGCCTGTCATCGATGTGTAATGAGGCAAGCGATAGTAACAGCCTGTCTTCTGCTACTTCCACTTTCAGAGTCTCAGCATACTCACCTATATATACCTTACATCATCCTGTGTATATTGGCTCAGACACAATTATTTAGAAAATCTATGGGAAAAGTGCCTGACTGAAAAACTGAAATGTTGTATAATCCTAATAACTCCTTGGTAACCTTACATATTTCTTATCACAATCTTGCCCCTCATTTCATTTTGCTACTAAATCCCTCATGCTTTCTCTGGCTACTTATCCTTGCAGGCTGGAGGTCAGGTTGCAGATTCTTCTCCGATAGCATGTCCAATATGAGGGAGATTCCCTGCCTTCAGCAAGTTTTTAAATGAGATTATTGATTTCACTTTGTGAGCAATTCAAAGTAGATCACCTGACTGAAAGTGCTGGGATTTCATTTGAGGGGGTAAGGACAAAAGGTGAATCTTTTTCTGTGGACTGATGAACAGAACAAAGACAGACTCCTTTAGTTTGGAAACTCCCAGCTCTGCCTTGAACATTATTGGAGAAAACAGAGAATAACAGAAAACCCAGTTCTTTTAGAAGCTTGTTGAGTTGTGGTTGCTTAAATATGTAAAGATTTTCCCGAAGACACTAACTTCTCTACATTGATTATCTGATCTAGGCATTGAGACCTTTGATTGCAAAAGGACCTTCAGCTCTGAGTCTGTGGAGCACATGGAAGGAAGGCCAAATGGTCTGAAACACAGGACAGCCCCCAAAGGAGATTCTGCTGTGAGGTTTAACATGTAAACTGCTACAGTATCTCATAACACCACTGTTCCTAAACCTTGCCCCGGGTAAGCTACTGGAGAAATACAGGTAAAAGAAGGAATACTTACAGGCTAAGGGTAGTCTTGCAAAAAGCAACTCATTTTGGAGAAACAAATGAGGGGACATCAGACAGTGTTCCCGTAATCATTGTTGGACTGTGGATCATTTGTACCCCTTAAGCCAGTGTCTGGCACCAGTACATTCACCTCTGGGGTAAGGGGTTCTGTCAGTCAGAACAAAGATGCTCTGACCTCTTGTTTCTGGAGGGACTGATGGAACTCCAGGCTCTACAGAACGGGGCTACAGCACCAGTTTATATGAAAGGCATGATGTGCTCTCTTGACAGACTGAAGGCAGTGCCTTTCGATGCCTGTTTATGTTTAGGGAATGCACATAGTTCTCTCCAGGCTCTGGAGGAAGGAGACTAAACTCAGCCAGGGCAGCAGCGTGGCCTGCCCAAAGCACAGTCCCATCCATGTTAGTAAGCCAAAATAACCACATTCCCAGCCAAACTCTTCCATAGGTATAATCCAACAGAACAGTGGCTAAGGCACTCCAGCCTCCTGGGATTCAAAGCTATGGCACATATCTCAGGCTGCAGCAAGGGAGCCCAGAGCATGAAGAGGGAGAGGCAAGTAGAGCTATTGCTCTTTCAGCTACTTTGGCTCTTGAGATCCTGGCTCTCTTCCCCAGTATAATTTCCATTACCTTGAAGAACAATCTAAACAACTCCAGTAGCATGATCAAAAGAATATGAAAAAGATCCAGAGGTGATTCAGTATGTTGGTGCCACAGAAGGATAAATGTCCTGACGTATCTCAGTCGTTCCCATTCTTCTCTGCCTCCCACGCAGCCAGCAGTGCTGCTGGAGGGGCTTTGAGCACCAGCTCCCCCTCAGTAACAGAGAGAAAGCACAGCTCCCCTTAACATGTTTTTTACAGTTGCTATATTTGGCCACTGACAGCTCTCTTTGGAGAGGGCAAACCCAGAAGCATTTCACTGTTTCACATTGCTATGCATTAGAAATAACACCCACTGGAACCACAGGAGTTAATTTTCAAACACAATTATTGGGCTTTGTATATTTTTGTCCTTTGGAAACTTTCATCTGTGGAGTGTACGACAAAGGCATAAGGAAAAATCCATTACTGACTACTTTTTTGTTTGATGATGCTTCTGCTTTGCTGCTTATGTCATTTACAAACTGATCATAATAACCAATTAGTTTATTGGTTACTTGAATTATGTATCACATTGAACTTCATTACAAGCATCCAGAAAACACTTTCTATTCGGATAATCCTTTTTGGCTTTAATGTTCAAGGATCAATTTGTCTCACAAGATGAAACAAAGGTCAGAAATTCAATGGAATGTGACAACACTCTGTTATTCCACTTATTGTTATGGCAACATACACTGGTACCACAAGTGTTAAGACTTGCATAAACATTCCAATTTTAAATCTTATTTTTAGAGATCTGCAGCTCAGTCATAGAGATTTGCTGTAGGCAGAACTTGTCATACAAATATTCAGCCTAGAACTCATTTTCTTTAACATGTTTTAACATCTTCCAAAACAAACAAACAAAGACTTCAGCACTTTTAAAAACACAGTTCTCTGTATCTTGATCAAAACACAGGACATGACTCAACAACAAGCAGCCCTAGTTGCTAATGTAAAGTATAATAACATTAAGTGAATTGAGTTACTCCAGAAGTAAACTAGAATAACACACTGGTAGATCAGGCTCTTTGTTTATTAGATACTCTGTTAGAGCCTTTACTAACTTCTGCTTTAACATCAGTTTGAAGCCAGCTGAGTTCTGCTGCTCATAATAACCTGTCCAAAAAGGATAGAAATTCTGCGTTACAAAAATTTGTTTCCAGATGATCGTATATCATTTACTGAGGCATCCATCAACCCTTCAGACTTGTCTCAGCCAAGGTAAGTTAGATGGTTGCATCTCACATCTCCTGTTCCCATTTATTCAAAATGAAAAATCACCTTTGTGGGATAACACCTTGTGTAGAACACAAACCAGGACTGACTTCAAATAATCCAGACACTGATCTTGCTTGTTAGCTAAAGCAGGTCAAGGTGTTTCTCATTTTGTTCAAGATGTTAATAAACTTTCATTTAAACATTAAAGGCAACAAAAGCAATAAACAATGAAAACTCTGGAAAACAGGCTGTACTGCAGAATTCTACACCTGAGCTCCTTTTGGTGCTCCTTTCATGTTGAAGAGAAAGAAAGAGGCCTGTCAGTGGGTGACTCACTCCAGAGAAACTCCATGAAGCTCAGCTGAACCACCCTTTGCAAGCTCTTGTTTTTCTTCTCCAGCTATTAAGAAAATGTACGTGATTAGTTCAGATGTAGGAGGCTTCATTAAGGCAGCTCTTGGGAATCTGTTGTAGAAAAACAAGTGAGGGGATTGCTGCCCAGAACCCTTCTTGGATTTGCAGCAAATAGCAACAAAGTGTTTGAAAACAGTCTTAAACTAAACTACTTTCCTTCCAGCAACCACACTCTTCTGGGGGGTTGCAGCTAGTGTGTATCTCACAGAAGGTGTACATGTGTGTTTTTTACTTCAACTTCTGCCCAACACCAACACTTTTGGCTGTGTCTATCAAGACCATGTGTGCATCTGCGGATGTCTCGACCCTTTCCGCCACCTCCACAGCTGACATAAATAACAAAGCATCTCCCGTCCCCAAACCATAGCCAGACAAAATCTCAGATGTAACAAAAAGGAAAAAAAAAAATTACTGCAACTCCAAAGAGCATTGGAGTTGCTGGGGAAAGAAAGAAAAGTGGCAGAAACTACAGTTATGCTTCATGCCCCTGAAAGTAGAGTAACTAACTGTACTAGAAAGGCTTCCACTAGAATATTGTGTTCAGTTTTGGACTTCCAGTATGAGATGGATAGTAACAAACAGGAGAGAGACCAGCAAAGCACTGCTAACATTGTCAGGAGCCTTAAGCATGTGGCCAAACAGGCATAGCTGAGAGAACTGGCCTTGTTTAATTGGATAGAGACAAGACTAAGGGATGATTTAATAGTAATCTACTATTTGTAGGGTATTTACACACATGAAACAGCTAAAATTTGGTACTGCCAGATGATAATAAGGGGCAACAACCACAGTCTGTGGCTTGAGAGCACTTTCAGAAAAAATCAGCTTTACTAGGGGATAATAAATGGTACCCAGGGAGGTTTTGGAACCACCATCCTTGGAGGTTTGTAAGACTTGGCTAGACAAAGCCGTACTTAACCTGGTGTAGTGGTGGTGCTAGTTCAGGAGGTCGGACAGGATGACCTCCAGACATTCCTTCCAGCCAGCATTTCTGTCACAAACTATAAGTCCTGTTAATTGACAGTAACTGAAACAGCTTCAAAAGGGAATGTGGTTGCTCATAGGGGAGGAAAAAATGTCTATGCATGTATGAAAAATGGACTCTAGACCCTGCAAATCCAGGCCAAATGATGAAAATGCACTTAAAGATGAAAGAGAGCATTTACTTTTCTGGCAATGTTGCCTGGGCAAGTTTAAGGTCATCAGATAATTTAAAGAGAACAAAAAGCAGCCTCACTAAAATTTTGAGTTCTCCATATTTCCTGCTTGGAGTTGGAGTTTAAAGCCCCAGACAGAAAAGGTTCATAGAGGAAGGCTTTTCTAGATAATTAATATAATACCTTATACATATTGGGGATTAAATATACTTTCAAAGGGATAGCTTTTCAGCTGTATGGTTAACTGCTTTGAAAGCCAGAAAATACTCCATGCACATTGAATATAACTCCTATGGTTACTTTCAAAATAACCTAGGAACCCTGAACCTGTTTGTTTGCCACTAGGTAAAGTTCTTACAGTCAAGTTTTTAATTGTCTCAGGGTCTCTCTGATAGTATGTTAAAAAATAAAAGCACATGAAAAAAAAGAATCCTATTTAGCCAGTGAAGATGAGCTGGCTGAGGAATACAGTTTTTCCTCAAAATATCTGAAGTTTCTTGTGCTGCTTCTCCCTGTAGATGACTTTAATAAGACTAAGCTGTTTACATTTTTTGAAACCCACTTTATTTCCTGCGATTCCAGCTGCAATCCACGGTTTGTGCTCAGTACTGGTACCACCAGATTTTCCAGTTACCATTATGTGACCACAAGCAAACATTTCAGAAACACTTAGGTAAGTAGGAAGGCTAGATAGTATCTCTTGTATTTGTTTGTTCACTGTTTACTGCATGCATGTCGTGTGTTATGGGCAGTTTAAAGGCTACAGGAGGACAGCAGAAAGGCTGCTTTATTCACTCTGGCACACAAGGAAGCAGCTTGCCATGAGAATGGGGCAGGTGAAAGGCACTGAAGGAAGGGGCGGGGGATAAAGAGCAGGGAGCCTGCAGACTGGCTGGGGACTTCCAAAAGGAACGGGAGATTTGCCCGAAATGAAAGGATTCACAAATAATTTGCCGGCTGCCAGGGGGAATGATAATTTCCTTGAGTGCCAAACAGGACTGTGCTATCCAGGAAGCTGCTCAAAGCTACACAATAAGAACAAGAGGAAAAAGGCAGCCCGCATGGGCAAGGGGCAAAGATCTGAAGGGGCAAAGATCTGTATCCATCAGAAGACTAGAGTATCTCTGTCAGCAATTATCTTGCTCTCATCTGTACTCTTACCAAATCTAGCATTAGAGACTGGACACCCATTTGATATTTCAGGCCTAGTCCCTTCAAGGAAAAGGTGCAGGTATATCTGCACCTCGGATGCCTCTGAGTGTCACAGTTCCCCATTGGCTCAGCTCAGCTACCCCACACTCATTCCCAACACTAAGGAAGTGGCTCATGCCATTAACAGTAAGTGAGCATTTCCACATGACTTCAAAAAATGCAGCTTGGGTATTTCTGAGAACTTTCCTAGAGATGAAAAATAGTGATTTTTATGGAGGGAATTTGCAACATTTCTTGTAAAACATGTGGACAAGTCATTATTACCGTATTGTCAGCCATTCACTGCAATGGGGCTGCCATTTGCATGGCTCAACAGAGAACCTGTGGCTCACTCAGGAGTTATACACTGGTCCATTAAATATGCAGTATTTAGAGAGGAATAATTCACTCTTTTTCTCTCTAAGAGGATTATTAAAGCATCTCTCTGAAGAAAAATAAAACATTTAAAAAGGATGCTCATCTGTGCCGGTCCGAAGATCAGTTTCACATTTTCTCCTTAGGTTTCTTTCAGTCTCTTCTATTTCATGTTTGCTTTGTAAAAACAAAACAAAACAAAAAAAAAGCAGCTGAAGACCTCTGGATTGCTCTGCAATAATAAATTGGAACAGACTGGGAAGGAAGGTACTGACACACAGTCTTAGCAAGATTCAAGAGGATTTTATGCATGAACCATAATAAGGCTATTTACAGATGATGAAACTCTCCTGTCAGCATCCCTTTAAATTTTCTCTGTATAAATATCAACAATCTTGCCGGACAATTGGCGAGACATTAGGAGGCTTACTGCATGCTGTGCTGTGAAGCTATCTAGTTTTAAAGAGCAAATGACTCATTTAATAGATATGGGTCTGTTGAAAGAACATTCTTCAGAGCTTAGTAAGAGGTTTAAACCACATTAACATTAGAAATCAATGAGCCAAAAGAATTGTGGACTACTGAGGTCACGGTTAATAAAGACAGATTTCGATTTTATTTTCATATCCTGTTTTTGGCCTAATCACTTGACCTCATTTTTGAACATGGTCTGGATGTAATTCAGCATTCCACACAAAGAGACCGATTCTTTTCCCCAGTTTTACTCTCTTCAGTATTTTCAATGAGATTGAGCTTCATTTACACTAGAGGAATGGAATATATTTGCTGATATTTTCAAATAAATCAGCCAGCCAGCCCGCAAAGCACAGTCCAATGGTGCCATTGGGAGCTTTTCTGGCTAAAGGATATACAGCTTCTGTTGGCTATGGAACACTAAAATATACAGCAATGAGCCCATTGCTTGCTTCCTCCTTTGAATGGCAGTTCACTCATTCCTCATTGTCCAAGCCCATGTGGTTGGACTGGAATTGATGGAACAGCATTTCCCTCATTGAAAACATGACTGATTGTGATCTGTACGCAGACTGAAAGCATGTTGATCAAATATTTATATTAATTAGTGCTTATGTTTAAGATCCCCTACTCATACACAAGGATTTAAACAAACAGGCTTTGAATTGTTGAAGCACTGAAGTTCCCTTTTAAGTTTACTGATAGAAGGAAACTCATCACAGCACTGATGAGAACGCACATACCTCTGGTTTCCACATAAAATCTTCAGAAAGTGTTTTCTAGGTTATGCCTGAGCTGAAAGAAAGACTACAGTGGCTAGTGGTAAAGAGAACCTCAGATGGCTCGACTGCCATTCACTACTGGACAGCCCTGGGGTCACCTACTTATTCTGTTAGTAACAGCTTTGGTCACTCAAATAGTCACATACTCTTGAAATAGGAAACAAAGATGAAAAGGAGTGAGCACCTAAGACTTTAAATTTGGCTCAGTATAACCAAGCTCCACGGCTTAGATATTAAGTCATATCTACCTAAGTACAGCAGACCTTCTCCCAGATTTCTAGTCAGGGTTAACTCATGACCAAAGTTTTTCCCGAGGTATTCTCACCATTGCTTTCTGGGTTCCAAACAGGGGATTTAAAAGAGATAAAACTACTTTAATGAAAATTTTCTATTTTATTTTTAATATTCTAGTCTCTGGACCTAGTTGCCTGCCATCAGTTAAAGCACAACTCAATATATATTGCCCATGATTAGTACTGGTGCACTTTGCATGTCCCACTTTCTGGCAGGGCATATTTTTATTTCTTTACCATCTCTCCTCAGATTTATTTTAAACACTTTACACTAATGTCTGGACACAAGGACACCTGAGCTGATATCAATAGCACATTGAATAATCTTGGCGTTTTTTTATTATATTGGTCAGAAAATACCTATCTTCTGTTTTGCAGCTTTTAAGATTTAATTATCTTCTCTTGCATAGCAGGAAAAAAAAAAGAAAAAGAAAAAAATTATAGCCTTTTTGCTATAAAACTAACATATTTGTATTCCTCACCTACCAGCCTAAGTTTGTTCCAATGAGGACAAGGTCAATCTATTACTAGACAAATTCTGTGATGCTATATACCAAAGAAGCTTTAAATGCTTAGTGGAGGAAAAAGGCTCTCACGTGCAAAAAATGGAACAAAGGACACAAAACTATTTCCCTAGAGAAGTGAATAAAATAAATAGGTTTCCAACACTGCTGTGTTTGAAACCTGCTAGTGATTTCTAACAAGAAAGCCTATGAGCAATTTGGCCTGTTCGTTCCATTCTCTGGTCTTGCTGTGTCCCCGTAAGTTGGTGTAACAGGCAGCAATGTGGGTTGTCTGTCTGAAGGGAGAATGAAAATAAAACCTAAGAATATGTCCTCTCTATCCCCCAATTTTATTTTTTGTTGCTTAATTGTTTTTTAATTTCTTCCCTGGTAAAGGTTTTGGACACAGTTATTTTGGAAACACACATTCTTGACTGATTGCTTTACCCATGACTCAAAAATTGATTCAGAAAGCTAGTACTGTGGTAAGACAGTGACTTAAGAGTCTCCAAAATAGCAAAAATGTACATTTCCAAGGCTGGATGGAATTGGACCTGCCTCACTTCCTGTTCTGCAGCCACTGTGGAGAACAAGGTAGGAGCAAAGACTGCAAAATGTTTGCACCTTGCCTCTCTATGGCTCTGTCTAAACCCACGCAGACTTGCCCCTGGCTGTCCAGACTGGGAATCTATCGCAGAAATTTTCCTCTGGCTCATGTGCCATTGGATTCTTCTTGAGAGAAAAGCAAGGGAACGTGGTAAGGGAGTGAAATAAAGGAAGTGCAAGGAATTTTTCACCCAGAGGGTGGCTGAGTGCTGGAACAAGCTCCCCAGGGAAGTGGTCACAGCACCAGGCCTGCCTGAGTTCAAGAAGCATTTGGATGATGCTCTCAGGCACATGGTGTGATTCTTGGGGTGCCCTACACAGGGACAGGAGTTGGACTTGATCTTGATGGGTCCCTTCCAACTTGGCATATTCCATGATTCTGTGATTCTAATCAAATGAAAAATATAACCTGTGTGCAACAGAAAAGAGCTGAGATTAAGATTTCTATCCTTGGCAAATTTATTTCCAGGATTGCTAAAGCAGTCATTTCCCTTTCAGTTTGCATAATCTGCTCCCAAACATACAGAAGCAAGGTTTTGTTTGCTTCTGAGTAGAAAGACATGCTTTTTCTCCTAGTCTTTGCTGTGGAAAGAGAAGCTGGGGTGAAGAATAACTTGTTTTGGCAATAATTGATGGTTCTGATGATTTCAAATCATACAACACCAAGGTTCACTGAATTTCTTAGCTATTAGTACCAGTTAGCCCAGGGAGCTCAAGAAATGCTGCAACAACAACATACTGCACACAGCAACTCTCTTCTCCTCTTCCAGACTGAGAATTGTTTTTCTAAGCAACCACCCTTCAATAAGGTAGTTTATATTACAAATAATTCAAACGTTTTTCCCACATAACTGGATTTTGGGCACAAAAAAGATGAACTAATTTTAGAATTTATATTAAAGTATATGCAGAGGATGTTTAAAGTTTCTGTATAAACCTATAGCATGCGTAAAGCACATTATGACTACACTTTCAGGAACAGAAAAAATACCAGAAATTAACCCTTATGTTTGTAACAGTGGTCTCAGAGAAAATTATATATATTACGATACTCTCCACATTGTCAGAAATGTCTTAGAAAGGATTCCTTTCTAAGATACGTATCTTAGAATATAAATATCTTAATATAAATTAGGGTGGCACTTTTAAGGCAGAAGACAAGCATTTTGTAATTTTCCTAGTGCTCCACACTCATTTCTCACATAGACTAAGCCTTAGCTTCCACATATCTAAAACAGGCATTTTTGTTAGCAAAATGTCTCCAAGAGTATTATTCTTAAAAACCAGTTAATTAAAATGTCCAATTAAATAGCTTTTACACATGCCAAAATTGTATTATGGTCTCTGATATATATTGTATTCACATATTATTAAAACAGTAACAGCCAGACTAGAAATTTTTCCCACAGTGAAAGTTACTTAAGGAAGAGCCAGATGCCTCTGACACAACAGCTTTTGTCACCAAAGGCAATGAGAGAATTGTAAACAAAGTTTTCTGTTCCTTTTAGAAATAAAGTGTTTTCAATTGTATGGGAAAGGAAGATAACTACTGCATATATTTTTTGTAAGTATTTGTTTTCAGTAACTGAGAGATAAAGAGCTGAAATGAGTATCAGACTATAAAATCTTACACAAACCTAAGAGGGTCCCTTCAGAACAAGCTTATTGACAAGTTCCTTTCAGTTAGCACAGCTTTTCAAAGTGGGCAAACCAATCCTCACAGAAACATGTTCACAGACAAATTGCCCAGGTTGTTCAGCACTGTTATTTGGCAAGGTCTCCAGCCAGATGGGTTTGCTAATGACTCCTGTAAGGTGTTTAAATCAGAATCTAGTGTAACACGACTGCCATGTTTAATTACTCTAAGTTAATACAGCTTAATGGATATTGTTTGATATGTAAGAGTCAGAGCTTTTGATGAAAAAAAATACAAAGACAAACCAGTCTTTTTCATTTGGATGTAAGGATACCGGTCTTGATTCTTTGCACATGTAGAACTTTTCCTAAGAGCAGTCATTCAGAATAATTGTTCTGGGGAACAGACATTTGTTCAACTTACAGAACGTTTCTTAGCCGATATGCTCTAAAAATGGATAGAGAATTTTACTTGCATCATCTGAATCTATTTTTTATCCATTCAACAATATTCTATAGGGTTGCCTGAATGCCTTCAGCTGCTGAAAGGAAACCAGGATACAATCATGATCTTGAACTCTTTTTCTCTCTCAGAAGGATAACATGAAACATGCCCATTAGCTCCAGTTCGTCTTGCAAAACTGTACTTTTTTGGAGTAGACTTTAAGCTTAGTACTATATATAAAATATCTCACATACACTAACACTGCAATCAAACCCTTGATTGCTGGCACAAGAAGATGGCAAGCTATTTGCTGCTACAATTTATGTAAAATAATATAAGAAAACTAGACCCCTTTTGAAATTTTTCTTCAGGATGGATTTTTGGGTAAAGGAGTTTTTCTCCTAGGTCACTAATCAATGCCTGTGAACAGCCAAAACAACTTTTGTTCCTTGACTCGTGAAGGTACCTCCTCAGTTACAGGAAAGGAAACACCAAAGAGATCAACTTTGTTGATGTTGACGGTCCCTTGACGGTAACAAGGACTTGTGAGAGCTTTGGGGGGCTGGACTGTCTCCAGATTGAGAACCTGGGCAGTGAGCTGAACAGAACCCTGAGCTGGTACTGGTGACAGTGTTTAGAGATAATACAAGATAAAATAATTCAGGTTTAGATTTTTAACATTTATTAAAAAAGCAAGATGTATGTTCATTTCAAATTAAACAGTTAAAAATGTTAAAGCATACAAACAAATCAATTGTGTACTAGCAGCATCCAATTGTTAGAATTTTCTAGAACTCCTCAGTACAGTCTTGGCAAGCTAAAAATATTACAACTTGCAACCAACTGACCTCACCATAGTGCAGTAAAACAAACTTTATAAAAACAACAATTTAAGGTTAAATAAGCTTAAATAAAGGTGTTAAATACAAGACACTTGATCAAAGCTTCTGTACAAAGATAAACAAATTTGGCATTGTACAATTGATTGGCTGGCTCACACCATACATGATTTCAATAGTTAAGCAGTATGACTGTTTAGCTGAACATCAACTATACAAAATTAACTGAAGTTGGGAGTGGGCTAACCCCAGTGAGCCATTTACAAGGCATGTGTATTTTTAGAAAATCAGAACACTGTTTATATTCAGGCACCATTTGTTCCTGCAAATAAATAATCTCTAATGTATCTGCATCCAAACTAGTGTTAAACACATCAGTGCTAACATTTTATAAACACAGCTTTGTGACTATTCACTATACCTCCATTCTTATTGCTATGACAATGTGGACTGTGGAAATAAAACTACTGTACATACAAAAAAATAGAGCACCTTTTAAACATTAAAGTATATGTCTGGTTATTCTTTTTATCTTACAATACTGAAGCCCAAGCTAAAGTAAATTGCTGTAACATCTTCACCAGCGCACCTGAAATGCAGGAACTAAAACCTCAAATATTCCTCTTCAGGCAAGCCCCAGCCAGAGCATTTTCTAAAAATGTCTAAAATGACACTAAGGATTTTTTACATTCATCTGCACACAAACAAATATCTGCTATTCTCTGCTTTCTTCATACAGATTTAAAGACAGATTACCACAGTTCTCTCTCCTTTTCAAATCAATAAAGCTGGATAGAGAATGTAGCAGAAACACCTAAAATGGATTGAGAACACAGTGAAATTATTACCCCGCTAATTCAAAAAAATACAGCTGTTACACTGTTCAAATAAGTATTTGTCAGGGGCCTATTCATTAGGATTTTTTGTCTATTGTATTGAAAAACCATTCTGTAAATTTCCTCAGCTGAGCAGCTGCTGTTTGAGACTCCTCCTGAAGTCTCATGTTATCTTGTCTCAGATGCTGTACCTCTGCTTGGAGAACAGCCTTGTCCTGTTTTTCCTGGTTAACAAAGATACAAGTTGAATAAAGTGAGTAGTCGTGATTACAACATTTATTTTTGCTGTTAATATTTCTGTGCAAGTCATACAGCTATATTTTGTAGAGCTCCCTAATCCATTCTTACAACTACTAACTGAAAGTTAATTCCCCATATATATGGTCCAACTACCTCATTTATTCTGAGAAAGTACTGCAAGCTAAAAACTCAATTCTACTTTAATACAAAAATCACAGGAGTTCATTCCATTTAACAAAAAAATTCAAGCACTAAAAAGATAAGAAGCTTTTAGCTATTATAAATCATATGTGAGACCCGAGTCATAATGATTTGATTTCAAGCATACATTAAGGAAGACAAGTATCTAATTTCAAAATTTTCCCTTATATGATTATTTTCTCACCAAAAGCAGTCTCATTTCTACCAGTCCTAGCATTGTCTCCAGCTCAGAAATCAGACAGGAAATGAGACACAAGTCATTGTTACATGATCAAGATACCACAAGGCAACAAGGTTGACTAATCTGGAGTGTGCACTACTTGGCAATAGTGCTGGTGTCCATATCCCCATCCTTTGTTAAATCTGAGGTACCACAAATGGAGATAAAAGTGCTCAGTCTTTGTGGGGTGTGATTATATGAAGGACAGTCATTCTGGACCAAAGACCCATGAACTAGCCAGCCTTGAGGCATCTTGTTCACATAACCATTCCCACAGGACTCTCTGCACCTCAGTGCTCTGATCAGCTATTGGGTTCTACCATTCATTAATTAAACTACCTAGTTCAACCGATGTATTTTTTCCAAGCCCTTGATGAACTCTGCATAAAAATATAGCTATTGAAACTGGAGAGTAATAATATTGCTAATGATCTATTACCTTTCTCAGGTCAGTTTGTAGTTGCCGAAGGATGACTTCTAGCTGGTTTACTTTTCCAGTCAGAGTACTTGGAGCGTGTTCCCTGTAAAGTAAACCACTGCCTTCAACTCTGGGTTAGTTAAAAACATTTTCACCCCCAGCTTTTGCTGAGTAACACTTCTAGTGGCAGCATGGGAAACAAGACAGTTTAGGCATAGCTGGGAAAACACAGACCAAGCCAGCATCAGCAAAAGATTATTACTGGAACATAAACCCATTGGTGCAATATCTGAAATACGACACTGCCTCTCATGCAAATCAGGCAGAAATGACAATGATTTAAGGAGGAATATTTTAGGAATTATTGGCACATACCCTCACAGTGCAAGTCAAACTTGCTGCTAAACGGTGTGCTGAGAACATTTGTTAACAAGCTGCTTTCTGATAAGGACTGTACTAATCCGAAGCAAGCTGCAGCAGCAGCAATTAGTGTAAACTCAAAGAGCTGTTGAGAATTTTTTTGTCTGGTCTGCATTTGTGTCATTTCCAGTAAAGGATAAACCTATTGCTTTATGAAGACAAATGTTTTCTTTAAAGGTCAAAACGTATTAAATATTGCCACAGGTTAATCAAATGAATGACTGAAGGAACATACTGAGAATAGTTTCTGTTTCCTGTATAACAATGAGCACTGTGGGAGACACTTTTGTATACATTATAGATGAAATCAGCCGTAATGTGAAATATTTTGGCTAGAAGAGACAAGCTGAAGAGAGAAGCTTCATATGAATGCTGAATCAGCTGCTGCACACAAGTGCACAAATCTGACAGCTTTGCCGATGCTAAAAGTGGAACATCTTTAAGAGCCTTTTGCAATCCTTACGATCACTAGGCTGGGGAAAGATACAGACTTCGAAGTCATTACAGTAGATGTGCTTTCCCATGTAAGTAAGTTAATTTGTGTAAAATTGGTTCAAATTAAAATGTGATAGTCTAACAAGCAAGAAGCCTTTTCCCTCCATTTCCTGTCCTTCCACTCCTGCAGCTGAAGAGCAAAACTAATGAAAGATTTGTTTTTCTTTTAAAGCGTACTAGTGAACAGAATCCAGGTTTTTAACACAGCAGGAAAGACAAGAAGGGGGGGGAGAAAAGAGAAAAAAAAAAAAAAAAAAGGAAGAGAAGAAACTTTCCCAGAGCACTGGAAAGATTTTGAAGGATTGGACAGTTTGGCACAATATTCTCCTGCAGTCCTCAGTTACAGGTTTTATTGATTAATTTACCTCTGTATAAATGAAAAATTACAGATTTGCAAGTAGCAAAGAGTTGCAGAAGATAGGGAGGAACACTTGTTAAAAGGTCTGAGACATTTGCTGCAGATACAGCTATTGCATAGTACAGAGTTGAGCTCCTGTTATCACTTCTATTCAAATGGAAACAGAATGAAGTGTAACACAATTGATTATTGTACAGGAGGAATACAGAGAAAAATTTGATTAGCTGAAACTCTGCACCTAACTGTACCCTATATTAGAGGCCTATTCTAGTTAGAATAGTATCTGTACCACAGATTTTCTAGATAGACCTGCTCAGAGGTTGATTTCAACAAACAACATTTTTCAAACTAAAGACACCATCAGTCAAGGTAACAAGTCAGCCATCAAACAGCACTGAAACATGCATATGGGCAATTTGACATGCAACACTAGGGAAAAAAATTTTCTTAAAATATTTTTGTAAGAAATAAACTTTAATTCTGACATACCCAGTAGCCTCAAGGAAATCTTTTCCATCTGTGGGACTCTCATCCAAAGGTAACTCTTGTGTTCCTTCCAAGCCCTGAGCTTGCTGCATATCATTCAAGGTGCAAAAAGATGCTACTCTCTGATCTGTAAAAAAGTAACATAAGGATATGTTTAAAGCTGAACGTAGATATAAGACAAGACTGTATTACAGCCATTATTCCAGTTCAATTACATAAATGGATGTAGGTTTCTACATCACAGCTTTGAAGATAATCAGCAGATGTAAAGTATATTCCAACTAGTTGGCTTCCCCACATCTGCATCCAAAGGCAACCCCAAAACAATTGTTCATGTCTATCAGCAGAGTGAGACAGATTTGTTTGGCTCAATTAATGCTGATATGAACAGTAAATTGGTCTTGGTGTGAAGTCTGCAGAACACTATTTGAGAACTCAGGGCCACAACCAATGACGATAATAATTCATTGAAAAGGTTTTCACTTTCCATGGACTTAAAGCCATCAGATTCCTCAGAAATCTGCACTGTTCATTTTATACTGTTTTACTGTCTCAAGCATTTGCAGAACCTAACGGTAATCTGCATACTTGAAAAACAGTACATTCACAGTATTTTTTATCAATTGAGTTTTTGTTATATATATTACTAGGGGACACTAGTATCTACATTGGATTCCACTAGGACATAATCTAACAAGCACGGATGTAATTACCTATGGATATACAGTGTGGTTGCCAAAATACATCAGTCACCACGTAATAGAAGTATGCCATGCAGATCATGATTGCACAGAACAGGAGTAAATGATGCATTCATTAGGATTTAACTTGTCCTCTTTAAAAAAAAAAATCCATATTCTGTGGAGATTGGTATAACTTATTTCTGTCAAACAAAATCCATGTCTGTGGGCTTGTATAAATTCTGTCGAGAACATGCCTGCCTTTCCCTCTCTCCCCTTGCTCTACCACCCCACAGGCCCAAAGCTTGCATTATCATGCAAACGTGCAAACACAGGAAATATTAAAGAAAGTTTACAAAAGGCAAAAGTCATCAATCCCAGACCATCACCTAGAAACGGCGTGTGATGACAGAACGGCCCAAATTCTTCATCTGAGTCAAAACCTGGAATAAGATTTAGAATGTTCCTATAAACAAGACAGTCCATCTCCAGAGGAGCAGCTGTGGCCCTCACGTACAGCGCACACAGTGGAATGTTTCCCGGGCACCTCAGGCAGGCTCGTGCCCTCCACCTGACAGAACCATTTTTATACCACACCAACATTACAGTAAAGCATGAGGTGCCATGCCCTGTGTCTCTAACAGTGACACCCAGTATTGCAACACCCCATGACAGCTTGGCACGGCACATAAAAAAGACCACAACCCTCCAAGCTCTAAGCAACCAAACAGTGAATACAGGCCAGATCATTTTAACTAGAAAGAAAATTTTGGTTTAAAAGTTCTACCAAACAAACACAGGAAAACACTAAAAAGCTCTTAAAAGGGATTTTTAAAATTAATTGTTTTAAGGAATAGCGAAGATTGAAAATTCATTCAATTCAAATACAATGAAGAAAAGTTGCATGTGATTTTTTTTGGCCAGTTTTAACGACCATGGCTCATTTCCCCTGCTTTTATCCTTATTTCTGACTAGTGATGGACCTCAGCAAAAATGAACATGACTTTTCTATATGTGCTGACAATAAGGTAAGAATATAATTTTAAAAGCATAACAACATTCACAGATTTGAAACTTAAGTTAAATAGATTTAATTAGTACGGATAAACTAACACTTCTTTCCCAGATCAAACACAGTATGTAGGCCAGAAACTGTCTAAACAATCAGTTTGAAGTACATGTCCAATTATTGATTTCAACTTTACACTGTTCACATTTTCATTACCACTTGATAGAAGAAAACAAAGCCCGCAACAAATGTTACGCTGTTGCTATTTTTTTCTATGGCCAACAATATGTGACACGTGACATTGTGTCTCAGAGGTAATTCTACTGTAACATAAAAATCTTCATTTTTCTCTGCCACAAAAGCTTAATTAAAGAGAATGGCCCCTTGTCTGGTTTATTTTGTCAGCTGAGAAAACATTTTCTCAGCGTGATCTCCCCAGCAGTATTTGAAAGCATCTTTTTCTTGATGGAAAAAAGCAGGTGCAAAACCAGGTACATGCAGCTGTTAATGAAATCACATGGTGATATTTTAAAACACAGTATTTTAAAATAATTTCATATTATTTCAACACACAAAAATATAGAAACATGGGTGCTTGCAATGAAGTCTAATGTGTGGATTACCTTTTTCTTCCTTGTGTAATTCCTGATGAATATCAACTCCACATAATTTAAAGTTCAAAAAAATTAGTTAAAGATGTCCCTGCTCACTGCAGGAGGGTTGGACTAGATGACCTTTAAAGGTCCCTTCCAACCCAACCCATTCTATGATTCTATGATAATTTAAAAATAATATTAACACTTAGAGTAGGAAAGAAATAAAATATTTTCTATTTTCATAGTATAACTTAAACATATTTTCCAATATTCCCATCTTTATAAAATAGAAACTATACTCTCACATTCATCAGGTAAGGAATAAACTCACTACCATGGCCACTAATGACCAGAAGTCTCCAATGATATAACATAATATGTAAATGCCTGTGTTGCTCTCCAAAGAGTAGTTCCTTAATTTTCAAAAGCCAAGTTAGTGTCCAAACAATTCTCTGAACAAGTCAGTAACAAAATACATTTCTGTAATAACTAGTACATCAACAAGATCCTGGACTACCAAAGTATTTTGCTTTTGAATACTTTTCAAGTACTCTTAAAGTCACGTTTTTATTTTCAGTAACTACACCAAATCTCACTGAGCTCCTTGTAAGTTTTCATGCTTAGCCATAGTTTCACCAATTTACTATTTAAATCAGAACTGGTTTTAAATCTGAGTTGTAGTGAAGGTTGAACTTGCACTTCAAAGAGCAAAATCATTCTGATGATTATTGTTTCATTTGTTCTTAACAGAATTGTCTTGACTCTATATTCATTAAAACGAAATCAAAGTTATCAGATCCTCCTAGAAGACATGCTAAGGCAGATGAAGGACAGGAAGGTGATTCAAGACAGCCCACATGGCTTTACCAGGAGCAAATCCTGCCTGACCAACCTAGTAACTTTCTACAATGGTGTGACTACATCAGTCGACAAGGGAAAAGCAGTGGATGTCATCTATCTAGACTTCTGCAAGGCCTTTAGCACAGTCCCCCATGGCATCCTTCTCTCTAAATTGGAGAGATATGGGTTTGATGGGTGGACTGTTCAGTGGACAAGGAAATGGCTGGATGGTCACATCCAGAGGGTAGTGGTCAGTGGCTCTAAGTCCTGTGTTGTTTAATATCTTCATTAACAATATTGACAGTGGCATTGAGAGCACTTAAAAGTAATAGAATTGTACAGTTGTAGCCACAAAGAATTTGGATGTGGATTTTCATTGTTCCAGCCCACTAACAGAGGCCAGAAAAAACTCCAGACAATTTTTATGTACTGGAGAGCAGAAAAGGCTAAAATGAGTATAGTGCATGAAGTCACGCTCTCACTATTAAGGCAAAGTCTACCCAACAAACATACACTGACATATGCACTGAAGCAAAAGGAGTTACAAATGCCTGCACTAGAAATGACCAAATGTTAACTACGTATTTTAATTTTTTCCTTTTTCTAGCAGTTTAACATACTATTTTGGTTAAAATAATTATCTCTCATGCTGAATGCTTCGCTTCTTTCTCATTATGTTATGTCTAGCATTACTTGCATAAAGCTATACAGATTTTATATGGAAGTATTAAAATACTATGAATTATACTAGATGTTTCTGCAAAGATAAATTTGCACCAAGAAACACTGTGTTATTACTAGCACTAGTAGACATTCATAAAAATAACCTGGAAAGGAAACGGAAGTTGAAACCCTCGACTTTAATGAACTAAATCAGAGACATCAGAGGAACTTTCTTAGGCTGTTAATTCTCACAATATGATTTACCAAACACCAACCAGATTTTTTTTTATGCACAATAAACCCAGTTTAAAGTAGCACAAATAGCACAAAGGTCTATTATTATTATTATTATTAATGTTTGTGTCAATTCTCTTCTATAGCGACAGTAACATCTAGAACATCTAGAATATCTATGGACATCTAGAAAGGCTTCTCCTTTTGTTCCAAAAAACACCAAAAAGATCCAAAATTAGCCATCAGTAACAAAACAGACATGTTGAAAGCCAATCTTTCTTCCCTAATGTGGAGATCTATTGAAAGCATAATACAAAAACGGAATTAAAAATAACTCCTCTGCTTTTCCCTTACTCTTTTCTGAGATGTCTTTGTTCTCCTAATTCGACTGTCCGATTAATTCTATAAATTCTCCTATCTTTATCTTTACTCAGTTCAACATGCTTATTTTTTGCTTCTTTTTCCTTCCCCTTTTTCACCCCAACTACCCTCCCTAAAACTCTCCCTCTTCTGCTGTACAGTTAAATCCAGTTCTAGCTATTTTTTATTGTTTGCTTCAGGGACAGATACAAAAATATTACAATAATGTAATTGTAGCATGTCAGCTGCTCCCTAGTTACTGTCTCTCTGCAGCTCCCACCACAATAAGAGCAGGGACATGGAAGAGGCCTATCCACAGATGAAAGAAATGGAAGGACACCTCTTGCTAACATAATGCATGTATGCTAACGATGATCTCTGGATAAATGTAAGAGTCAAAACTATATCCTGCAAAGGAATGCAGTGCAAAGACTTAAAATAACGTTGTGCTGTGCTCCAGCTTACAGACACTGATCCTCAACAGAGAGCTCAAGCAAAACCCCTATTGATGCAGATTCTGGAGCCTGTGGAGTTAATGCCTGCACAGCTCTCTATTGTAAAGACCTGTTTTAGGAATAAAAGAGGATTTTCAGGAAAAGTCTGAAGTAAATATTCAGCTTCCCACGAAGTTCTGGTCAAGGAAAAGCAGTGAAAATGAAATCCTCAAAAAGTGGAAAACATCATCATCATGCTTTCAATTAAAAAAAATAACAAAAAAACTGCACAACAAAAAAAACCACCAAAAAACACCACCACCACACAAAAAACTAACTCCACCCTCATATAACACAGTTTAGAAACTGCTGTTCTACAGAGGACCAAGGCTTCAGTTGGATAAATGCTAATGCTAACTAATAAACAACCTAGTCAACTCTTCATTGGGGGAGAACTAAAAATAAGACCACTGTTCTTGTTATACCCATGAGTAAACTCTGATTATAGATGATGGTAGCAAAAATCTTAATTAATTCTTAATCCAATTAATGCTAACATTATAAACACCTAAAAGGGACATACTTAACATTAATCAAGAGACAACTGCTTTTTAAGACCGACAGATGAATGATTGTGAGGCTCACATTATGTATGTTGAACTGATAAAAATATGTAAGTTGTCAACACACAATCTAGAGGGACCACAGGAGAAAAATCCTGACCTTGGAATTTGATTGGTGATTCCAATAAACCAATATTAAGAAAAGACCTTGTATAAAGAAAGTATCTTGAATCTAGGTTGTAGAATGGAACATAACTTTGAAATATTAAGCTGGCAAAACCAAACTAGAGAACAACTCTAAAATTAATTTCTTATATCAGTATTAAACAAGTCCTACACATTTTGTTATCTTGTTGTCTTGGGTTTTTTTGAGATGGTCCTATAAAAATGTGATCACATTTCCACCCAGTTCAATAAAAAGATCAAACCAGTTTTATATTCAGAAGTGGGAACACTTTAGAATTACCCACTCTCTTTTTCATACTGATAGAATGTAGAATAGTAGTTCCAAGCTATTTTTAAATGACTTCTAAGTCAACAACATTAAAACACATAAAGAAACAGCATCTGCTAATACATATCTAACGTGATTTTTTTTACAACATGCCTATCAGTTATTCTTTTTAAAATGTCTTTCAAATTGCAAGACATGGGATAAAGTTGAACAAAGGCTTAAAAACCCCTTTTCTTGTAAAAATTTCAAATTTTAGTACTATGAATTCAGTCAAAGCATTTTACAAATCATCTAACATATACATAGTTGTCTCTACAATTATCATAGAGTCCTAAGCAGAAAATAATTACATTCCTTCATACAAAACTGGATTATTATTTACCATTCAAATTCTTCCAGTAATTTAAAAAAACCTCAATAAATGTTTCTATCTGATGACTCAGATCACCAGTTCCTCAGCATTATCTACAGATAAATCTAAGGTTTTTGCAGTGAAAACCCAACAAGTGAACACTCCTTCTCCCTAGGAGAAGGCACTGTAGATAGCTATTTTGTTCTGCGTCTCTGTCCAATTAAAATTGTAATTACACTCACATAACACTTACCAATGTTAAGTTATTTTCACAGTGATATTAAGTAGAGAAAATAAGGAAAATCTATTACACCCTTCAGGGAAAGCTAAAAATACAGGAGTATAACTGGAACAGAATGACCTTTTATGCAGCTGAACTCAAAATATTTATTAGCATTGAAAAAAATATCCTTCAGGTAGAAAGTTAGAGGGTTAGTCCAAATCTATTTTCATTTGTTTAAGACATCAATACAAATAACAAAGAGCAGGACATTCCTTGAGCATAGAAATGCATGGGAAGAGTTGTCAGATTCTCAGCAGCACAGTAGTTCCTGCCAGCTACAACAGGCATGTTTGACTAAGTACTGAATAGTAATGAATGCATATATGGTTAATCATGTTAAGAAACAAAACAGTAGTTAAGATTGCTAATCATCACAATTGGTTTGGGTTTCTACCAATGCCATTTAAATTAGTATAGTAAGTAGTTCTGAAGAGCTTTTGATCAAATTGAAATTTAATCACTTCTTACTTAGGGAAGGAACCAGGTACCAGAAAAACTGATTCCCATGGTTGCTTTTAGTTAAAAAAAAACACAACAGAAGAACATCTCATCACTAACTTCATAACCAGTTGCCCTCATAAAGTTAAGACCTGTATCCTGTGTAATGATGACTGTGGTAATGTCATTCTTATTCACATATACCTTTGACTTCCCATACATTAAATAATGAGAGTAACACCAGGTAACAAATGTTGGACATTTTAGGACAGCACAGTGACCTAAGCAAATCACCCCTCAGAAACAGCAGAACACATTCAACTGTATATATTCATACAGACACTCAAACTACCTTTCTGTGTTTATACACTATGTATAGGCTTAGCTGTCAGAGAAGCAAATGAGATTTTTTCTTAGTTAACCCAGTCTTATAATTTAATAATGCAAACCTAGTCTTCTATATCCTGCACCTCAAGTTCTGCTACTGGAAAATGCATTATACATGTTGCTGCTGGTTTTAATGGTTTTATTATGAAAACTGAGTGGGACTGCAACATGATTTGTACTACATATACAAGCTTTTAAACACAACACGATAAACTCAGGGAAGTGTTACTCCCAGTTTCATTTTAAACACCTAACTTCAATGCTTTCAATCTCTCATTCAAATGACCTGATTTTTACAATTGATTACAGAAGGAACTTAGGCCCCAAGTGGATAAACTGTATCTAAGATACTGAAAGTATCATAAATACCCCAAATTTTCAGTGACAATCTTCCACACTGAGAAGTGATCTTGCCAAAAGAACTAAAGGGCTACAGAGGCAAACGCTGTTTTTTTGTAAATCAAAATGTGGCTACACAATAAAAAGTATCAAAACTTATAAAAAGTTTGTGTACTGAAACATCGATCTTTAATTCAAATTTTCCTGTTACCTTCAAACGCTCGTGCAGCATCTACCAGGTGGGACCAGTCTAGCCCTGTGGCAGTGTCTGGCAGGGGCATCAGGCCAGGATCATTGAATTTGGCTTTATCAGATAAGGACCCATCTGAGAACCAGAATTCATCTAAACAATAAACACAATAATTAGTCTTCCTATAACAATGATGTACAATGAATTTTGAAGCTATTATAATGAACTCTAAAAAACGTATAAGCAAAGAGTGCTTATCTTCATTTCTCCCATTACTCTTTTTTCCTGTTCGATACTCAGTATGGGTGGAACGATTTTTAAACTTCGACAGAGTAAGATGGGAAGGGTTCCTAAAGGTTTTTTGGTGCCACTTTGCACATGATGTATTCTTTGCATTTTCATGTGAATGCTGTGCAAATAGGCAGCATCCATTCTTAAAGCATACCATGCTAAACCTAAGCACTGAGCAGTAACATTGCTAGAGACACAAAGTTATATTTTTAAGAAGGCTGTGAAACAACATCCTAGATACTTACAAGCAGAGTTTTATTCTGAAACTTAAATATTTCAGTTTCAGGAACAATTGAAAAAATTTCACCTACTTTCCTTCTAATGCATTTTTAAATTCTGTCCTACATCCAAAACTCTCTTTCACATCTTAGTTTACTACTTGTAGCTGTACATCCGAGGACGCTCGACTTTTGTGCTGATCTCAAAGCTTCAGAGTGAGCTGTAACACATGGTATGCTATAGATAGATAGTATATCAATTGAAATGTATAAACAATGAAGTTATGTTTTCACTTATGCAGTCTTTTAGAAAAGTACCACAAACATGCATCTTAGTAGAGAAGATGCTACTTTTCATAACTATCTTATATAGTTTTATATTTTCCTTATCTATCTGTAGCAATCGTCACTCTGATCAATGCGAACACGTTAAAATGAATACTGATGAACTGTCACACAGAGGTTCTTAAAACTGGACATAAACCAAATACATTATTTATAATCACCATAAAGCTAGTGATACAATATTGTACACTTATTACATTTGATAGTCAGGAAAAAAAAATTGCTTCAGATGTATCTATTTCTATTAAATAAAAAGGTCAAAATAGTAACCTTTCCTCAAATATTTCAGAAGGAAATTTCTACCTAGTTATTCCAGTGATTCAGAGAATAATATTTATGAGGAATATTTTTTCCCAGGAAAACACCAAACACAAAAATCAATGACGGAAAAAATGCATATATACAAGTGGAAGACACATTATCATCAAAGAAAATGGCATGTTGTCATTGTCCTGATATCAATGAAAAAGAATACCAAAGTCCATTGGATTTAAGATTTCTGACCTAAAATCCAAAAGCAGTAGCCTGTTATAGAGATTCTACTGCATGGAGTAATGATTAGAGCATATAGTTTTCTTTGCAGAACGATTGTTAAAAAAAAGAAATAAAACAGGAAGAGGAAAGTGAAAGAAGTTTGCAATCTGCTGACAAAAATCAGGAGTTCAACAAAGCAAAAACAATGCAGAGGAGGTAGAAATCCCAATTACTGTGGAGTTTATCTTGTTCTGTAACTTATACGAAAGTTGCAGCTATTGTTACATTACAATTGGAAGTGGATTGAGAAACCTCTGTAGGATCTTTCTCAATATCCACTCTTAGTATGCAAAAGTGGGTGTCACATGAAATGGAAAATGTAATATACAAATATATTCTACCCTTATGTTGGTACTAATATTTTATTTTCAGTTCCTTACAAACATACATAAAATCTTATCCAAGGTTACCTAGGAGTGCAAATACCTTGGAAGCTCAACAGCAGAGCAGTCTCTGAACTTTTGCATATAACCTGGGAATTCTAAGAACCTTATTTATACAAGTACAAATGTTTCATACATCCCTGTTTTGGAAAAGAGACAGAATGCCTTATGAGAAGGACTGGCAAGCCAGCTTTTGGTCCTAGACCAGCAGGCAGGCCCTGAGGGACAGCCCTTGCTTTTGTGTGATCAGCCCACAGAGGCTGATTGTGAAACCTGTCAGGAAGATGCCTGTTCCCAGTGCGATTCTGCTGGCTTTCCAAATTCAAGTGTAGGAGTGATATATTCACCAGCAGTCATCCCTCATTATGCATTGTCTTTGTGAGAACCTCAGTTCACCTTAGGGTGGATTCTATTCAGTCCTACATAAGACTTGACAGAGCAACTCAACTGCAGAAAGCCTGCCAGAGTAGAGATTTGAATATTGATAGCTCTGAAAATGCAAGTGTTCATGCTGATGGCTGAAATTATAAGCAGAATAACTGAACAGGCATGAGTATGCCACCACGGAATAATTCATTTTCAATATATAAATTATGTGGTTTTGTGCAGTGGGGGTGGGGGGCGGGGAAGAAGGGCATGAGGAAAAAGAAAGAAGGAAAAAAAAGAGCTCTAATTATATAGGCCTCTCTGTGCTTTTGACTTTCAAAGGATATTGTTTGTGTTTCAGGAATGCTCTGGGTGAGATGAATTATTTCTAGCCTCCTGTATTTGCATTTCCTCCCTGCTTCTCTTACCTCACTGTTACCTCCACTTTTTCTCTGTATGAATGCTGCATCAGCATCTGCAGGCTGCCTCTTGTCTTCCTTTTTTCATTTGTTCAAAGGTGGCAAGTCATGTTGGCTCAAGTTACGCTTGAACACACCCACCTCTATGTGTCCAGGAGGATATACTTAATGTCATAGGTTGCTACCCTCATTGCCCACAAGATCGGTTTTGAAGTAACACACTTACCCCTTATTTCCTTTGAGGAAACAATCTAACTGGTATCTTTCAATTTAAAGGATTGTTTTATTTGCTGTACTCCTTTTGTCACAAAATCATTGATCTTGTGGTTTCTGGTCCTTTCAGTTATGTCACTCTCTTCCTACACTTAGAAATTTTCTTGATTTTTATTATTGATAAATAAAAGTATAAAGCAGTTTGAAGAGTTCTTATTTTCACCAAAATTACATGGTCAGTTCAGTTTCCAACAGAGCTCTTCAAATTGACTGTCATCAGTCCCACATAACTCTGTATCCAAAGAGTAACTAGTTATAAAAAAAGAAGGAAGATTCACCTGACTTAACCTTTTCTACTTCCAAGACAAGTATCCTGCTTCAGTTGGAACTGCTACTTTTATGTAGAGACTGTAGATCATGAAAAAGATGTGCTCAGTACTCCTCACTTAACTCTGCTCAAACTAGACATGTCAGTTAACAAGTAGATTATCTCAAAAGATGCTGCAGCTAGAGGAATATATCAAATCACATCCAGACATAAATCCATTGTCTGCTCTTCTTTCCTGCATTCACCAATTATATCTCTACGGTCCTCTTAGACAACAGCTTCTACCTGCCAGACCTTTACGTTCTTCAGTATTACCTAGGGATGCCCAAAGTCTCCCTGCAAAGATGCCAGCCTGCTAGCAGACTTCCTCACGGGCGTATGCTCACATTACTGTTGGAATACTGGATGTATGCTTCCAATAACTACTTTTCCCTTCCCTTTTGTTATTGAAAATAAGTCTCATTTTCTGGCAAGGTGTGTTATTCACTGTGTAAGAATTTGTAACAGATAACATATACACTCCTTTAGTTGCGTGAATTATTTCATCAACACCCTTTATTTGCTTACTGAAAAACTGATATCCAATTTGTTCACGTTATACATCATCAATACACAGTGACACTCTACCATTTTAATACTGCTTCTTATCAATGAGTTTAGCTTTGGATTGAAGCTAACAATGACATTGAGCCAGTTTTAAGATTTTAATCTAATAACATTGCTTCGTGAGTTGTATTTCTGGCAGCTTTTTTCCCTATGGCATTTATAATCTGAGAACTTTCAGCATTTGTTAGTTTATCATTGCAAAATACTTCTTTCCTTACGACTCTGTTAATAGCAAGCATCCAGCACCTTGAACCTTTCCTCACAGCACAGGAATGCCATGCCAGTGCATCACTTAGGGCATTTTTCTTTCCCCTTTTTATGTTAAATGTCTATATACGGTAAAAGCAGACCACGGTGCCTGCAATGTCAGTCAGACTGCCTCCATGTGTCTTTCAGGATTCCTGACTTGTGTTAGTACACCAGTTCTGTATCAGTGGTTCTCATTGTTTTCATTCTTTCCCTGATAGTTCAGCTGCCATGAATTTGCAAGACAGGGATAGATTTGTACCTGCAACCATATATGGCATGCTCGAATCACTCAATGTGAACAGTGCTGTCTCAGTTAGGGAATTTTTAATGTCCCTAAGGTAAAATTCCAGACTTCTCAGCTACACAAGTTCTGCTTTCTGGTTTAAGTTAAAAATAAGATAAAATGAAATACATCTTTCTACATTTTTGTACTGTGTGCAATCAACAGCACTCAGCTGTCAGAGTCTGCATTTCAGGCTTTACTGAAAGCAACTCTTCTTTCACTTCACTTCACTTCACTTCACTTCACTTACCCCAGTGATAAAATAATAAAAAAAGTCTACAGCTTCATTTTCTTTCCCCAGTCAGCATGCCCTTTCCCCAGTCAGCATCACACACAGTTGTAGTTTCTGTTTCTATATTTGCATGGTCGTTCTGTCTGATAATTCTGATTTCCCAGTAAACTGAACCCTCTAGGTTGCCTATTATGCTTGGGTTTTGGTGCTTCCTTGCTTTCCTATTAATCACACTCTTTTCCTTGCTAGAAGGATCTCATGAGACTTGGTGCTGCCACAGTATTTCATGTACCACATGCTGGGTAATAACATGCAAGAATGTATCTTTCTAAAATGAATTGCAGCCAAAACCACACTGATTTCCACTGATTTATGTAAACGCTCAATATCAGCAAAATTAAAATGTTTTAAGATCACAAACACATGCATTTTACAAAAGACATTACTAGGACAGCTAAGAACCCTGATACCTGAAACTACAACCTCAAGCTAAAATTAGAAATGGAAAAGGAACCTCTCATCACCACTGCTATAGAATGTAAATACCTCCTATGCACTGATTACAAAAACCTTGCCAACAAGAGCCAAAGTTAGTTTCTTATAAGGACATACTGACTAACATTCTGAAAACAAAGGTGGGCAAGTCGTGACACATTTGTTTTCAGAGTGTAATTACAGATAACTAATTAAATCTTCCTTGAAACCGCCATTATAAAAGATTCTATATTGCTGGCACTGAAAGACACTTTTATAATACAAAACCAGAAGCAGAAAATAGAGTTTATATATTAAAGTAGCATGAACTACTTTGGATATCAACAATCAGCTTCATTTTGACTAACAAAATAGTAGTTTTGTGTTGTTTGCCAGCTATGTGGATAATTAACTTTCTGTATCTAAGAAGCAGCAAGAGTGGAAAATACGCTGTTTAAGAACTAACACAAAACCCACTAAAATTTCACTGCTGGAGGAGCAGTATACACCTGGAGTATCCACTATTAATTGCCTTGAGTCAATCTCCAGAATAAAAGCACACTGAAGGTTTGATCCCATTGCATATTTACCATCACAAGAGATGGCTCTAAAAACACAGGCCTAACACGGTAAAAGAAAAAACCAGTCAGGATACCTGATTATACACATAGCTCCTTCAGAGATTACAAAATCTACTGAATTACTCTCAAGTGAAACAAAATGGGTCTTCATTCTTTATCAGTAAAGGCAAAGGATATTTTAATATGAAATTTATAGGGAAGTTTCACTTTGATAGAAGAATATTTTTAGAATGGCATGCATTCCCACCTGAAGAAGGAAGTAAGCTCTTGCTTGTGATACCAGTTTAAAATGAATCAGTGGTTAGTCACTAAAACTTAGTCTCATAGCAGAGGCCACTGGAACTAGAAGAGCATTTTGTATATAAGGCTTACTTCTGACAGTCAGCAAGTGACTGCTAGTTCCTGATGGACATAATGAGTGACAGAGCTCTTTTTATTACTATTTTTAATTCATCTGTCTGCATTCTCTCTGGACATGTGCCTACAAAAGTCCACAACTGTTCTACTATTTTTTTAAATTGCAGTCAGCTGTGATGTAATATTAAAGTACTTGACTAAAAGTGCCTTTTTTTTTTTCTATATTGGGTGTCCCCTATAGGTCAGCCTAAAATAATTGAGAAGTTGAAGACGTTTAGCATTTTTCAAAAAACAATTCACTCTTATTAAATACATAAATATGGATAAGTAGGCTAAATATATGCATCTGGCTGTGTAGATTTGGGCTGTGGTATATACATATTTCACTATTTCCTGGTTTTAATTTTTTTTTTTTCATAATTTTCATTCAAACTCTATAGTCCACCACTCATAATGGAATTATTGCAACATAAACTTGTAATAAAGATCTTGCTCACAAAGACCTCATAAGTAGAGACACTTTATAAAATAGTTTTAATTTAGCACCCAAGATTACTCTTCTTCTGCCATTACAAATGAAGTGTTATTCACAAAGGTTTTACCAACATGTTAAAAAAAGTATCAGTGAATTCAGTTTCAAAACTGAAGATGACAACAACTATTGCACATTTCCTTTTAAGATGTTACCAAAAAGATCATCTAAATAGAAGCTGTTCCATTTAGCTATTCTTTTGAATATATTAGTGAATATTTCATCAATTTGAATGCATACAAAAAAATAAATAATAACAGTTTGGCCTAATTAGGTAATCACTGGAAAATAAAATGGTAACAAGAAATATCTTCAGACAAATGTTTGTTGCCTACCACTGGACTCATGAAAATTTTTTGGGAAGTAAATACTGTCTCCAAACATAATAAATCTGAACTGAAAGCATAAGCATTTACTGCTGACCAAATACGCTTTTACTAGGATATCTAGATACTCATTTGATACTTTGTAATTTCACCTTAAAAGTAAAATCTAACTTCGTATTTGATGATTTGATTGAGTTCATTATAAATATTCTGAAGTTAGCAATGACAGTGACAATCACTTACTTCTCAGATTTCCCATTCCAGGAGTCAGGCTCATTCTGGGAGGCAATGTGCTGTGATATGGTGGAGTAGTGCTGAATAAGATATCATTTGGCAAGGCCTGGTCTAGCATTGAACTTCGAGAGCTGGCATATGAAGATCCTCTTCGATTGCTACATATACTCTCATCAGATAGGGTACGGTAAAGTGTCCTCCGTGGAGAAAGGTTTCCATAAAATGAAAACTAAACATCAAAATACAAAGATATAAGAACACGTATTACTGGTTAAAATAATTCACACAACCATAACCCATCATCAGTGCTTTTTTTTTTTTTTTTTTTTGGGCAGGCACTCTGGAATACTTGAGCTAATACAGAAAATCAGAGATTTGTTCCACCATATCAGATCTACTGTGGCTTCAAAAGAGTTAAAGAACTGGATTTCCATACTTCCTCTTGATATTTTGGAAGAGATAACCATGAATTTATAGGATACTGTATAGTTTTATTAATTCTGAAATGTTAAATGAAACCTCCATAGCTTTATGACAGCAATGTTTTCCAGAAATGTATATAAGGTTACCAGCTTTGGCAACATGTATTTAAGACTATACATAGAACAGTTTGATTTTAATTTGAAATGACTACACTTTAATGTTAAACATTTTGAACTGATATATGGTGCAATATAATTCACTGGACAGTAAAAGTTACTTGAGACACTGCATCTCTCTAGAGATCACAAAAGAGGCTTAGAAAAGAGGATAATAGAGTTCAGTGAAAACTGTTTATGCATTTCAAAAAGTTACTTAAACCACAAGCCCAGTATCTACAGTAAAACAAGATGTTAATGTAACATAAAACGGGGCCATTCCCCTTCCTAAGTCATTCTTCAGCACTGCAAATCCAGTTATTCTACACATCTACAAATGTTAGTTTTTGCCTTAGTTATTTTAACTGGTTTGTCCTGCATATAACAACTTAATGCCCTTTCTTGTTTTCTTTGCAATTCATTATGAGTTGCACATTTTCTATGTATGCTTAAGAGCAGTAGCTTTTAAAACAGTGACTACAGTGTAGAAAGATATCTACACTGTAATATTTCTGACAAAACTTGCTCACTGATGAATACTTCTAAAATCAATGCACAGAAACACTCAATCATGACAAAAGACACGGTTTTTACTTAAATGCACTTCATAGTGCTAGTTCAGGAAAGCATTTATCTTTATGATAATACAGAATATGCTAAATTGTTAGTGTTTAACTGTGTCCCAGAGAAAACTGAGGGGAGAAAATATTCAGATTCTAATCTAGAACATTGGTTCTAGAGATTTGCTTGAAACAGGTGTGGGCAGTGGGAATCATCATCAACCAAAACTTTGTTTTAACACAAAGCACAATAGACACAATGATCACAATAGACATAAGCACCATCCCTAAATGAATGGATGGAGGACATATACAGCATTGTTAAACAAATGGATATATGGTTACCTTCTATAAGCAGTGGTTAAAGAATATGAAAAGACCCTGAGCCTAATTAAGGACTACATTGGGCAGAGGGTTAAAAGCCTTCAGCCTCTGAATTGAAGGGTCTCCGATCCTCTTTCCTGCACTCAAGATTCCCAGCAAGCATCCTGCTGCAATTCTTGGCTGTTACTCAAGTCTCCTCAACCTTATACTTCATCTTCTATCTATTAAGGTTGTTCACTAGCTACCCAAACATGTTGGAATGCTAATTGTTGGGGCTTTACAGAGCTTCCTTTTAGGATGTGACAAAAATTAAACATTACCTAGAGGGATCACTATTCCCTGATTTATGAAGAAGGTAAAACCAAACCCGACATGTGATTTGCTTCTTTAGAATCTTATATATTCAGGAAATTCCTTTCTGGCTTCACTGTCAAAGACAATTGACTCACCTATACCAAGTTCAATATCCTCTATGTAGGCATAATCAAAGACTGGATATTGCCAAGTCCTATGGCTGGGGAATCCCCTGCAAGTCAGGGCCTTCCCACCTAGTGAGCTTTTGTTTGGGTGTCTTGGGAGAGGAAGGGGACAGCAGCAAGTTATTTCAGGATAGCCACATCTCCTCACTCCTTGTTTCTTATTTAGGTAGCAAGAAACATTGGCAGCTCTTGAAATCATCACAGAAAACCAATTATTGGATCAATCATAAATCACAAAAACCTCTAGGACATTATTAATGAGAATTCAAACACATATAATGCATACTTAACATACTGCATATTAAAATTCAGATAATATATATTTTTTAATTCAACTCTGCACTTAGAGGATTCCCACGTGTTACTTTTGTTCAGACATGATGATTATGCTACTTAGCACATTGTATAAACACAGTGGGTTAAGACAGCATTGAGCTATTACCAAAGTGTGACACTTATCTCAAGTAATTTAATCGCTTTGTGCTTTATTCCACACTTAGCACATAATTCAGAAGCACGCCTATTCTGGGGAGCACTAAGTTTTAAGTTCTTTATCCACTTCTTGAGAAATTTTAAATATTACTGATTGTCTTCATACTATAAAGATTAGACCTATGCTTTCCAGAAGCACTGAGAGCCTTTTGAGCAGTTGCCACTCATACCAACACGAAATTGTGATTCATATTTCAAACAGAATAGTTGGTACTGAGTATCACAGGGCAGGGGAAAGTGGGCTACTTCTATTCATTTGCTTTAATAACATAGAGGTGTATACATTTAGGCATCCAACCTTGAAAACGTAACTTTTAATGTTTGGAATTTGAAGTTGCTCAACCTGCATCTGTCTCTGCTCAAGCTAAGCAAAGATATACTTACACAAATACTGTATTTCATACATAATAAAAAAAACTAGATATAATTTTCTTATTGTGGGAAACTATATTTTGGCACTCATGGTATGTATTTATAGCATCCCCATGGAATATACTTTGCTTGTAGAAAATGATATTGCTTTCTCTATAGCAATTTTGGGACTACCAGAAATTCACTTCTAAGGTAACTGTATCTGAGATACTTAAAGCCAAAGAAAGTAGTTTACCTTTCTTCTGCCCTCCTCCATAGACAGGCTGTCTGGTAACATCAACTTCAGAAAATCTTCTTTGGACAAGACTTGCTGGCTTTCACCAACGGCATTCCTCACTGAAGTTTGGAGTGGGCTTGATGCAGACACAGCATCAATATCATCATACACTCTGTTGAGACAATTGGTGTTTTTAGCAAGAATTGCAACAGTACTCTTGGTTTTGAAAGACTGCATTCATTTTCTGTCACAAAGTAAAAATTATTAGAATTAACTCCTGACACAGCACACACTTATTTAGAACATTTTTTTAAATTATTTTATATTTATGAAACTGTTTCTGGTTCCAAAATGAAATTGTTAAACCACTGGAAAATAAATTTTTGGAATTCTAAAGAACAATTTAAAAAAATATACTGCTTGTTTCTCCTGGTTTGCCTCTATTTTTTGCACACCACACTTTTCTATTGTTAAAGCCTTATTTATTTTAATGTTTCCAATAGTTCATCACAAAATATTGTAACTTTTACTTCCTGAGCAAATAAGAAAATCGATACCTTATAGTGTGATATTGTATTCAGCTTCACAATCTGGCAAAATGGCTATGGTCATCAATGGCAATTTTTTGAAGTGTATTGGTAATTGATTGTGCCACGTGCCAAGTGTGTTTTATTATCAGCAACTTCATAAAGCTCTTCAGATAAGTAAACTAGCTGTCTTCCTTAATTATCAGCATATAAAAGTGTATTTACAGTCAACAAGAGAGTCAAATTCAATTATTATCCTTCAGCTTCCTTCCAGTGAGAGAGGGAGAATTTTAACAGGTTTACTCTGAAAAAGCAATTGAAAGACCTAGAGGTTCCCAATCACACAGAGCATACATCTGAAGCCCTTACTGCCAAGTGCAGCGTAATCAGTGACTCTCTCTTCAGCAGAGAGAAAACAAGCTTTGCTACGGTCAAGTGTACTTCTCTGTGAATTATATGCTATAGTGGCACAACATTGAGCAAGTGACCTGATTTTCATCATCATTGCTAATTAGAGATGTTATTTGATTTCTACACAATTATCCTGGGAGAGATATTTCCTCTCTGTGATGTACAGAAAGCTTTCTAGAACGAAAGAGGTGAAGCAATGGCATGGAAAATTCTGAAAATATTTTCTGATATATCAAGTACTTCCATATTCAATTAATATTTCTTAAATAGAAGTAGCTCTTGAAGATACTTTTCCAAATTGCAGTGGTTTCAGCCTAAATACTATGATTCATTATGCAATTTTGTTTTATGGGTTCCATTCAAAATAGAGAAATTTTTTCAGGAGTTCATCAACTTCAAAATGCAAAAACTTGGGGGGAATCAGTGAAGTTACCACTTCTTAAGGGTAAATACTACTACAACTGAAAAAATTAAGCAATTCAAACATTGGGGCGCGGGGGGGAAAGAAATCACCACATGTGAAATAACACAATGAAACAAATAACCGGGACAGGAAGGTAGTAACATCTTCTGGTTTTTAAATTAGGAATTTAAGCACTTAACTTCAAGCTCATATTTCATAGCACATATATTTTAACTTATATTTTTAATTATGAATCTTGCTATAAATATGCACATATATGTGATATGAAATACTAGATGCAATTAACCCATTCCCATTAAACACAGAGAAAACCCGTAATAGACATTTGAAAATTAGCTACTGTCTTTCATCTTGTCAATTTATCAAGATATATAGGGCTGACTATGTTTTATTGGGAGAAAGAACTTAATAGCTTATGCACAAAAAGAAAGCAAGGAAGTTATCTGAGAACATGATTTTTAAGGTAACAGGAATTTAAAGGTTAGTTTTAAATGGCAGGTTCAAATGTTACTTATTATTGCTGCAGCACTTGGAAAGTACCAACTCTATCTGTATTTGAGATCATGCATCTTTTCCTTTGAGTGCAAGTCTTTCTTTGACCTAATAACACATTATCATGAGCTACTCATGTGTTAAGCTTTATATACAGATGTTTGCTAGAACTGCTTTGAATATTTTTGTCTAAATGTCACTTGTTAGAAAAAATCTGTAGTTTTACTGAAGCCTGCATATTTTGCAGTGTCTCATGAAAAGAGGGTCAGTTACATCCATACTGAAACTTTTTTTGGTGGGGTCCTATCTACCAATTTGTACCTGTTCATTTAAAACAGTCAGAAAAAGATACCAAAGAAGCACTGGAACACCCCCAACTGGCACTATTTTATTAAAATTACCTTCCATAGATCATGGATATGTTTATGGTCCTCTCTCTCATCTGTAATGTACTAGTCGATGTAATAGGCAACAAGGTAGTAAGGTTCATCACAAAAATGTCACAACATAAGCTTTTGTCCACTAACTAAAGTTCCTGAAGATTTGAAGAAAAGATCTTTAAGACCTTAATAAAATTGTACCTTCCCAATTGTTTCCTAGAGATTTAAAACAGAAATTCAGAATGTCTGACATAGCCATATGTTTTTGCCTACACTTTCAGAAACTGCTGTCACCTTGCTTCATTTGACACATGGAAAACACATGCAGCTGGACAGAAAGAGAGGAGAACACAGTACTCTGTGCATTTATTGTATTTTTTTTTAATGTACCTTTGACACAGAAAAAACCCCAAGTATTTAAAAGCAAAACAGAATTTGCAGTTTTCCATTTTTCTATGCTATTTTAAAATTTATTTTCATTACCCTTTCCCCCCCTGCCCAAAGTCAAATAAAGCTCTTACTCATGGCATTCAGCAACTTCAGCTTCTTCAGGTGTAGGGCTTCCTTCTGATTTTTTCCATCCAATGACATATTTACTCACTGCTCCTTGTCTGTGATATGGTTTTGAAACTGACCCAGGAATCTGTTGACTACTATTCTGTGACACTATATAGACTTTGGAAGTATCAAGGGAGCCACTCTTTTTAGAGCAATGTGTTGATGGGCTTCCTGAATGATGTGACCCACTAAAAGGCAAAGAAAACACAAAAAAAGAAAAAATGAAATCTGCTATGAAGTAACAGGTCCAAAACACTTCTCCTGGTATGCAGGTGCAATTCTTATTGTTAAGTTTTCTCAAGGTTCAAATCAAGGTAGCAAGGTACAGTAATTTTTACATACCAGCAGCATATACATTAAAGCTCTTTGAGAACAGAATTGTGATGAGTTTCTAAAACGAGTAATGTATATAATTCAACTTGATGAAATGCCAATGCAAACTGATAGGAAATAAAATCAGAAGGTTAAGTTAAAGACATATATATAGAACCTGTGCGTGCAATTTTAAATAAACACGTATACACACATTATTAATAGTGTAATTCCATTTACATCCAGAACTACATTGGGAATTACCCCAAATATCTCTCTAATTATAAAACTTCTCTGCTTTTCCACTTCATGTTCATTTTGCCAGTTCATGCTGTGTCTTTCATTCAGTACCGTTGAGAATTTAATATTAACAGAAGTAAATTTCAGTTAAACAAAAACAGTCCTCCGGATAATTTTAATAGCCTGTTTTATTATGAATAATAGCACCAGTAGGCACTAAGGAAACCTTTTATTGAAGACTCTCAACATGATTTAAAATGAACTAAAGCAAATACTTCCTTGCAGAGTAAATTTCTTCTTCTCATCTTGGAGGTGAAGTAAGCAAAGCATTTAGAAACCAAGTGCCTTGCTTAAAATCAGAGGCTGGAACCTGAAGCAGCAGTTCCTAACTTTTGTTCTTGGTTTATGGATGCCAATCACAGTGCTGTCTTTTCATCTAATCCCCAAAGCATTGGATTAATCCACAGGGGACCAGAATGTGTTGCTGGAACTGTAACAGACATGGCTACTTTGCTGTCCATGCAGATTCAAATACAAGCAAGGCACATGCACAGGTATCACTAGATCAAATTAAAATGCCAACTGCAGGAGAAAATGGAATCATTAAGGCAATGGATTAGTAATGTTGACCACAGCTACTATGTGCCTTTAATCTTAAAACCAATTTATTTTTTCTCCTCTCTCAAAAAGTAGAAACAAGATTATGAGGTTTGGGGAGAAAGAAAATAATGCAAGTGATGTTAAAAGCTTTTTTTCTTGCCATCCTTGCAAATATGCAAATAACACGTAAAGATATGGTGAATAAAAGAATTCAGTTATGAAAACCAGAAATCTAGAGATGAAGCAAACATTCCAGCACAATGTAAAATGCATATCATATCGACAGCAAGCACATTATCCAGGGGATTTTAAACTTCCATGTGCACCTAAATTTAAGAAAAATTGACCATCCAACCTCATTTTGTTGGTTTTAAAGAAGGGCATATATTTGAAGTGAAGAAACAAAACGCCTATGAAAGCCTGGTTTTAGATAATGCTCAATACAATGGTTGGAACAAACAGTATATAGTTCCAGGATGCAAAAGATGTTCTGTGTAAGAAACAAAGCAAAACTATGGGCAATGGAGCTAAGTTGTTTCAGCTACAGTAACATAAAGGTATTTAATAATTAATTAATTAATTATGAATATAAAATAGGAGAGATAAAGCCCTATTAATAACAGAGCTGTGAGACAATGTTGTTCACAGCTCAAGTCAGTCATGCAGTTTGAGATGCTGTTTCTCACAGTAGGTTTATTTCTCTAAATCTTCCTTGGACACTATTGTTTAACGGGGTTCATTATCTGATGATGTTAGAGAATTGGGTCAGTATCTTTCAACCAACCAACCAACATCTTTCCTGTGCATTCAGTAAACAGAATACAATTTTAATAAGGAAATGTTGCATGTATAAATCAATGACATTCTAAGTCTCTGTGGGCTTGATTCTTGAAGTCTTACACTCTTTAGCTACAGCAGAACAAGTTTACTATTTAATATTTGTAAAAAAATTTTGAATGAATGCCTCAATGTTAGAATTTCATTATTATTGATTATGAAGAAATACAAACTCAGTGTCTGACCAGTTAGAAAACATACATAGGATTCAGCATGCTTATATGTTAATTCAACTTTCTTATGTCTATTTGAACAAGTCAGTGTTGCAGTATCACAGCTATAAAATTAGGTGTTTTTTAATACTGTATGCCTGTGGGTGCTGTATAGGTGATGCCAGCTTTTAAACCCAACTGTCAAATTATTTGCCACTCTAACATAATTTGAAGGATATGAAGGCAATGTTTAAATAAAACAGTTGGGTCACATAACAGAAGTCTGAAACTTTCCTATAGCAAAGAATTTGGCACACAAATTAGAAGGTGATTCTTTGAAAACATTGCTTGCTACTGCCAAAGTGGAATTGGGCAATCCTAATGCAAGGCATCACCTCAATAATAATTACTACTTTGGAAATGCCTAGGTAAACTCTCTTAAAATCTATATGCTTCAAAAAAAGAAGAAGAAGAAAAAAATAATTAATTACTCCAGAAAATGTTTATTCCATAGAAGTGAGCAGCAGATTACTTAATGGCTGCCTGGCACTTTAAATATGACAGCTGCCACACAAGTGCTGAGAATACATATTCTAGCCATTAGACATCTATTTCAGCTTACTACGATGAAGTCCTAGGAACACAGAGCTTATTTTTAGCACTTTAGAAGAGGCAAAATATAAAAATAAATCTCAACACACACAAAGCAGAGTAAATCTGGAGCTTCTGCATTATCACAAGGGTAGCGAAAGCTTCATTGTGAAAGTATTTACCTAGTTTTCACAATAGTCTATTCAATATATATTATATTATATATTTTATATATATTGAATATATATATACACCCTATACTATCTTCTATAACTTGTGAAAAAAAATATCTAGAAATCAGAGTAAGTATACAAAACTAATTCACTCATGTGAAGCACACAAAGAAATGAGATATAAGGTATTATCTGGTTATTTTCCTGTGCTGATTGCCATTGAAAACAGCAAAGTCAGAGGGGAAGAACAATTTCCTTCCATACTTTACAGAGTAAAAACCCTGACACAAAGACCAAAGCTTCAACTTCAAAGTCACCATAAAATGGAAATTGGGAGATAAAGGCAACCAGCTGTAAAAGTGTATTTTCAAAGTTTGCTTTACAACAGATGTATCATGCACACATTCCATTGGTAACTAAAAGAAGAGCAGAAAAGCGATCAGAAATTCAGTTCAGCA
The DNA here is from genome assembly GCA_020745705.1 of Hemiprocne comata. Classification (NCBI taxonomy): domain Eukaryota; kingdom Metazoa; phylum Chordata; class Aves; order Apodiformes; family Apodidae; genus Hemiprocne; species Hemiprocne comata. The sequence continues at coordinate 32,984,294 of CM036588.1, forward strand.
AACAAAATTGTAAAGCATACATCACAATAATGTAAATTAGGGAAATTATATGCAATGCAATTTCACTATATGGCAAAATTGTCCATCACTATATGGAAAAATCATCCATTGCAATTTTTCTCATTTCCCTCAGCATTAATCCCCAGGTAATATGTCACACTGTACCAAAAAAATTACGGTAATAAGTTATAGGTGCAAACGTCACTTTTAAACAGGGATGTTTACCAACTTCAAAAACCTAAGCAGTGTGCACAAGGTCATGTATAAAGCCTCCGTCAAATCTGGAAGTAGGGCTAGCTATGCTTTTAGGCATCAGAACTTGCCTGAAATTTGCTCATACAGGAACTGAAATACAACAGAAAACCAAATCACTGAAGTGCACTTTCAAAGAAAGGAAAAGAGAATAACAACACTGAAAAAGAGTTCTTTGTATGTCAATCTAAAATCCATAATGCCTAATTTGTAAGAAACATACCTGGAATGAGAGGAGATTTCACTTAGGTCTCCCATACTGCCTTCAGCTGTGTGACTGGTAGAAATAGCAGCAGCATAGCTGTGAACAGCATAGATTTTAGCTGGATCATCATCTGGCCCGGGAGTTTCGGAAGACTCGGTCCACTGCTCAGTACGACAATGTACTCCAGCCCTGCTGCCAGCAAGGTGCAAAGGGGCCAGAAGAGGAGCAGGCATGCAGGGAGCTGTATCAATTCCACTGTCAGTGGAAGCCCCCTTTATATATGTTAATCCCAGAAGCTCAGGATCCATCAGATCTCCAGAACCAAAGTGTTTTTCGTCACTGTTGCTGGATGTATTACTGGACAGGGTGTTGCTGCTTGAGTGGCTTGAACAGCTTTTGTCTCCAATCTTAATATCAAGAAAACAAAAAAGACCCCACTCAAGTTAAATCGCTAAATACTTATTTTCACATAAATTACTGAATTAGTGCCATTCAAAGACCACTTTATTATTTTTTTACAATATGCTAGAATATAACTGCAAAATATTCAAAGAGCTTATTATACCAGCTTATTATATACCAGCTTCTACAAAATTGCACAACTGGCCAGACACATTAAAGGTTCATGTCACTGCAAACAAAAAGGGACCTAGTTCCATCTTCTATGGCAAATCCTAAGATCACACTTGAATTTTCTGATTATAGGACCTGCTTAACATCCATAAAATTGCATTTCTGAACAGATAAAATAAGCATTTGTTAAAGCTAGAAGAACTGATAATTATTTGTTTAAACAAGTTCTACTGCAAATCTGAAAAACACCAAAGACTGAACTATCCTTGGCTTTTCCTCAGTGTGGGTGAAATATGCAGCTTATTGGATGGAATCCAATTGGATGTGTGGCTAGTTAAATTGGAGTCAATTGTGATGTATGTGTACCAGATGAAACTAACCTAAGTCACAGTTCCTTAAACTAAGCTCAGGCATTTGTGTCAATAAAGTTGGGGGGTTTTGTTGTTTTTTTAAAAAACATTTTACAGAGTTGGATTAACTCATCTGATTGGCAGAGTAGCCAGAATAAGGGCAGATGGACTTCCATTAGGTAGAATTTAAGTGGGAAGGGTGACTAACTTTTTTACTAGATGTCCCTCCTAGCAGATGTGTATAACCATAGCTCTTGCTCACACATTTAAACAGGACAGCCTTTCCACATGGAAATGTAAAGGCCTTGAAATCTCAGAAAATTATTTTAGAAAAAAAGGAGAGGTTACATTTGCATTAATTCCAAGCTTTACAAGACAGCTGTCACCTTAAAAACAATGGAACAATTGATGAAAATACAATGAGAAGTTCTTCTGGGGATAGTGACTTGGAGAAAGGTGTCTGGAGAAAAGGCATGTCACTTCTTACTGTAACGTAAAATGGAACCCAAATGGAAAGAAACAGGGGGGGGGGGACACGACACCAAAAAAAGCTCAAAGGCATAAAATTAGCCTCAGAAGATGTATTGCATGTATGAACCTTCCCAAAAATTTCCTGTATGCTGCTGAACATACATGCTTAGGCACCTTCCTGAACCTGCAAGCAGGAGAGAATCTGGAAAACAGCTCTTGATACAGACATCTTGAACTGCTCAAAGTTCACTATGACCATAGCTTGGGATCATTTTACGCACTTCTTTGTGCCAGGAGAAATTATTGTATGAAAGCTCAGCATGGCACTAATTGTTACATGTTGTTAAAGACTGTGTCATGGAGCAAAATTAAAAAAAAGAAAAAAAGAAAAAAAGAAAAATAGTTATTCAAGGAGAACAAAGAGAGCTAAAAGATAGCCAGTGAAATTGCCCCTCCTTCTTCCCCCAAGTTAAACCTGATGAAAAGACAGCATAGACTTCTTTTTCTCATGGTTAAATGTTCTACAGACTTCTTGTACATTATTTGTAGCCCTCAGTGTGAAATTCACTGGCAGGCAGAGAGTCATACAGCAAATTGAGCTGAACAAAAAGGGGACACACAAGACAATGTTACAAGGTCCTTTACAACACGATGACCATTTTTTTTCTGTTTTACCGCATCTAACAACAAAATAGCCTCATTTTATTAGCATTGTCTTTATAATAATGCTGGTTCTTGCTTTGTATAATATAGTCCTTTTGCACCTGCAGTACACATATGCATATGCAGCAAACACAAGCATAAGTTCATTATGAAAATTTCTGTTCAGATTTGCAACATCCTAAAAGCATGAGAGCTGCATAAACCCCTGATCAGCATAAACCCCTGATTCAAGTTAAGCAAACTCAGTGTTTAACTTTGGTATTGGTGCTCTGTTTAATACTGATTGCTACATATACCAAATCTAGCTTCCTACAAATTTGGCTTAAGGTAAAAGAAAGCATTTTTGTCTTAATGTCCATAGTTCTACAGTATTATTCTGTTTACGATAGTACTTTTTTTCAAGAAGTACCAAGCTAGATTCTCATAAGGTGTACAAGAGAAATTGGCCTCATATTCTTACCAATATGTCTATAAATAGTGTACTAATTCCTACTACATATAGCAGGTTTTTCCACATAGCAACAAACAAAAAATAGAAAAAGACCATGCTTATCATGAGTGTACTTTCCATCACTAAGTCATTGAGGATTTTGCCATTACTGAAGACAAGCCACTAAACTAGGTAGAGTAGAAATCTGTTCAGCATCCCCAGCATACAAACTACGTTTTTATAGCACTTATTGACAATTATGCTACATGGGTATTTCATGTGACATGACAAGTTGTATGATTAGTTTTTAAAAGGATACAAACTACTTCACAGATTAAACAAGCCAGTATAGATGAAGCTGTAAATACACGTTTTACACAAAAACAAAGCCCTCTTGGAGTTCTTAGTTTATAAACACAGATTAAACATACTCAATTCACCTCACATCTAGGTGAGTATACTCTTTGCCTCCCAAAACACACAGTGATCTTCATAAATTACTAAAATGTATTTTTTTAAATCCAGGGTGAGGGGTTTTTTTCTTTTTTTTTTTTTAGAGATTCAAATGACATCCAAGTAAAAGACTTACATGTGAAAGTTTGTTTGGTGACTCCTTGCCACTGCCTTCTTTCTGTAAAGCCCGTTCTTTATAGGAGCTCAGGACTTTGGTCGATGGTGCATGCCACTTGGTTTCTGCCATAAATAATTGTGTTTTAATGTCTGAATGCTAAAAACATGAGTATACTGTACAAAGGAAACAGGCACATGCTTAGCATCAGGTTTCAAACATGTACGCTCTTTGGAATCAGCAATATATACATTTGCAGAATTGTAATGATTTTTCAATCATTTTTCAATGATAACTCAATGCAAGTCAACCCATTTTTCATCATTCATGAGGCTTTCTGAAGTTCCGGAGTAGTTTGTTCCAAGTATTACCTAAATATCCCCCACCATATTCTGTTAGACTGTCTGTAACAATCCCTACTTTCAGTGTCATGTCACATGCTCTTTGTGTATCAAACCTCCACATCAGAAGGTGGCTACACTCCAACAGGCACTGCATTGCAAGGGACAGCTATTTTTAATACACAATGGGCTTTATTACCAGAATGTCTAGTTCCTTCCAAAGTTTCCTCTCGTTCTCTGCCTCCTTCACACTCTAGTGAGCCTGAACCTTGGTGGTGTTCATGGAGCAAAGGGGACTGGCACCTTGTAATGTAAGCAGAAAAACAAGTTGTTTGGGTTTTTATCATAGAAAACCAGTTAATTGATGAACAACAACAGTATTTACTCTTCAAAGCAAATATTCTGTAAGTGATTTGTTTAAACAATCATCATCTCCCACATGAAGCAAGTATAGTAATGCTTCCAAACACTGCATGGGAATATTCTAATGCAATTTTTTCAACAGCACACTGTTATATCTTAAGTGTGAACAGGCCAAGAAGAAACTAAACTTTAAGAAGAAATGCATTCTTGGGGCTATATATCTAAAGGTTTTTGCAATGGAGAACTACAGTAATGAATGCTTAACTGCTTTATGAACTAAGGCCACAGAAAGTACCTCTGTAATTTTGCAGGTTTTCACACTCAGATCATGTAAGCTCGTACCAGCTCTATTGCTTTGTATTCTATTGCAAACCTTAAATTATTTCACATAGCAACACACGAAACCCCAGGTTTACCTGTGCTGGAAAAATGACACAAGATGCATTTTCATGCCTTTACTTTCCAAAAAATTGCTATAGTTTTATTTGAATTAGTACCGTCTATTTAGCTGCCAGAGTTTTTAATAAGTGTTCTGCAATTCCTTGAGGAGCCTCCAAGATTTTACATATAGATCTACTACACAGAACATCTTATTCACAAACATTCATGCCAAAGCAATATCAAGGTCACAGACAAGGAGTCAAGCTGATGCTTTCAATATTTGCATTTTTTTTCTGAGAAGTAGCTCCTGAAAGCCAAGTGGCCAGTCTGGAATGCTTTTATACTGTGCTATGTAGACACTGCCATAGCTCAACATTTTATAACAGGAATGTTCTCGGCAGCTGTATTTATACAACAAAGTGATACAATTAAAGTAATTTAGAACATATGTCTCACATAATATTCTTATAACATGGACAGTATATTGAGGTGGCTTTTTATACACAGATAGCTAATTTATGGAACTTCAGCACCAAGGGATTAACAGGGATGAGAAAGTACCATCTCTATCCTGTAATAGCTTTTTAGGGTGAGGAGACCTCTGAAAGAGTGCTACTTTTTTTGGGGAGAGATGCTAGGGAATGGATGCCCCTGGAAAAAGCACAGTAGGAAATAAAACCTTTAAAGACCATAAAGGCAAACATTTAATCAAATATCCTTCCACTGATGCAAAAGGAGGAGATATTATTACTTTACTCTAGTTCTGAGTCACTAGCTGATTTCTGGCCTGTTTCTGGGAAAGCAAACCTAAAAACTCTTATTTACCTGAATTGTAAAATAACAATTTGGTCCTAAAGAATTAAAGCTGTATGGCTTTAGGATTGTATTGGCATACTTGTCACATTGAAGATCATTAAACCTGTACATCTTGAATTATACTATCAGAGTATGCAAATAAATCTGTGATACAGAACATCCACATAAATCTTGCTTCAGAAAGAAGACGTATGGGAGCTATAGGAAGATTTAAAATAAAAAATAAATAAAAAATCACCAATACCCATCATATCCCACTTGCTGTCTCCACTGGCTGCTCCCACTGGGTCCAGGGTCACTGGAGGAGGACTGGTTGCTCGGAGAACTTCTGTAATGTTGACTGAAGTTAGTAACAGTGCACTGAAGTGTTTATGAGGTTTCAGATTTGAAATGAGCTGTTTCTTTTATAAAATACATTCATTTTTACATATAATGCAGATGCAGTATGAGCACTTAATTACATTCATCTTGGGAATGAATTTACAAATTTATCTTACTTTCATAAAACTTCAGCAAGTATTTTTAAAAGTATAGTAATTATTTCATCAATAATAAGATATTTCCAACTGACTATATAAAAAGGCACAAAAAGAGAAAGACTAAGTGCTAAATCCTATTTTCGTTACATCTAGCTTTACTTCTGAACAAGCAGGATTACTCAGGAGTGAGGGCAGCTGGATTAGGTCTCTAAATTTGTGTGTGGGAAGCTCTCACAAAATTGGAATACATGCAAAGCAACTAACAACAGTTCCAAAATAGTAATTTGGATGAGGTAATACCAGTACTTTTTTATTTTACTAATTCTTTGACATAAAGGAGCAATCATATAACATTTTCATTAATAGTTATTTTTTACTTATTGTTAAACATGAGACTCAAAAGTTTAAATAATGTCTTTAATTATTCCTCTTGGATTTCCAGATCATTGAAATGCAATGCTCAAATTTGGTTTTGATCACCTTTCTATCCTTAAATTCTGTGCATATCAGTCCATACGTAAAATACAATTTCCCTCAGTGGTATTACCTTGAATTTACTGTATTGCCCTGGACATGACTTTCAATAAGCAACTTTACTGCTCAGTTTAAAAATTGTAAAGACATTAGCTGTTATATTTTGTCTAACAGAGAAACAGATAGAATAAGTAGCCAGTGTAGAGCCTAAATTTTCAGCCTGTCTCTCTCTGATAAGCACTGACAGAACCGAGTCTCTCTCAATCAAGTGAATTAGTCTATAGGCCACAGTCAACTTCAGTTGTGTTCTTCCTTCTTACCACCAAGAACTTTGCAATTCTTGCACAGCTTAACAGTGTTAAGGAATGGGTAAGCTATGAACCCATGTGTTTCCAGCCTCCAGACTGATGTTCAGCACATTGTCTTCAAAACCAGGACATTGGTTTGTACTATCACAGGCTGAGGAATGTCTAGAACCCAAGCCTTCCATTTGCTGGGCAAGTGTCCAGCCATTAGACTACTAAACAAAAGGTGGCTACAAAAGGAGAACCCCAGAAATCCAGTCAGTGAATGCCTCACATAGTTCCTTTACAAAAGAGTTGCAGATGCCTACTCTCAGGAATGGATTCCAGATTGCAGGTGAACGACGCACCCACCTACAAGAGTGTCTCAAGGATGAAAGTACACGGAGACTTCTCAGTGAGAAAAACACAGTGAGTCTGACTGAAGCTTCACTCTTAGGCACTCAAAATTAATAGCTGTCACAGAATTAGGCATTTTGTAAAAACAGAAGTAGCATTCAAGGATGTCCTTGTATTTCTTAGCTACTAATGAGACAAAATTCCTTCATCAACACTAAAGCATTTGGATTGCTTTCTCAAAGCACTTAACTCTCTTCACGAACTGTACTAAAAGCACATGTGTTCAGGTCCCAGTTTTTTATTTCACTCCAGGGACTGGGCACCTAAATGTTACATGTCACAGTAGCTGCACTGTTGCTGTTTATGTCTTTCACCATATCTAACCCACATTTCTGTTGCTTCCTCCTCTTTTTACCTCTAAAAGCAACCATTTTATCACTGACTTCAATGTTAGCTCATTTTGAGATCAGTTGCTGTTAACTTCCCTATTTTATCAACCTGCTTCTCCCTGCCTGCACTCTTAAACTTGTCTAAATTGATATTTGATCTCTGACTCTCTAAAATCTCTTCATCATTTTCCTAGCCTGGGTATGTATTTTCACCCTTGCAAGATTACCTATAAGTACTACTCAAACTTACTTCAAACTCTTGTTTTAAGCCCATCTCTCTGCCAAGCCATCAACTACGCCTCTTCCCATGTAATAGACGTTGCCAGTTAGGTACCTTTCTTTTCTGGTTTCAAGACCCACATGTCATAGTTCATAGTTTCTCTCTCTTTTCATTATTTATACTCTGTACTATGTCTTCCCCACAACAGCACTTCTGCATGGCACTTGTTTTGTTTATGTGATACAGAAATTTCTTCATGACAAGAGATAGACTCTGCCTTAGCTTTTTTTTCAAATGCTTCACTGAGTATTATGAGAAGCACAACTTTGCGAAGTTTTTTGGAAATAGGTAGTATGTCAGAAAGCTTTCACTTTTTTTTTTTTTTTCTGTATAGGCATATGGTGTGCTTAATAAGGCTCCATAAATCCTGAAGTATTTGTAAACATTTGATACATTATCTCTGTATGCTAGATGTTACTGAGAATTTCAGTTACAAGACATTAGGAAAGGCTTAAGTCCTGTAATCATATACACATGCTTATAGAAATGCACCTCTCCTTTTTTCAGGGGGTGAGGAGGGGGTTAGTGTAGAAGGAGAATACAAATGATCAAACGGTCATAACTGGGCATCTGCCTTGCCCAGACTATGATCTAGACATATTTCCAAATATGTACTACTATTACTTGCATGCATTTCCAACAATGTAAAAAGTAATTAACTTTTTAACTAAATAAGATAGTGTAGTAATAGCAGTATTTCCTTATTTCATCCAGAATTTTTTAAAGCTATTTAAGACTAGTATTTTAATTTGTCATATCAATTAGATATTTTCAACATGCAGGATTTTTTTCTTTGGAAATCAGAATTGTCACCCCATGGAAAAAGGGCATAAGCTAAAGCAATTGCAAACAATTAAGGACAGAGTTATGCTCAAGGCATATGGTTTTCCTAAATAATTCAAAGGTCAAATGTATTTACAAATTTTTAACTTTAAAAAAATTTTATCTGATGAAGAATTATGATTAAATTAGAACAGAGCTAACATTTAGGGATACCATACCATCATCTAAGAGGTGTTACGTATTCAAACCACAAGCTCTACTCTATTTATCTAAAGCAAAGCAAAGCAAAAGGAGTGGTAATGAGTTACAGAACCCATTGAAACTATGCCAATAGCTTGGTAATGTGATTAAATAATTCATTTTTAAAGGGAGGAGTTAGTATTATTTATACTCATTAATTGTTTAAACAGGGTCCTAGAAGGTGGGGCACAGAAACTTGTTTAGATTAAGAAGTCACAAGGCAGTTTCCCACTTCACTGATTTGGGACTAAGGGGCAAGGTCAGCTGTCCTCAGCGGCAGGATTCTCCGTACAGTCCAATTCCATCAAGTGGAGGGAACTGCGTTCAGTGAATGCTCTTTAATACAACCTCAGAATTAAAATTACTGTCAAAACTCCAAAAATAAGTTTTAAAAAAATAAGAGAGCAGACACATCTAAAAGCAAGGCACATTAGGAAAATGACAGGTATTAAAGGGAGAGCGTATTACCTGGCACCATCTGGCAGTTTTCTATCGAAGGAAGTGCTGCGAGGAATGGCTGTCTGAGCCTGCTGGAGAAGCTGCTGGCACTGCAGTCTGTCAGATGTTCCTAGGATTGGAGAGGCACGAGAGAGAGGCTGCCCAGCGGGAGTCGGCACCCGATGCCAAGTGGTATTCCTTCTGAAAGGGGTTTTATACTCACATGGGGTGCCTTCACTGTCAAGTTTGTATTCCACCATGGGTATACGACAAAGTTCTGAACAACCCCTGCAGGACAAATAAAAATGCTGATCAGTCCCACTGGAGGGAACAGAAAAAGAAATCTTGCATTCTACAGCCAGAAGTAGATGTATATTTTTTCTCCAAGTGCCCATAGGTGTTCATATAGCATTGCACAATCCTTTGAATGCTTCAAAAATATAATGCCAAGCAGGCAGGAAACATTTCAAAATAAAGGATTTACTCTCATGTGGTCGAAGATTTTGGAACTCCCTCCTTGCCCTTCAAGAAGGAGAAAATATTAAGCTTTCATAAATTAACATGCAGCTTGAATTTTACATAACAAAACTAGTAGAAAAAGCATTCAGAAGTCAGAAAACATCAAGTTATTTTGTAACAGCATTATTTTAAATTTCACAAATACAAATAATTTCTTAATGTAAAAATGTACATACCGAAAATTACAAAAAAATGTTTGTTACTTTGCAGCAAACTAAATGTTTCTTAGTGGTATTGAGAACTTTCCTTTAAAATCCCACCTTGGCCCCACTGAATGTCAGAGCATATACACTGCAATGCAACTGATTATGGGATCAGGTATGGGTTTGGTGATCAGGTAGTGAGGTGGATCAGGAACTAGTTGATGGGAAGGAGTCAGAGAGTTGTAGTCAATGGGGCAGAATCTGGTTGGAAGTGTGTGACTAGTGGAGTCCCTCAGGGGTCGGTACTGGGACCGATGTTGTTCAACATCTTCATCAACGACCTGGATGAGGGAACAGAGTGTGTCCTCAGCAAGTTCGCTGATGACGCTAAACTGGGAGGAGTGGCTGACACACCAGAAGGCTGTGCTGCCATTCAGCAAGACCTGGACAGGCTGGAGAGTTGGGTGGGGAGAAACTTGATGAAATTCAACAAGGGCAAGTGTAGGGTCTTGCATCTGGGAAAGAACAACCCCGTGTACCAGTACAGGTTGGGGACTGACCTGCTGGAGAGCAGTGTAGGAGAAAGGGACCTGGGGGTCCTGGTGGACAGGAGGATGACCATGAGCCAGCAATGTGCCCTTGTGGCCAAGAAGGCCAATGGCATTCTGGGGTGCATTAGAAAGGGTGTGGTTAATAGGTCAAGAGAGGTTCTCCTCCCCCTCTATTCTGCCTTGGTGAGGCCGCATCTGGAGTATTGTGTCCAGTTCTGGGCCCCTCAGTTCAAGAAGGACAGGGAACTGCTTGAAAGAGTCCAGCGCAGAGCCACAAAGATGATTAAGGGAGTGGAACATCTCCCTTATGAGGAAAGGCTGAGGGAGCTGGGTCTCTTTAGCTTGGAAAAAAGGAGGCTGAGGGGTGACCTCATCAATGTTTACAAATATGTAAGGGGTGAGTGTCAGGGAGATGGAGTTAGGCTCTTCTCAGTGATGACCAGTGATAGGACAAGGGGTAATGGGTGCAAATTGGAGCATAGGAGGTTCAAGGTAAATATCAGAAAAAACTTTTTTACTGTGAGAGTGACAGAGCACTGGAACAGGCTGCCCAGGGAGGTTGTGGAGTCTCCTTCACTGGAGACATTCAAAACCCACCTGGATGCGTTCCTATGTGATGTGCTCTAGGTGACCCTGCTCTGGCAGGGGGGGTTGGACTAGATGATCTTTCGAGGTCCCTTCCAACCCCTAGGATTCTATGATTCTATGATTCTATGATCTAAATGGGATCTAAATATTACTATGATACTATAACCTTGGGGTTGTCTTATTCTGGGGCAGGAGTTGGACTTGGGGTCCAGGCTGTCCAAGGAGGTCTTTGAGCCACCATCCCTGGATACATCTAAAAAGATCAGATGTGGTGCCAGGGGACACGGTTTGGTGGTGGACGTGGCAGAGCTAGGGTAGGGGTTGGACTTGATGATCTTGAAGGTCTTTTCCAACCAGAATTATGATACTATGATACTATTTTTCTATATGCTTTCAAAGTGTACTTTCTAGTATCTCTCTTCTTAGGGATCTCTATGTCTGGAAGAGAAATGGGGAAGTGGAAGGAAAAGACAAATCAGAAAAAGTCTGGCTTACAACCTCTGCTTGAAACTTACAGTGTGGTTAAATACTAACAGTATTCCCAGCAAGTTTAAACTCAGGTAAAAGTAGTAACTGTGCTCCCCAAAAGATCAGACTGCCTGTGGGATATCTGCTGTAGACTCAGCCTGGGTTTGAACTAAGGGTTACTGTTTCAGAAATTAGCTAATAACACCCACTCTAAGCCAGTACTGATAATCACAGCAGATATTTTGTGTTCTCACATACGGTCTCCATTATTTGTCTGATAGGCAGTGTGTACTAAATTAACATCTATAGAGAAAACACCCTAAGTAATCCTAATGCAATGCATCAAGTTGAAGTAGGAAATAGGGAAAATTTTCTTCTCTGTCTCAACTACGATTCTGCTCTATCCCTTGAGATGAGTCTTGATCAAGCTGTGCTTTTTGTTGAAAACTCAACATTTACCACTTCCAACTAAATGGAAATCACCTAGAGAAAGTGTAATACAGTGCGTGTAAAGTGTTTACAGTCTTAGTCCTGAAAACATTTCAGCATAAATGACTTAATACAAATGCACAGTTCAAATAAATTTTATAGAAATTACAACTCTCTACAACTACCTGAAAGGATGTTGTAGGGAGGTGGGAGTTGGTCTCTTCTATAGAAATTACTGTGCCCCAAAGCTTTTGTAACAAAACTCAAAAGAACATTTTCTCTGTGTTCTGGTAAGCACATAAAAAAAAGGAAAAAAAGAAGATACTATACAAATACTATGTTATTCAAGGTTGTTGAAAAGATGGGTGTGCAACTGTAGCTATTACATTCTAGACACTCTGTATGTGCCCAGTCTGATCTGGCCAAGTGGTCCAGGCTGATGAATTTTGTGGTACTAAACAGCCAAACTGTTTATCCTGTAGCATTAAATTTCAGTCCCTGCTGGCACTCAGACACATGAAAACCGTAAAAAAGAACTAAAATATAGAGGATAGAGCATTGAGAGTGGAGAATAGTTACCAATGTAGGATAGAAAACAGCATTATGAAGATGAGCTGAAGAGGGGTCATCAGAACGCTTCAAAAAAGAACTCAGAATTCCTGTTTTTTCAAGGTTATTCTTTGATCAGAAATATCAGTATAAAATGCACCCGTAAAATTTCACACATGTAAACTCTGCTGACAAATCATAGCTGGACAGATGGGAAACATCAGAGAATTTCACAATAATGATTTTCTGATTTTAGCTTCCCTGTGGAAGTAAAACCACCTCAATAGTCTCCTCCCAGAGACAAGGAACACAGACACAGAGAAACCAATGTTATAAAACTATTAATTAATTTCAAAATATTTATTTGATGTATATATATATATAGCCTATAGCCTTCCCCTGCGCTGAAAGTGTCACAGTAATTCAGACCACCACTTCAAACTACCTCAGTTCATACATCTATTTTAAAAAATTGTTTCATACTTCTGAAAATCCCAAAACACACATTGGGCTCTTAGAATGATGAACACCAAGCAAAGGCCAAGTTAAGTGAATTGCACAGAACTGTGCAAACATTTTTTCTGCTGAAGCATACGTAGAATACGTTTCTCCAGCGCAATATTCAACTGCTTATATCCCAAGACCTCTCTTCTCTTCATAAAGTTCCCTGCCTCATTCCCTGCCTGCAACAAAGAAGACCAAGGTGCAGGAGAAAATAGCCTCCAGCAATGCAACCTTGATTCACTTCCAGAGCAGGGCCGTGTCACGTGAATGTAGAAAGTTCTTAAAGGAAAAAATAACTTAAGATTGATTATTCAATTAAAGACTTTCATAAAGCTTTATACACCAACCAAGCAGAACAAGGAATGCACAGATGACATAGCAAGGTTAATACTAGTTTAGCACACTGCATAATTTTTCATGTGGCCGTATATGCAGTTTGTCATGATTTGACTAGGAAGTTGAACAATTATGTGGGCTAGAATTTTAATCATCCTTCTGCTGGTTTCTCAGTACCGTTTCACCCCCTTCTTCATTTCTTTAGTCCTTAGGTGTTAGAAACAAACCACCCCCTTCCCAATTTTTTATTATGATACCAATTTAACAGTTTGTCTTGGTAATTGAGAAAGTAACAGCATGGAATTGTCATTGTACCCCTTATTAGATACCCCCCATAAAGTACTTCAAGTGCTGTAAAAATGGCCATGGCTTCTAAAGGCAAAAGGGAATGTTACCACTATTTAGTTTGACTTAGCTTGCTAACTGAATAACTAAAGCATGATATAAAAATAGCAAACAACAGGCTTTCCCACAAAGAAGACATTACAAATTGGTAAAATTTTGTTTGTTCCTCTGACAAATAAAAAAATCATTCAGTATGCTGTTCCTGCAGAAAATGGCTTACAAAACAACCCTATTTCAAATGACTATAATTGTGTTACTTTTAAATTTAAAACATAGCTCCAACATGACTGTTGTAACTGACAACCCCGCCCAAATTTCCATAGTTAAAAAGTAATTATTTTATATAGCTTCCTTTGTCACATAGACTTTTAAATTTTAATTTAGAAGTGTCAAACCAATCATTTCAACATTTATACGGAAAATCATACTTCATTGCTTCACAAGCACTGCCTAAAGAGCAGATATTGCAGTATACCAAGATATATAGAGTCACAGTTGTAGCTACCTCCCATATCAGAAACAAAGAGGAACCATTACTTTGTGCCAGCAATCCAATAAGGATTCCCACCCCCTGCAGTGGATCAAACCACAAGTTATTTTGCATTAAAAAAGCCACAAATTAAATGCAATTTCCTCTTAAATTTTTAATTTGACCATTATCTAACTTCTATTTATAATATTGTTATTTATGCCACTGGATGAAGAATATGCATTGGCACTGATTAAGATAGCTTTTAATTCACCTTTTATTTTTTTTTTTTAAATTCACTTTAGAGTAAAACTATAGAGTAATCTATATTTTATTGCCTTAAAAAGTTATTTAAATTCATATTAAGCAAGTATAGGATACCAAACATCTTTCCCAATTATATTTAATATAACATTTTGAAAACCAGACTCATGTTATTTATCAAGCAACTGCAACCAAGTCTTAACCACAAAATAGAAATGACAGCATTTCCTGTCCTTCACTATATTTTGGTATTAATTAGGTCAATCCTTCAACATAAACACAGACTCCTGCTAATATATTTGGTTCAAGAGCCATACTATCCTATAAAAAATTTGGTTAATAAATCTTACTCTGCAATTACACAGAGCATGACTCTATGATAAAGCACATCATGACTGCATATTAAAATGTAAGAGTCCACTATAAAAATCTGCAATATTCAAATGTTACTGCAAGGAGCATTATATTCTGAAACAATTATCTAGCTCTCCACTACATTTTTTGAACTATGTTAGCTAAACCTTTCAATATCAATTTAAGGTTTTATATAAAGGTTCTGTAATAGGATCTGTGAAGGGCCTATATTATGCAAGGATGCTAGTGAAAAAAAGGTAAATGTTCATATTCACAGAAAAGTCTGATGCTTTTATATACTCTGATCAGCATCTCACCACCTTGGTAACTACACAAAAGCCTTATTTTCTGTTATAACCTACCACTATCAACTACTGGGTATGACTTCAGTATTTGGATCCCAGCTATCTACAAATTTCATGCATCATGAACCATTTGTTAAGGTAATAAGAAAACTATTTAACTTTAGTTCCATGTATCACAGATCTGAACCACTAAGGGAGATATATCATCTACCATCACAAGACATAATTGCATTCTTCTAACCCCAAGCTTGTGTTTGAAAGTAATCTCTTCTATTAAACTGCATGTTTGTTATTACACTACAGCAGTTCCCATGAAGTGTCATGAGACTGAGGCCTCATCATACCATCTATTAAACCCACATAATAAAACATAGACTAATTCTACATAATTGCAGGGACTTAAGTGAAAAGCAGAATGCAATAGTTTAGTTTTGCTTAGACTCCTGTGTACTTAAATAAGACATACATACATTTTCCCTTCTCTGACCCCCTGAAGTGCCTCCTGGAGGTAACCCCTTGACTCCATTGAGTCCCTATATCAACTACAGCACAAGTCCAAGACATTGGATAAGATTCATATGGTCTAAGAGAACTTTGGTCAAAAAGCCTTGGCATTCCAATTCAGACATCTCAGAAACCTATTCACAGTAGCCACACTGCATCAAAAAAATGAAAGAGATGTCATTGGAAAAACAGTAAGTCAGTTTTAGTTTTAAATTATTTCATAGTACAACAGATGTATGTGATTGCTTACAGCAACCTCAGATAAGGTTGCTGCCCACTTTTTATCACTCCCACTTTAAAGGAGTGAGAACTCTCTGGCAGTCCCTTCATACAGCTAAAGAGTTGAAGCTGAGAGTCCCTCCTTTATAAAGATACGCTCACTGTCCTGACCTTTGTTCCTATTCAGTTTTAAACTGAATTTTTGTGTTGGTGAGCTGACAAACAATTTAGAGGTCTCCTAAGAGCCTCTATGCCTGCATTGTTGTATGAAAAAGATGAGAAATACCGACAGGATGTTGGTTGAAAGGGGCTTGTCAGGAAATAAAACAGGAGAAAAAACCCCAAAACAGCCAAGGTGTTTGGCTTACTTGTATGATGAGTAAGGCAGTAACAACCCCTGCAGTCTCTGCTGATGGAAACTAGGACACAAGCAGAGCAAGTCATATTGCCAAGTCCCAGGAAACTAGCTACATCAAAAGACAACAATTATGAGGAATAAAGGCTTGAGAAGCTATTGGCAAGAAGGAAGAATCACTGGGGAAAAAAAACAACAAATAGTATTTTTGTGACATTGAAGAAAAAATCCTTCAAGACTCACCATAAGGTTATAAGATATAGCCAGCAGGCCTACAGAGGTGACTGTCCCCCTGTACTTGGCACAGGTGAGGCTGCATCTCAAATCTTGTGTTCAGTTTTGGGCCCCACCGTATAAGAAGAACATCAAGGTTCCAGAGCAGGTAGAGAGATGAGCAATGAAGCCGGTGATGGCTCTTGAAGACAAGTCTTATGAGGAGGGGCTGAAGAAGCTGGAGCTATTTAGTCTGGAGAAAAGGAGGCTGAGGGAAGACCTTACTGTTCTCTACAAGTACCTGAAAGGAGGCTGTAGAGAGGCAAGTGCTGGTCTCTTCTCACAAGTAACAAGCGACAAGACAAAAGGAAATGGCATCAAGTTGTACCAGGGGCAGTTTAGGCTGGATATTAGGAAAAATTTATTCACAGAAAGGGTTGTCAAGCACTGGAACTGGCTGCCCAGGGAAGAGATGGAGATACCATCTCTGGACATGTTTAAAAGTGGTGTAACTATGGTGCTTAGGGACGTGGTTTAGCAGTGGATTTGGTAGAGTTAGGTTAATGTTTGGACTTGATAATCTTAAATGTCTTTTCCAACCAAAATTATTCTATGATTCTAAGATGAAGAGGAGTTGAAATGTAAATGTTACATTATGGTTCAACTTAAGAAATGGAAACGACAAGTAACAGAGCGGACAAATTAAGTAGGGGGAACAGTACCAAATGAAGATCTAAGTCTTTGATCTCTGAAAGGACTGATTTGGAAGTAGTGTTTAAGACATTGGAGAGACAAGGTTAGGAATAAGACCACACATAAAGATACAGAAAACAAAAATTACCTTTATCAAGGAAAACCAAGTAGAATATGTTTTCTGGTGAAAGGTCATGCAGTCTCCATCTCTACAGTTTTTGAATCCCTGAGATGAAGCCCTGAATAACCTAGCTCATAGCTGAATCCATTTTGAGCAGGAGGTTGAACCAGATAATCCCCTGTGGTCTTTTCCAATCTGAATTATCCTATGATAATTACTGTTAGACTGTTTCTGGGTGGAAACCTTACATTACACACATTACCTGTATTTTTCTTTGTTGTGATGCAAATCAAAATAGAAGATGCTCATACAATGATGTTTCAGCTTGTCAAGGGTTATAGTAACGCTGCATAATCAGCCTTTCTGTCTTAAGTACAATGAATTTAAGGAATGATGTCAAAATACTAACTGTATATAATGGCAAAGACCACGTTTACATACCCTTTTCTTTGAAAACTATTTTGGGAAGAATGAAGTTCCAAAGAATTTACAAGAAGTGACAGAAAGCGGTTTTTTATTTTTTTTAAACCATAGAAGTGTCTTTTTCTTTTATACAGAAGGAAACCATGATATTTCAGTTATTTAGAGAAGAGACAGAGTACATGCTGCATGACATTCAAGATGGGGATGAGGGCAGCCCATACCTTATGCCTAAACTCTGTTGTTTAGGCAGAAGGAGTGGGAGAAACTTCCCAGTGAGGGAGAGAGCTAAAAGGTCTTACTGTGTCATTGATCTTCTACTAGGACACGCACTTCAAATGTTATAGCCTCGGTTAAAATCTCTGGTGCTAATCAGAGTTCTGACAGATTTAATTTTTGCCAAGAGTGTCCATCAGGCTAAAACACAGATCCAAGGAAGGAAACATATGCACTAATAATGTTAAAAGAAGGACAGTAATTATGGCAGTAAAGAAAGTTAAGCATTTTTTTTACCATATTTTTTGTTCCATACAGAGAATTAACTTTTCAAGTGATATGGCTTCCAATAATACCATTATATTTTCTTACTACTAGTTCTTTCAGTTACCTTTAAAAAAACATCATAAACTAGAGTTTTCAGGTTTACAGCTTTCTTAGTTTATTAGTAAGGGTTGCAATGAAAAGCTTTGGTATATCCAAATTTTACTTTTACAACCAGAAGTTCAGTTTCAGGTTTTTCTGCTTTAAACTGCCTTGAGTGCTGTTAGTTTGCCAGTATCCTGCCAGCAGTTCTGGACCTGACTTCTTTCTAGCTCAGAAGGCTTAATTAAAAAAAATAAATGAAATCATCTGAAGGCCCTATGAACTATCCCATCAGCTTATGGCGAACACCCTTGGGAGAAGATTTTAATTCCTCTGCACAGTAAACCCTTCTACTTTCTAAAAACATTTTTCTAAACTCTCTATATTCTGCTGGTTATTTGTTACTTTAAAAAAAAAAACACCCTAGAAACAATTGTCTAATAAGAGCAGAGTCATTTAAGAAGAAAAAGCATCAGGATTGAAAAATACAGAAAGTCATTGTACCTGTTTTATTTGTAAAGAAGAGTTTGCAAAGTCCAAGTGAATAAAACAACCTCAAAAGAAATGCAGTAGTAGTTAATAACGGGCCCACAGGCAGTTTCAGTCCTAGGTACTAAAAAGTTTTTTCAAAATTACCTACAAGAGCAGGAAAAGTCTTTCACTTTTTCAGCTGGAAACTCCAGCTGCTACACCTCTTACAGTGGTTGTACTTGGGCTACTGTTCTTCTTCCTTGAAGTTTTGTTCAGTTTCTAAACTTTCTAGAAATTGTTTCTTAAGACGTTTCTTTTTATATATAATGGTAGTTGAACTGAGACTGACATGTCAAAGTTTCAACATAGCAAGTAAGAGTCTAGAAGAATCTTCAGTTTAACATGGAATTAGAAGTACTTGGATTTGACTGATTGAGGATATATAATGTCTTTGAGCATTACTGTGACCCCGCAAGTGAAAGCAAACGTAATTATTTTCCTGTTAAGATGTGTGTAATTCCAGCTACTGCACTGTAGTACAAGGAAATACAGACAACAACAGTAGACAACAACTCTAATATTGCTTTGTAATTTGAAGATTTTATGTTTTAAATAGCAATTTCTTCTTCTACCTAAATATCAGCCTGGTACCATGCAAATAATGATGATTTCTGAATTTGTGCATGATTATTTAATTGCTGGAGCAAACTGAAAACAGCAGGAGCTTTGTCTCAGGTTCATTAATTTTACAGGACAGTAAATGAAAGGCCTTATTCCATGATTGCTTCTGTATATACTGCTACCAAGACTATAGGTAGATGGATCTACATTATGTAACATATATTGAGCAGAATATCCCTCTGTAATGTCCTAATCACTCTGTAACATTCCTTTGTAAACATCTTCAACATTCCAAATAATTTATTTTCACGATGAATTAAATATAAGACAGTTTGCAGCAAAAAAAACCAAAAATTCATTGTTAATAGTTCATTGCTAATATTCTCAGTGTATGCACACTTAAGCTTTGTTCTTTTTGTTTTAAAATATAAAGGCCTGATGGACTGAGGATGATTTGTGGGGAAGCCAACAGGGAAAAATTCAACTTAAGAACTTGATTCAAGATCTCCACTTCAGCTGGCATTTTTCCAGTGGTCTGAAACTGCTTTGGAAACACCCTTGAACACTTGAAGCTCATTTTCATTTGAAGCATGTAATTTCCAAGACGCTCCATAGCACTCATGGAGTCCAATTTGGGTAAACTCATTTCAGAATTTGATCCCAGCAAGGAACCTGTGCTAATAAGAAACCTAAAGAGAAAGTCCGCATTGCTTCGTATTACTACAACCCAGAGGACAGAGCTGAGCAGAAACTACTCCTTCACGCAGTGGAAATCAGCTGATTATCTCAGAAAACAAAAGAGAGGCATTAATTAAATGACACTTGGGGATTTTTCATGAAACTGATTTATTTTTTTTTTGCTAAAATTATATTTATATTCTTGTGAGTGTCAATTGTTATTGCAACTGATTCTTGCAGAAACAAAGATGAATGCATTTTTATATTTACACATTGTGGACAAAAACTTAGTAACTGAACCAGACACCTGGGATTATAGCATTAGAAGTAAAAAATTACTAATATCTACCCTGAGAAATAAGGCTGAAATACAGAGAAAATATGATCCATCTGCCAGATCATATGCTCTGTATGGTGAGTCAAACGAAATTTCAAGGTACTTATTTCAGCCTCCAAATCCAGTGTTCTAAATATGTCAGATAGCCTGAAGTATCATTTCTTAGAGGAAATTCTCTAAGAGCAGCTGTGAATGAAAGCAATGATTATTGGAGCATACATGTGAAGCTTTCACCTGCTTTTGAATCATTATTCTTCTAGATATGTGCAGAGTGTGGATCAAGGATTGATGGACCCCCAGCTTTGCAGAGAATTTCTATGTCTCTTTTGAGTGTTATTTAATAACTATAATAGCTACCTTATGACAAAAAAATTCTCTCCCGATGAGCTGGCATACCTGCCTTAACTGTTGCTTACAGATACATGTTGGAAATTACTCACAGAGACCCGATTCTATCCTATATAGCTATGCATGGATTCTCCAAGGATAGTGACATTTCTTGCAAAATGAAGGTGAAATGGAATCTAGTTCTCCAGATTCCCCTGTTTGACACCCAAAACTACTGCCTGCAAATTTCTGGGTAAGCCTCATACCAGAACACAAGAGACATGAACATACTGGAGCAAGTCCAGCAAAGGGCTACAAGGATGATTAAGGGATCAGAGTATCTGAAACACAAGGAGATGCTGACAGTGCTGGGATTGTTCAGCCTGGAAAAGAGAAGGCTCAGGAGGGATGTTATCAATGTGTATAAATACCCCATGGGGTGATGGGGAGAAAAGATGACAGACTCTTGAGAGTTGCACCCAATTAAAGTACAGGAGGCAAGGTGCATAAATCAAAATACAGGAAATCCCATTTAAGTAAAAATATTTGTTACTGTAAGGACGACCAAACACTGGAAACAAAGCTGTGGAGTCTCCATCCTTGGAGATACACAAAACCCAGGGAATGTATTTCTGAGCAATCTGCTCTAGCCAGCCTTGTTTTAAGCCATGGGGTTGAATTCAATTTGCAGAGATCCCTTCTAACCTCAAGTATTCTCTGTTTCTATGATTCTGCAAGATAAAACATTGCAGATGGCTAAGACAAGCAATAGAGTGGGAGACAGGGGGATGGATGTGCACAAGTTTTAAGTAGTAAGTAGTGTGATAGACTACCTTTTTTCTCCAAACCTCTGGCAATTTATGCCTCTCTCCTCATTCCCCTGATCATTAATACATTTTACAAACTGTGTCATAGGTCATGTTTGCCAACCAAAACTCTCAGTCTTTTCACCTGATACCTGTTTGCTTTCTGCCTCTTCTGTTTAGTTTATAAATATTGAGAAAAGACAAACTGAAAATTCTCTGGATATTGAATTATTTTCAAGTTGGGCAACCAAAAAATCACTAATATTTTGGAGATATAAACGGGAAAATTGGGAGCTTTCTCTTTCAATGAGCATTTGATATTTGAAAGAGGTATTAATGAAGACTTCTTTGTTATACTAGAGAGATAAGGCTGAGAAGAACTTAAACATAAATGTTTTGGTGTTTTTCATATTTTAGAATAAAAACATAGTTTAAAAAAAAATCATTTTCCTTAGTAATTAGTCACACAGTTTTAAAAATGCAAAAAATGTATAAACAAGAAAAGCTTTTGCAGATTTTTCCCAGTTTGGTGGCACCCAGGTGAAACTCTTCCTACACATAGACTGAGTGCCATGCATCACACTGATTTGGGATTTTAAGATTTTATTTCTAAAAATGTATCAAAGAAAATATCAACAATTTGTACATTCTCTATTTTTCCACCAGGGCCTATAAAATACACGTTTTTACCTTCAATATAATAGGATCAGCTCATTAGGCTCGTATTCTGTAAACAGCTTGGGAATGTATACCAAACAAGTTAGTGAAAATTCATACTCAGAAGCAGATGGTGAGAATAGCAAAGCTAAGCAAAGAGAGGCTTAATTACAAATTCTGTCCAACTAAGCAAAACGGCGGTATTCCACACAGGCATTTTCTTCAGAAAGGAACCCAATGCTCCAACACGCAGGTTGAGGCAGGGGAGGGCACTTCTGTGTCATTCATCAAGCCAATGAGTACTTGGAGAATTGCCACCAATTAAACAGTATTCGTGTACAGTTGGCACCAACTTCATAGTGCTGCATGCTACGTAAAATTTTATGGCTTCTTGTCTTGCCAAAAGCAACACATCTAATGTTTTTTCTGTTAAATTAAAAATCAACAAGAGATTTAAAGTTGGCCTTGTATAAGAAGACAAGTAATTCAATTTACTGTGGTACAGTTCTCATTTAGAATGAGCCAAATTAACAGTGCCTACACAAGATAAGTGAGAAATAAAGTCACATTATTATGAAGTTTTAATTTTTCCCTAATCCTTCTCTATCTCATAATATTAAAAAATTAAGAGAAGAGAAAATACCTTTTTGTCTGATGACAGAATATTGCCCATCATCCTTGTAACCAATAGTACAATCTATAGTACAATAATAATCTTTATTAGTCTTTTCCTGAGTGTGTGATCATTTATTTCATGTTGCAGCAAGATTTCTTTGCTTTAACTGATGACTTCATGGATATAACTCACTATTTAATAGGCCTAACTAGATATCTCTAGAAAGTGAGGGGGAGTCTAAGACTTGGTACCATATATGTCCAAAACCCAGTATTTCACTACTTTTGCTAAAACTTCAACATAAGAAAAAATAAAACAAATCTTCTTCAATAGGCAGGAGTCAGAGGAATGTCAAAGACAGACAAGGTACAGGTTTCAGAGAAGGGTTCCCAATTTTCAAATTTAGAATTGAAATATTAAATTCTCCTGTGGAAGAAAAGAAGTCACATCAGCTTTCATAACAGCTCAATCATTATGCACTAAAGTTTACTTCTTATTCTTTCAAAGCCATTTAACAGTAAATTTCCCAGTAAATTTGTTACAGGATCCCATTTTATCTTCTATTACAAGCTAATAGGGCTTCTGGGGGGAAAAGATTGCTTTAAGAGCCTCAGTGAAACCTAACAGACATTATCCATTTTCTGCCAATAAAAGAGCCATCATTTTAGCAGCTGCAGAGAAAAACAAACAGATTCAAATGTCACATTGAGAACAGTTGCTCATTACCTTCTAGGTGCTCCATCCTCGTGTGGTTGAATAATCACCACTTTTACTGTCACTGATGTACGTAAAAGGTCAATCATTTGTTCATGAGTCAGAGTTGCCACAGCCACTTTACAGATCTCAACCAGGCGGCTCCCTTGCCGTAGGCCTGCCTTCCATGCAAAACCAAAGGGCTCCACATCTGCCACTATCCCTTCAAAGTTCACATGGAATCCAAGTTGGCCCAACCCATTCCTTCGAAGGGTCATTTCCGTGGTTTCACATCCTCTGGTCACTATCTAAAGAAGTATGAAATTGTTACGCCGTTATCAGGACACTCACTTCTTTGTACACACACAGATCTCTTTTCAAACACTATAAATCCACGTATGGCTCAACATTAGTATCTTTACTATACTAACAACTATTTTAACATCTCTGGTTGAAAAAAGGTCTCTGCGTAACACAAAATAAACACAACATTTCACAATCTTTCATCCCCAGAGCAAGCAGCTGACCCATGTCAAGTTCCTTCCCCTTTGCCCAACACTAACACAATACCATTTATATCTCATTGAAAATTAACAGCTGCTTTAGTTTCAAAGCACAAAGCAAGCAAAATGCTGTCTGTGAGTTACTTCATTCTTGCTGGCTGACTGACTGCAGGTGTGCAGGCATATTTTCTTCATTATGAGAAGCACTAATCTTGAGATATAAAATGAGCCAAATCGAGTGAAAAGCTTCAGTTCCAGCTGCATTTCTTCCTCAAGAACACAGTAAGGAAGTAATTTTGATTTTGGGACTGTGCAGGTAGCAAAGTAAGTAAAGCTGTCACAAAACCCACTCCTTTCACTACCCAAGTCAGAGGTAGTTGACAAGGTGCAGTTTCATGAGACACTTAAGCTGATCTAAGACCGTATTACAACTACGCTGTCCCTTGCATCACATTAGCCCTTGTGCAGCCATGCAGACAGATCAGAGATATGATACAGCTGAAAAACAGGGTGTTTTTTAAAATAGTGTTCCAATGGGGTAGCAGGCAGGGAATGGAGAGGGCTGTCTCATTCACTGGCAACTATTATGAAAGTATGTCTCCATGATCAACAAAGGAACTTAACACATAGTGAATATTAAGCTGTAAGTTACTTTTGCAGCTTCCTGTTTAGACAAATCTTTTGTCCAAGTCTGTTACAGAGTCAGGGATGAGAGGCCCAACTTGTACGCTCTTCCCAATCCAATGGCTGACTGGAAAAACTTTGGAGTGTTTGTGTAACTTATGCCTGCAACTTGGTGAGTGACTGAAAGTCACAGGTTTTGGTACCTCAGTAAGTTTTAAAGCACTACTGCCTTTATAGAATATTTCTATATGGATATCTGTCACTCAGCAGAAAATAATTAGAAGTTGCACACATGAGAACACAGTGCCACAAAATCATTAGTTATTGCAGGTTTGCTGATCTGAGGGAGCTGGTCCATGCTCACTCATGGTTTTAACCTGCAATAAACTCAAGGTACTGAAATACAGTTAACTCCCATTCACTGAGGGCTAATCTTCATTGAGCTGTGAAACACTGGGAAAGACCTTGCAAGGATCTGACATTCTGAGAACCAGCTCCTGGCAAATTTAGGCTACTTAAATCTGTAGCACTTTGACTTCACAAACCTTTTGAAGTGGCCAAGAAGGCAAACAGCATCCTGGCTTGTATCAGAAACAGTGTGGCCAGCAGGACTAGGGAAGTGATTGTCCCCCTGTACTTGGCGCTGGTGAGGCTGCACCTCGAGTACTGTGTTCACTTTTGGGCTCCTCACTACAAGAAGGACACTGAGGTGCTGGAGTGAGTCCAGAGAAGGGCAACAAAGCTGGTGAAGGGTCTAGAGCACAAGCCTTAGGAGGAGCAGCTGAGGGAACTGGGTTGTTTAGTCTGGAGAAAGGGAGGCTGAGGGGAGACTTTATTGCTCTCTACAACTACTTGAAAGGAGGTTGCAGTGAGGTGACAGTTGGTCTCTTCTTCCAAGTAACAAGTGATAGAACAAGAGGAAATGGGCTCAAGTTGTGCTAGGGGAGGTTTAGATTAGATATTAGAAGAAACTTCTTCACTGAAAGGGTAATTCAACACTGGAACAGGCTGCCTGGGGAGGTGGTTGAATCACCATCCCTGGAGATGCTTAAAAGACGAACAGATGTGCTGCTCAGGAACATGGTTTAAGCGCTCGACTTGGTAGAGTTAGGTTATGGTTGGATTCTATGATCTTAAAGGTCTTTTCCAACCAGCAGGATTCTGTGATTCAGTTATTTCTAAAGGTGTAGACTTAAAAGTTAAAATGTGAAAGTAATTCTTGAGATGTCCAAAATGTACTCTGGAGGTTATTGCTTACAAATTCATGTTTTGGTTCTTCCTATCAAAAAAAGAAGCTATTTCCCTTGTCAGTATTCAGCTCTGAGGTTTTGGCATCTTTTAGAAGCTTTCAATTTTAGAGAGAACTGTCTGTTGTGTTTATAACTGTGCATATGGTATTAGAGCTATATGGCATGCTGAAAGCACTAAGTTTTAACGCTTTTTTTTCCAGCTCTGAGGTTCCTCTTCAGTCATGACTTATTTTCAACAAGACTTTCATAATTTATGAACCAGCTAAGTGCAAATGAAGTTTTCAGCTCTTCATTAGTTTCCCTACATTTCTGCTACAAGTTTCTAAAATATACACAATATTTAGTCATGCAGTGTATAGAAAAACATGCTATTAGAGTCAGAAGCCTATCTGAGGGATAGAGTTCTATCATTATGAAACTATGCAATATTCTTTTGAGGAGCAGCCACCTCTCTATCATTATGTCACAACTACAGAATACTGCAGAATGAATGCACCAGCCAACGTACATGGATTTCCCCAACTCAGAGCACTCAAAATCTCTTCTTCAAGTTAGCTAAATATTCAAAGGTTAAAAGAGAAGATAAACATTCCTGCCAAAGATCCATCTGTTTGCAATAGAAAGGATTCCAGGAGATAAAGTGCCCCAAAAGTATAGCCTCTAAAAGATGACACTGCATGTTACATAGTAATGTCACATAAAACATTGTGCTGCTCCACTTCAAAACAGGCCATTCCACTTACTTGGCTGCCATTTCATTGAACTTGTGACTCTGCATGAACTAAGAGCTTTCTTCTCTTTATGCACTTAATACATAGAGATCCCCTAAGTCCCATGAAGAAGGTGAAGAGTTTTTTAGTATACAGGTTTCTAAGGAAATTTTGTCTACTCAGATTCTTAAGATCCAAGCAGAGTCTTTGTTTAATCTTGTATCACTGCCATTCTCTATTATCCTAAAGCTCAGAACCACTGCTTTTTCTGCCTTCAAACACAACCTGCCAAGTTAATCTATAGGTTGCTTTTGCTGCTCTTTCTATTTTATAGCACTAGATATTCTCTCCCACAAACACTGACAAAATCCAACTCTTCCTTTTAGTCTCTGGAAGTGTTCAAGGCCAGGCTGGATGGGGACTTTGAGCAACCTGGTCTAGTGAGAGGTGTCCCTGCCCATTGCAGGGGTTTGGAACTAGATGATCTTTAAGGTCCCTTCCAACCCAAATAATTCTATGATTCTTTTGGTTCAAAGAAAAATTACAGCCTCAGCTTTTCACGTATTTGCTATGTCTGAATATTCAGATAGGTTTCCTGTTCGTCTGTATGACTTAAACCCAGACCACAAAATATAGTTATTTCTTTGACAATTTCATTCAGTGAGTGCAGCATTTTACTCAGTGGTTTTAAAATGCATTTACTAGTGACAGAAAAGGGTTAATCATCCAGTCACTGAAGTTGATACTGCATCACAGTTTGAGCTTTCACCTTTAGCATGTGCTGGCACATGTGGTTTTTGACCTTAGCGGTGTTGTTAGTCACTTAAAAGGTTTTTAGGGGATGTGTATGAAGTGCGGAATCAGTTTTAAATACTTCTTAGTGGTTGTAACGGTCACCTACAGGCTTTGCTATCAAAATGTATAGAAGGACTGTTTAGAAACATTGTAAAAAAACTAGGGAATAACATTAATATGCAGCTTTCAAAGGGGAGATTAAGCAGGGAAAAGGAAAAAATATGAGGCAAGAAATGTGGATGAAAAAATTACAACTAATTCTTTTAAGCAATGTGAAAGTTGGGTAGGTGGCAGTGAAAGAGAGAAGGTGGCCAGAGTTCATTGGAACAGGTACTGGAAGCTAATACTTGGTTTAACCTGGCAGTAACTCATGCCAAACTTTTAAGACTTGAAGACAAGTTGTCATTGTTTAACTGAAAATCTGATCTTAAAAAAGCATTAAAGTAAATATAGATAACCATTTCATTAATTGCTGAATTTTAAGGATCTGTCTTCAGCAGCTGGGATATTTCCATGTTTTGTAAAACCAAAGAAGTGAAAAACAGAAAAAGAAATTGTCACTGCTGATGACAGCAGCAGTTTTGACTGGAATCTTGTATTCCATCTGTGTTAACTAATTTATATTGTTCACTTAGCCACACTTAATAGGAATGAACTATACATACACTATTTTTCAGAAGGGAAATACATGTCTAAGAAAAGTGAAACTGAAGGCCTCAGTGAGAAGGATAATAGTAGCAAGAAGAGTTTAAAGACATTCATCTATTAAAGATTAACTGTACTTTGGAAGAAAAAGGTTATTATTTAGAAAACAATATTGAGCAATGCTAAATGTGACTGCAGAACTACAGAGGTCCTAAAACATCAGCTGCAATCCGACTGTTCCAGTGAAAAAATGGTAAGCATAATGTTTTCTTTTTAGTACCCTTCTTTCTAATATAAACAAAACTGAGACCATTTACATCACTTGAATTACAATCAAAGCGTGAAATGTAACCACATGAAGCAGATGCATCAGCACTTTTACCTTGGAGTTCCTGCCAGTTTGTTTATACTGAGTGAAATAGTTACAGAACACCTGTGCTAACCAAGTCATCAAGCATCTGAAAAACTTTATACAATCAGCTGTAAAAACTGGCATTAATTGGTTTAGTTTTCTTTAGTTTCTGCAGTTGCTCAGCATAGAGGAACAAATTGGCAGCATCACTTATACAAAGTTTTCTGCTGATATTCACAAGGGTTATTCTAAAATGTCCACCTGAGTAGATTTTATGCATTAATATTTTGTGTATTTTTAAATTAAAGTATATTTCTGCCTACAAAAGTGTGATTTGAGAACAGGCAACAGCAAGAGAAGACAAAAGCTTAGCCTTTCAATCCTGATTTCAGCACTGAAACTACCCTACCCTATCTAAATCTATCAGATTACTGGTATCAGATTCCTCATCCCTGAAAACAGGCTGATAACACTTACATGCTGTTGAGAAGATTATTGTTTGTAATGCTCTCTGAAGACTGAAAGTATAGACCTAGAACATTGTAATTATATCTTAAAGGAGATGTAGACAAGTAAGTCATCATAAAAAAAATTGGAATTCCAGTTTAGAAACAGTACTTACTTCAAGTCTTTGAACAATTTCTCTGATGTCTTCAGTACAATTATCTGCTGCAGACAGAAGAATACATTCTCCTCTTTCATAAAATATTTTTATGCTCATTAATCCAGATGTCCATCCAATAACATCTCTGCAGGAGCAGTTGAAGACAACATTTTTTGACTCCTTTTCAATCAACATGATAAACTCATTGGAGATTCCAAGGAGAGAGTCAATGTCAGCAGACTGGCCAAAATCTCGTGCAATCACATTCCACATGATTGCTCCAACACTGAATAGATGTGCATCTTTCCTTGGTTTCACTTTTTCCTTTTTTTTTGCCCCTAAAGTAATAAAGCTAAACTTTGCTGAAGTATCCACTGTAGCTGTGGTAACAAAATTTTCTGCAAGATCTTTCAAGTATTCTTGGCGTGTCCTTGTGGCCATGGCTCGAAATTTTTCCGACTTATGTGCTGCATTTTCAGCATTAATAACTTTGGCTAGAAGGAAGTCCCTAAAGACTGCTGATTTGGGGAAAGTTACTCCTTTGGGAATAGGTGGACCAAACGGAGGTACATCTTTTGATCGTGAAACACCAACACTGGAAATAAAAAGGAAAAAATACAATGCTTAATAAAAAAAAAAAAAAAGAAGGAAAAAAGAGATTGTAAGCAGAACTGCAATCTGTGCAGTCCATTTACACATTTGGGTTTAGATTTGACAAGTCAATTTTCAGACATTTGAGACACATCAAAGAAAACCAATTGTATTATCTGTTTAAAATGTTTGGTTTTTTTTCTTTTAAATATATAGAAGACATTATGGATGTATCTTACGAAGACAAAAAAAATCAAGGATGACTTCTTAGAGTATCACTGTCTCCTTTAATGGAATAAATCTAAAAATTGTGAGACATAAATGAGAGAAGTATTTTTTTAAATTATTTTTTATGTAAGTCTATCGTTTTCAGCTCAGTCACATGTTCTTAAAACTACGAAATATATAAACTGAATGTATTTTAACCCTCAGACATTTTGCTACAATGAAGTGTGAAGACAAAGTATCTGTGTCAAATATGTCTATAATGGGAGAATTCTGCAACTGTTTTGTTGCCTACTCTGTGTTAATAAAAATTTCAACCCAACTGCAAATATTTATATAGACAGTTCACAGCAAGATGTAAAAGAAATAGGAATATTTTCTCATCAATACCATTATACCTCAATTGATACCTGCATTTTGACTGAAAAAGGATTTCAAAATACTGTGCATACTACATTCAACTGCTACAAGTTTGACTGAAATGCAGTCACATTTGGGATGACAGACAGACATAATTTAGTAATAAGAAAAACGCAACTTATGAAATGTCATGTACTAACAAAACAAAATCAAGTTCCAAAAGACAGCTTAAGTTCTAAAAGACAGCTAAAAGACTGTGATCTGACTTCATCTCATAATGTACTTTAGTTTCATTCTAAAGAATGAATAAATAACATCTATGCATGCTAAATCTGCACCATTGTGCTTCCATTTATGCATGCTAAATCTGCACCATTGTGCTTCAAGTCTTTATCATTATTTGCACAATTCCCAATCAGTTCAGAACTATGCTTCCATGCTGGTTAGCTTGCTTGCATTCATGATGCAGTAACTTAAATGTGAGAGTTAAGGTTATCTGAAATTTGAGATGTTTTTATTCCCCCAAAAAGTCCTCATTCATGTGCTTAAAGGCCATGATTCCTTCCAGTGTCTTACCCAGGGATTTATACATGTTAATAGCCTTCAAAAATACTTAAATAATTTTCTTTGAAAAAGGAAATGTGAAATTCTAAATTAATTTCTATTGCTACGTCTGCAAATCTTATTTTTACTAAGTCGTTTTGTCCCCACTTTGTGCCCATAAATCAGCAGCACAGAGTTCTACATATAACCATTTAAGTCTATAAACTGCACCCTGTAACTCTAGATGTGTTGCAAGGGAGACACTGGGGTTTCTCACCGAATACGTAGCATAAAATTTAAAATTGTATACATAATATCTCAAGGAAATACAAAACTGAAGAGGCAGTTCCATTGTAGTCTTAGTAACAAATTTAATAGTTATAAGGCTCTACTCACCTATAACACACATTTTCAGTGCAAGGATTATGCACTTTGACTATGACAAATACATGTTGAAAGTGGGAACGAATATTTTTTGGAGTAAAAGGAAGTGCTCCTGGCTCTTGGAAGACAATGGTAACTATGTCATTTCCTATATGCCTTTTCCTTAGCAGCTAGACAAGAAACATGCATTGAAAAATTAGTTATAAAGAATAACCACAATTTCTTCATTTTAGCAAAGAAAAAACCAAACAAACCAATTCAAAACAAATGAAGCTTATTTTTTTCAGAAATAACTTTCAATTAATCATATCCTGACTAGCTACAGATACAGGACTCAACTGCAAAAAGATTGGGAAAGGAAATTGTGCTAAGTTCACAAAAATACTAATGAGTTCTCTTGCATCCCCACACTAGTTTTACATGGCTTTTGCCCATTTATCTTTTATCCTATGAGAAAAATATATTCCTCTCACTTTAGTTCATCACTTTAGTAGTAAAAAACTGGTACATCACTTGACGTTTCTCACTATCCAGAGAACTGTCCATCAGTTCCCTCTTTGCAGTGTAATATTTGCTTCTATATAAAAAATATAATACTGCTTATCTTTATCAATGAACCTTCCTTTTCCATGTTGCATTTTTATTATATATTGACCTCAATATTATTATCTCCATTATATTTTTTAAAGTAGATTATCATGAATAGTCATCACAAATTTTAACAAGTGCATACTTGAGACACAGAGCTGAGACACATAAATACCTATGGAGAAACAACAGCTATTAGGAACTCATTTGTTAAAAACTTTTTTTTGTAATTGGTAGGTTTTATCATCAAAATTTATTCAAGGAATAATTTAAAGTACAAATCATCTTTACAGGCTAAAACTTTATAAAAACTACAAAAAACGTCCAGGAATAAGGGACCACTTCTCTCTTATTTAAAAAAACCAAACAAAACAACAAAACAACATAGTAAAATTATGTTCATTTTTCTTATGGAATTATATTGTATCTCTCAATTTTTTTACACTTTTTTCTCAAATACCCTTGCATATAAAACATCCACGTATATCACTAAATGGAAAAAAAGTAGTCTAACATGTGCTACATGTTAAATATTCACCCAAAGTCTGCCAAGACCTTGCTTTGTCAACTAATAGCATACAGACACTTAAAGCTTTACCTCAGCTCATGTGCAACTAAAAGGGATGCAAGAATAAATTTGAAAACTCTATGACAGAACAAGTAAAAATTTATCTATTTTTTCTATATTCTGTATTTACAGAACAATCTTTCTAATAGAAGTATTTGCTTGTATTTTCTCAGTTCCAATAGAAGTACTTAAGCTCTCCTAAAATAACAAAAGGATAGTATTCTAAAGGTAGTAAGAAAAGCCAAAGCCACGATATTAAAGCACTCACTATACCTATATTATTTTAAAGATAATCAAATTCCAAACACAGATTAAAGAAATAAGACCTCTGATGAAACTTTAAAGAAAATAATATTTGGTGTAAATCATGTACCTCAGTCAAGTGTCAGGTTTTTAAGACTAAAATAAAAAATAATTGGCTATCTGAGTGACTAAAGATACACATCCTGTTGCGTACAAATCACAGTAGTAGTACACTACGTGGAACCAATCCCAGAACTGTGTCAGGTATGCTTTAATTTGCTGAGCTAAGGATCCACACAATTAGATCATAGTAGTGAAGCACAAGTTCATGTTCAGAGGTTATTAATATCTCACAGGTTGCAATTTACACTGCAGTTAAATTCAAAAGAACCTTCCAATTATGAGGCACAAGGTGATTCATTTCTTTGTTATATAACAAAGTGCCCACTTACTCTTTCTTGCTGTAGTGGTTCATGCCTATTCCCATGCATAACCACAGAGCTAAATTAGAAAAATTAGATAGCAACATCCTGTTTAAAGTTATAGTTACTTCTCAAGACAACCACTGCTTCCAATAGTATTTTCTGCTTTTGCAGACCTCTTTAGGAGGTTCTGCTTGTCATCATACATTGCTTAAGCCAGAATATCAGCCACTGAAGAGGTAAGTTTTAGAAATTTTTGAAGTTTTACTAGCAAAAATAGCCTTTTCAAAGTTATGCCAGTTCCTATATCCTATCCCTAAAATATTTTTCAACAGCTTAAACCTCCAAGAGGCACAAAAGTAGGAAACAGGAAGACAAGTCATCCCTTTTAAGAACCTTACCAAGCTTGCAGAGATCTCAGTGACTTCTTCAACATTTAAAAATAAAATCAGTGTAACACTGTTATAAAGAACTTTCATGCATAAGTGGTCAGTGAACTTCAACACAATGCAAAGGCAAAGCACAGCCATGGCTGTGCACCGAGTATCATAACGCAAAGAACTTGGAAAGGGGAGAGAAGTAAACTGGGGTGATCTGGAAGATGGAAAGAAGTGCTCTGGATAGGATCAAGGAATAGGAAAAGAATACTGAATGGAGAAGGAAGGAAGGAAGGAACACATACTTTCCTGGGAAATGTGATATAAGGATAGCATACTGAAAATGAAAAAGGAATTTAAGGAAACTGGAACTAAGCAAAAAGATTAATAAGAAACCCTTTTCTAGTTTTCATTCTATAACCTGGATTTTCCTCCCAACTTTTGGCTTCTAGGGTTTTTTTTCAGGTTCTCAGTTTCCCCTTCCTCTCCCATTTTGAGGTCTGCTCAGGTTTGGTTTGGGTTTTTTTGCAGGTTGTTTTCTTATCTGCTTTTTTTAAATCTGCCTTTCTAACATACTCTAAAGAGTTTCATGCCAATGCAGAGCACAATAGGAACTCTCAACAACAGCGTGCACAGATTACAGGAGATTACTTACAGTAAGGAGACTTTGACATCATTCTAGTATCAGTATAAATTGGCATGGTAGAATTTGAAAATGAACCAAATCAAGTATGATAGGTTGCCAAAAGGAAATCAGTGAGGTCTTATATAGAAGTACAAGACACACAGAGGAAAGTCCGGTAAGGAAGATATGTTAGAAAAGCAGTATCCATTTAGATTAAAATGTTTTATACCAAATAAAAGTTACTATATTATTTTTGAGACTTTAACTACTCAATTCTTAATTTTCAGATATGCATCTCTAAAGAAAAGTACTGTCTTAAACTTAGCGTATATACAGGTTATGCCCAGCCATAAAAATCCACCCACTTCCATGGAATTTTAATTGCCCAAACTGCAAAACAAGGAATTCTTGTTGAAATAGCAATGAAATATATTCTTCATTCAATTAATGATGAAATGTTAAGAGTCAATTAAGGAAATCTTCAAATTTATTTTAGTACATTCTAAAACAAATTGCTTCAAAAATTTTACTTTCAATTTGTGCTCTTTGCCAGTACCAAAACAAGAAACAAATGGCAAAAGATATTTTATCAGATCTGTTTAAAGCAATTTTGGTAAAATTATGTCTTATTATCACAACCATTTTAACTGTAACTTAAATTCATCAAGTTTATTTCACTGTTGCATATCTGTTTCATTTTTAAGTTTTCATTAAACCAGGTACAAACTGATTATCTGATCTGATTTAGATTAATCAGGTCTGACCATGTGTACACAAGCAGACTGCAAATGTGTGAACAGGAAACTTGCAAGGGAATGATCTGGAAAGGGACATCGCAAAGGTAAAGCTTAAGGGGAAAGTCTTGAACTATGATTTGAAGAAAAGGCCAGTAAAGGAAAAGGAACTGGCCACACCAGGGCTGGTAGTCTTTTCTGTCATAGGGAAGGAGCAGCTGACTTGAAACTTCCCAGCCTATGTTGCAGCCAAAGTGAAAATTACCTTGCTCTTTGGATCTCCTGCTGGCTCTAAAACTAGTGGGATGTCCTGATCAGGGACCAAGCAGGGCGTAGTTATGTCCTGGAAGAAGCAACAAACAATTCTGGTGTGGCCTGTTTTTGGCTCACAGGTATTTGGAATCTAAGCAATGCTCAGTGCTTGCTCATTGAAGGTCGTGGTCCTAGATGATGAAGAGTGACTCGATACCTTGCCCAGTCATTACCAAACAAGGGACATAGGGATAGGATGCAATAACCTTACTGCCAGTACATACACAATATGCTAGCAAAAAATAACTATTGAATGGGGGTCTTCATTGCTAACATAACCTTACAAGAAAATTACCATGGTGCCCAACTTCCCCTGACTTGGGTATGTAGAGTTAGTGAGCCAAACTCTGAAGAGACAAATAACATTCATATTCCACAGCACCCGTAAGTCTCTCTCTGCCTTGAGCACAACTGATGCAACTCCATCTGTGGCATTCAGCATCTAAAATGTCTCAAGGAAAAAGACCTCATCAAACCTTATATCCTAGCTTGGGAGAAATAACACTGTTGATAAAGTTCACACTTTAGTATGTACTTTGGAACTAAACAGTAATAGAAGAAAATTAAATAACAATTATAGATCCCTTTTGCACATTAAGGCTGGCTAAATTCTGGTCACTTGGGTGCCTGTCACATTTCATTAAACAGTGTCCATGCTGTGCAAATACTGCTAGATCCCAGCACCTACAAAAATAATTGGGTGGATCTTCAGATAGGCATACTACTCGAACTTGGAAAACTGCTGCATTTTGACCCCAAGAAAGCCATGTAATAACAACATGGTGCTTCTACTAAATATTGAACCTGTTAAAGTGACAATGATGAGAGCTTGTGGAAAGGAGTGCCTGTTCCTGGGAAAAACGCCATGGAGTTAAAATTGGAGATTTTGCTACACTCAAGAACTGGCAGCTGAGTATAAAGAAAGACATAAAAGGAAATTATGAGAATGAAAGGAAGGCACAGGAAGAAGTGAAAGGACAGTAATAGCAGGTGGCTGAGCAACACAGCAGTGAAGCTGACAAACAGCAAACAATTAGGACAATTATGGGATCATGGCAAGAGGATATCCTGTTCTCAGAGACAAGGGAAAGTCACGAAAGACAACAAAAGTAATAAACTCCAAGTAAGGCCATATTTACTGTCAGTGCCTGTCATTAGCTATGAAAATATTATTTTTTTCCTTTTAAGGCAAGCTCATTCAGTATATTATATTTTCTCAATAGTGTACAGTTTTCCCTATTTACATGTGCTTTCCAGTCTAGCATGTTTACTAATTAATCCTGTATTGTAACAAGGTGTAAGTGAAAGTTTAGAGAAGTGGAACAATCTCAGATCAGTGATGATGATCTGATACCTTAAAGACCAGCTACTGGCACAGTTGAGTGTGCAATACAGCTGAACATTCTGTCTCCTGAAAGCAACGCATTTTAAGATGTGAGTTACCTAAACATTCATATGGTGGACAGTTTCTGTCTTTTGACTCCTAATTTAGTTTCTTTAAACCACATCTAAATCCTAAGAGCAACGGTGTAAAATTTGCAGTTGTCTCAACTGTTCACATGAAACAGTTCTTCAAACAGTTCATACCATTATGCACTGAGTATTTAAAATAAAAACATTATATACTTTCTTCCATTTCGATTTCCATTTATCCTGTCTCAAGAATTTTAATAGTTTTCCTTTATCTTTTTCTTGCTGCCTTCACACATCTTTTTTTCTTCCCTATTGATAGGGTAGACATGAAAGATACAACTCACAAATGGTTTAACAATCAGTGCCCATCTTTTGTATGCTGTTCAAAATGAAACTGAGATAGCATCTTTATTTCATGACAACCCTCCAAAACGACTGACATCTTTATATCTTGCATGGCAATGGGACAATATTCTAAAACCAACTAACTAAATCCAACACTTACTTCTGCAGACCTAGAAAAATACAGAGTAGTAGTGCAGAAAGTTACAAACTATCAGTTTGACCTATGAGCAATTCTACTGTTTGGTTGGGATTTTTACATGTTACTGTTGATATATTATACCAAATGTGCTTGCACTTTTTAATTCAGTCACAAGACATATCCAAGACAGGCAAAACAGAGTAACCTTACTAGTGCACTGCATCCTTTGGATGCTGTGATGTTTTTTAGCCATCCTTAATGCTTCAAAGATATTCTGAATTATAACATAGGCAAAGGGAATGCTCCAGAAATAAGATAAGTACACTGCAGCTTTGTCTTCACAAGCAGACACCTTGAAGGATAGAGTTAGGCATTTATTACTAAGCTAATATGTTGATAAACATTTCAAGATCTGTAATATAAAGACTGAGTGGAATCTTTTAAAACTCTTATTACTTATATAATTTAACCATAAGACTATTTTCAAGCTTCATTCAATTCAACATTTAAAACATACATAAGATGTAAAACCAGTCCAAAATT
Organism: Hemiprocne comata; assembly: GCA_020745705.1. Taxonomy (NCBI): domain Eukaryota; kingdom Metazoa; phylum Chordata; class Aves; order Apodiformes; family Apodidae; genus Hemiprocne; species Hemiprocne comata. Next base: position 33,021,463 of record CM036588.1, read on the forward strand.
ACAATAGCTCATTCACCACAGGCAACATTACACGTTGATATCATGAAATGGGGAAGATAGGATAAGTTTCTGAACTATGTAGTATAAAAACCCTACAAGATTTCTAATGCGCTAGAATGAAAAAAAATACAACTGAGTCATACCTCATATAAAGCAGTCTGGTTTTAAATCAGTATTACTTAAAAAAAAAAACCCTCAATGTCAAACATTTATCATGTAAAATTACAATGAAAAGTCAAAAAAACATACCTGTTGCCTGTTACTGGGCATGTATGGAAGCATTGTTGATACATGAAACATTAACTCATAATCTTTATAGGTAGTATAGAGGGAATGAGTTCCTGTTGAATCAGCTGAAAATTAATTTAATCATCAGAAGGTCAGTAAAACAGAACATTCATACTGCTTTTTAGGACACCACTCTTTGCATGCTATGAATTAAATCTATTAATGCAATTTAAAACTTTTTTCAACTGAACAAAACCAGTTTGCATCAGCTAAAGATCTACTATATAGTTTCAAACTATGATATAGAAGGGTCCTGCAAGAAATTGCCCAAAGAGTTGCTATCTGAGGTGTAAATGATCTAATTTTTACTATTTAGGCATTTCATGAAAAAAAACCAACCAACTCTTAGCTGCTTGAGTATGGTTTTATATAACATAGATATTAATTTATATAAAAAGTTAATAAGGACAATTTACTAAACCCATACTTTACCAAAAACAAACTGACAATGCTACTTCAAATCTGACACTAAAACACATACTGCAGATCAGACATTTTTAAAACATAAAAAATGTACCTAACACATTGTAGGGAATTACTGGGAATTTTCAAAGCTTTTAGCATTATTCAAATACATTTCATATGTGATTTTTTATTTCTTTAATTTTGGAAGTTTATTAATAGAGTTAACACTTCAGAATGTTTAAAGCAAATTTGATTAGTTTTACTCTGTAGTCATAAATTAATCCTTTTATTCACCTTTTTTAATATGTATGGATTATTTTAGTAAGTACAATTAACTTTAAAGCAGGAGGTTAGGAACACACTATTCAGTCACAACAACTGACAATTTTTCTTCTCTTTTACCATGTTAGTTCATTTTTAAAATATACTTTTATGTTATCTACACCAATAAACATTCTCCAGCACTCTGTTCCATACAATGTGCAAGGTTTCAGGGCTTTTTGTTTTAAATAGTAACTGTATTAAAAAAAAAAAATTTGATTGGTCATGGTAGTTATCCAGTTAAAACACACACTTAAGTGTAAAATTCCACAGTAACCATACTGTATCTGCAGCCCTGAATCTGAAAATTTATATGTGTGTGTGTATAGTTTTGGAACACGTTCATATTACAACTGGCTTAATCAGTTATGCTTGTACAAGAATAAACTTTATTAATATTAATATTAATATAATATTAATTACAGTTACGAAATAAATAGGGAGCATATTTTCCACTTAAGTTTCTTACTTAAATGTTGCTAAAGAAAGCAAACACTCTTGTGCTCCTCTATTTCAAAATCCTTGTGGAAAATACACATCCATAATATCCCTTCTATGGCATTTGAGAATGACACAGCTTTGAAGAGGTAGGAGAAGATGAATTATATTGTAAAATATAAGTATCTGCCAAAACTACACTTATCGTGGTGACCCTACTCCCTGACTCCTTTTGCAATTAGATATTAAATAAGGTCAAATTACCTTGAACACATATTACAGAAAGGTAGATTCCTTACTCTCAAATAAATTTTTTATGAATAGAACGCCTCACTTAGCTGAATACTTTTGATTTAGCACCTTTACTTTGGAAATCAGCAAGTTTTTCTTCTGAAATTCAGTCCCTTGCGCTAAGCAAGCAGAAGTCTGGTTGACAGGTCTGTACCTCATTCCTTTCTAAACATCAGATTTATTTCACAAAGTTTGAGTATCCATAATAAATCAATAATTAAAGCCTGAACATAAGAAAATTACAATATTAATATTCCAATAATAACATTTTCTCATTTCTAGTAGATGGATATGTTTTAAAATATATACTAAACAAATTATATACTGTTGAATTGGTAAAGTTTCCTCTAGTTTTATAATTTCTTAATCTTGGCTTTAGAATTGTATACCATTAAAAATGTACCAAGAAGGGCAGAAAGAGTTTGTAGTTAATATATTCCACATGTTCTTCATATTTGCAAGGGGCTTGGCTTGGATGGAGTTAATTTTCTTCATAGCAGCCCATATGGTGCTGTGTTTTCTATATGTGATCAAAACAGTGTTGATAACACACAAATGTTTTAGCTATTGCCGAATAGTGCTTGCATATCATCAGGGCTTTCTGTTTCTCACACTGTCCCCTACCCTGGGGAGTATGCTGGGGTGGGCAAGAGCTGGGGAGAAGACACAGCAGGACAGCTGACTCAAATTTACCAAAGACATACTCCATACCATATAACATCATGCTCTGCAAAACTGGAGAGGGGGAAGTTTTTCCTTGGTAGCTCTTCTGTTGCTTCTCCATCAGCTGAGGGGAGGTGGCAAGTGATTTCCTTTGAATCATTTGCTTTTGTGGGGTTTTTGGTTGGTTGATTGGTGTGGTGGTAGCTTGGATTGTTTTTTTGGTTTGGTTTGGTTTGGGGGTGTGTGAAGTGTTGTTTTTTTTCCTTTCTTTACTTCACTTATTGAACTGTCTTAATCTCACCTCACAAGTTTTTCTTTCTTTTGCCCTTCTGATTTTCTCCCCCATTCTGTTGGGGTGTGAGTGAGCAAGAAAGTGGGTGGGGGCTTATCTGCAGACAAGTCAACCCACCACAACATTCTACATTCTGTGTTCCATAAGAAATGAACCAATTACTTATCAAAATACTACATTTAAATTATTAAAGTATTTAAATTAAATTATTAAAATATTAAACAGACCAAATTTTTTAAAAGGAAGTTTTTTTTAAGAAAAAATGCACAGCTAGTCAAACATTTGAGAATAAAAAAACTTAATAAATGTCAATTCTACAAAAACTGTGAAAGACATATTACTGAAATATTATGTCTGCTAAAAAAGTAGCTACTACAGATGAAATTATTACACTATTCTGAACCTGCAGGCAGTCAGACCAATGTATTACCCAATTATAAATACAAAATGCAGTAATATTTGTTGTGCTATTATATTAAAAAAACAAGTATAACACAAAAAAGATAATTAAGTCAGTCAGTATTGTACATTTAATATAAAACTGAAGACTGTATCCTTGTGAAGTCTCTTAATTCCAATCCGTTTGATGCAAACCATGAAAATATATTATGACATGCCAGTGTCATTAATGGCACACAACATTGGTAAAACATTAAAACTATGTTACTGAATGATATGTACACAATGTCAATCAGCAATGTACACTCATACTGAAGCACAGCAAATACAGAAACTGAATTTGCTTGACAGACCAGCATGTATTTTCACATGTAAAAAATACTAGGTGATATTTGGCCATGCTCTGAAAAAGCAAAGCTAAACCACCCCTTACTCCTTTGAATTTTTTATCCTATTTATCAATTCACCCAGGAAGTCTCAACAGCCACAGCATGTTAATAAATCGTTCAACACGTTCATTTGAAAAAATGAGGTATTATCCTGTACTGAAACAGGATGCAACAGTCTCTATCAAGCCTGACTTATTGAAGTGAAACAACTGTGGATTTAAGCAGAGAGGCAAGGGTGTTAATAAAAATAAATGTGGTGCTTATGCAGGTTGACAGGGCCATGGAATTGCAGCTTTACTGCTTTCTAAGTCATAGATTAGAATCTGTTATAGGATTCAGCTCACTTTTTCAGCTCAACATTTTCCTCCACTACCAAAGATGGAAAATGTGAAAGATTTCATAAGTTGTAAAGCTGGTCTCCCTTCACTGCAGAACCAGCTTTGCATATCTCATTTCCTACTAGAAATTGGCCTATGGACAGTTTATCTGTCCTGGGTACCAACCACAATCTACACATGCTAAACATTTCCAAGAATTTCTGAGATCAAGCCTCCCTCCTAATGTTGGACAGGAGATGACAGTCCATCAGGGCACTACCAATTCGATAACAAAAGAGAAATCCTTTTATGACTATGACATTGATCAGTGTTCAAATATACCACTTAAACAAAAAAACAGAGGTATTTCAGGTAAATGAAGACCAATGCTGAAGTAGCAAAAAAACAGGCAAGAGAGTCTTAAGAACCAGGCTATGGGTAAGCAGCAGGAGGAACAGAGAAGCAAAAAAGAGGGCTTATGGAATCCTAGATCTCTGTGCCTATCTGAAAGACAAAATATCCTTTGCAACAAAAAAAGGTCTTCCCTAAATTTCCTTTTAGTACAACTTTCTAAGCTTTCTTCTTGGCAGCTTACCTCTACCAGTTCAAGGAACTTCCCCATTTGATTGGAAGAGTAAGTAAAACACATGCACATGTAGCAGGATTCAATAGTTTAAGAATATGCACTTTGCTAATGAAAATATACCTTGTCTCTTATACACAGGTCATATAGAGTATATTAAAAAAATATCTATTTTCAGGATATAAAACACAAGCTACAGCAAAAATAAGGATACAAATGAAATCATAGAACAGTTTGGGTTGGAAGGGACCTTTAAAGGTCATTTAGTTCAACCTCCTGCAGTGAGAGCAGGGACACCTTCAACCAGATCAGGTTGCTCAGAGCCCCATCCAGCCTGACTTTCAATACGTCCAAGTATGGGGTATCTACAACTTCTATAGAAAAACTGTCCTAGTCTTTCACCACCCTCATAATAATAAATTTTCTCCTTATATCTAGTCTTTTAAAAATAGTATGTTACAATGAAGTAGATGAATACCTAGATACCCTTAGATCACAGCTTATAGTGATTAGTTGTCAAAATCCTGTTAAAACTACATTCAAGAATAAGTTAAATCTAAGGGCAGTGAAAAACATTGCTAATAAAGATGTGTGTTAACATGTAATTGATTTTCTTAACAGTAATACTTCTGAGTTCAATTTTTGCTACAAAACCCAACAAATTTGTACAATTAAATTATGATACTATTGCAATTAGGGAAACTAAAATACCTGAGAAAATGGCAGTACTAATACAGTGGTTTATCATCTGTCCAATGATAACATGCTTACTGTGCAGGTGTGAGAAATGAAAAAACTGAGAATACTTGATTGCTCCTCAAATACAAATACAAATATGTGTTGATTAAAAAGAAGCACAAAACTTCAGCTGAAATAGGGAAACTGGTTCCTGTCATAACTCCCTATTTTGAAATACATATATTTTCTCTTGCCTTTTTAAGGATAAGGTGTTCAAATGCAAGTTAAAATCATACTATTCTTAAAATATATTTCAGAATATATTTCATAGTGATTTTTTTTTTTATATTTAACAAAGTGGAAACAAATGACATAAGCTGCTTTGATTTTCAGGTCCACTAATGCCACAGAAAAAGTAAATAACCTTTCAGACAAGGTGTGATACATGCTTCTATTATACGCTTTATCTTCCTTATTTACTATATAATCTTACTTATCAAAATTCAAAGTCAGGAGCATGAGAAGACAATACATGATTTGCAGATCAAGTGGATAATTATAGCCTCTACCACAGGTCAGAAACATAACTTACTTTTATTATCTAGCTGAGCTCTGTATTTACTAAATCCTTTTAGCCGTACTCTCTGACCCAGCAGATCGAGGAACTCTTCAAAAGCTGGTCCTGCCATCTCATTGTTATACATTTCTTCCTCTGTGCTTTGGCCTGCTTTGCAGTAAAGGATACCAATCTTATGTTGAAAACTCAGCTGAAATTCAAAAAAAAAAAAAAAAAAAAAAGGAAAAATTACAGAAGCAAAGAAAAATCAATATTGGAACAAATATTAACAAATAAAACATTGCCACTGTTATAAGCCCTGGCAGAAATTATCTGGAAGTGAAAGAACAAGTGTTCTGATTTAGGGAAATTATATCATCACAGGAAGAAAACAAAAGAACTAAACAAAGAAAAAAACCCAAGAACTATCTTGAAAGAAAACTAGATTATCCAAAAACAGATAAAAGCAAAACATGAAGATTTCTGACTTAGTTATCTATAAAACCACACCCTCTCATGTTACAGCATGAGAACTTCAATTGCAAATTTTTGTGTAACTGCCTTCTTTCTCAGATTCAAAAAAGGTGAGGTTATTTTCCCTTATTTCTACCCCTTAAAGTTCAGTGCAGTTCAATTAAAACAGGCAGTCAAGAACATCAATTTCTGTTCTATGTAAACTTTTGCTCTCCCCATAAAATCATCCACTGTTAAAAAATATTTCCCATTTTCAAAAGTATCCTTCAAGTAAGAAATCACATTGCAGTTAAACAGTTTCGTTAAACAAACTGAAGTCTTAATACTAGAACATTAAAAAAGAAGTTTATTTCACTAAAAGTTAAGTTTCAAATATATAAAAATGTAAGTTTTAAAAAAGAAGACTGCTTCTTGAGCAGAGTATTACTTGTGTTCTTAGTTTTTGTGTCTACTTAAGACCACAAACAGAAAACTTATATGTGAATGGATTAGTCCTGTTTTTCTTAACTAACCACTTTTTGAGTTTTACAAACTGACAGAGACCATCAGTCCCACCAGATCCCCTTAAGACTTTTATCTACATTCATGACTCAATACTCCAGCTGTAGACTTCTCTTCATCAAACTTCAGGATTAGTATCTATAATGTGCCTTATCCAAAGACTGTATATGTTCCTATTACAGCAAAGGTGACAAGAACAGCCAAAATCCAGACATACTATTGCACCAATGTTTTACCACAGCAAATTTGAGGAAAAGCTACAAGATGAGAATACTAAAAGGTTGAGTCAAGAGAACATGTAAGAAGTATAAAAAAAAATAATTCCAGACTTCAAATAATCCTTAACCTTCCTTCTTCAATAAATGCTGCATTTCTCCTTTGTAAGTGGAGTTTTGTATGTAAGGCAGTTGCCAACAGTCAATTTAAAGAAAAAAAAAGAAAAAAAAGAAAAAAAATAAAACCACTACCCAAATCCTCATCACCCCTGGAGAAATAAAAGCTTTCACTATTCTTTTACTAACCTAGCCATCTGTTTTCATGTTGCTACTGCTTTTTAAGCTAGTATTCTTTCTTTGTCTCCCATGCAATTCAAGATTTAACTTGAGAGCATTCTTGGTTTAACTATTTACCTTCATGCACAAGCAACACACAAAACATTTCCAAGACAACTAAATTAATGAAGATTTTTGAAGGCAACAGATAGCCTTCTTTTTATTTTCTATCATCATTTTAGAGATAAAGTTTTAGCCACACGATTCCTTCGTAATCCATATCACATTTCACTGAAAGCTGTGAAACAGGTAGAAAATGAAATGAAAACACCAAAACAGTTTTAAGTCTGCTGAGAAACTATGCAAACATTTAATAAACTGTTACACAAAATGAATACTCTTCTGCTGACAGTATTAATCCTCTAGTTCATGATTCATATTCTTAAATTTCTGACGCTTTGACCAACCTTCAGTTGCCAAGCACAGCTCTTTATATTTGCTTGATTAATAAACTGAAAGCATCAAGTACATAAGAGGATTAAAAGAAGAAATGTATCTCACACCAGTTCTATGCACAGCTTTCTGTCTATGTTCAAGTAATTACCTCATATAAGATACATTAATATTAAGTTTTGGTGACAGGCCACTTCACAGCAGGATTGAATTTTCAGAATTGATCACCCAAAGTAAAAAGAAGCTATGTATTGCTGTTTCTCAAAATTAGGAGTTGATGATTAAAGAATTACTTTGTTCAGTTCAATGGACAATCTCCATTTCCAAGTTTTGGAAAATACTTGTAGTGAGTTTGGGAAATATTAAGGTCAGGTCAAAAAAAGTAGTACTCAACATTGCCGAGGACATAGTGCCATTCTGAGCAGTGAATATTATTTATTGGATTAACCTAAACTCACTCTGGAGCTCAAACAGGAAAGACAGAGAGCAACCATACATCAAGAACTCTAATTCAGAACTGAATGCTTCTGATTTCCCTTTATTGTTTCACCAGTAGTAGTGACAAACACAGGGGAAAAAAAGGACATTTGGCAAAACTAATTTTCAACTCAAAGTCTTCCTCAAAGACTACAGTGAAAAAAAAGCAAGAAAAAAATAAATACGGTCCACAAAAAGCAGTTCTCTTCCTCTGTCCACATTTACTTGGTTTTGAGCAATTGCTACAGCCACAAGAGAAGACAGAAGAATTCTGGTAGACATCACCAATGTTAGATTCAACCACTACATTCAAAACTGAATTAGCATTAAAGAATTAATTATACCACCATCATAATTAACTGGATCCATCAGCTGTTTAAATTTTAACAGATAGATACTGACTTTCGCCTAGAAAGTGCAATTGTCACTTTAAAAAAACAGTTGTCACAAGCCTGTCGTTCACAAAATATTAAGAAGCTATAGATTTAATCACTAGTTTTAAATATAGCAGATTCACTGTATTGAACCCAGTAAGTGTCACCATTTTCTCTCCAAATTTAAGCCATATGAATATTTCATTGCCATGCGGTTAAGTCATTAGTCTCAATCACCATTTCAGTTATTTGAACCCAAAAGCATTCTATTCTAAGACTACTGCAAGTTAATCAGAAAATATTAGTGTAAAAAGCAACCCAAAATTTTAGATGTAGCAACCTAATGTTATATCCTTTTCCCTCTTTACGTATATACAATATTAATAAAACATTAGATGTATTTTCATTTACATTCAGCATTTGTACACATTAAAATGCAAATACAGATTGTAAAAATCGCTTCTTACTGATGTTAAAATTTCAGTTGCAATGTTTCTTTCAGTCATCGAAAGAGAATATCCATAGACTAAGATTTTTTTCCTAAGCTATTTTAAAAATAATTTGCTTAGAAAAGCAAACCTCAATTTGTCAATGAAAATATACAAGTATCTCCAAAACAAAGAAAGTGAAAGGTCTGCATTACGGACCCATGCTTATTAAAATCGCCTACGAAATATTTAAGGTTGTTTGCTTTTTTTTTTTTTAATGAATAGTCTTTAAAGAGAGGTCAGGTGCTACATACCCCTTGTTCATCCAGTTTAAGCAGCTGTTCAGGTACTTTGGGTGAGTTGGAAGCCTGCCTCAAGCACTGAATGCTCAGCTCTGGTATGACATACTCTAGTACCTCTTTGAGAGGCAGACCTCTTGCTGTGCCATGCCGAGCAGTGGACGGTATGGCGTCTTCTAAAATTGCTCCTCTAAGTGTGGTAAGCTGCAGTAAAGGTAACACACAGAAAACATTTTTAGTTCTAATACTACAATGACTTTTGAAGATGTTAAATTCAGGTTTAGCAAAAGCATGGAAGAAAGAATGGTAAGAAAGAGATCCCTATTTTTAATTTTTTAACCAGTAAAAAGATTACTAAATTAAAGATGACACAGGCTCTTATTGTCTCAGTAATAAATATATTTCTGTTTAAAGAAATTAACCAATGATCTGATTAACTTATTGTAATTCCTAGGATTATTACTTTTTTGGCAAACAATATTTGAAACACCAGGAAAACTGAATTTATTTTAATGCCATACTACCCTAGCAGACACAGTAGTTGAATATAAGGCTGAACAGGTTAGGTAAGGAAAAACTAATGGCACCTTCATTTCACCCATCCACCTCTTTTTTTAAACCATGCTGCTTTATCTTTACTAGATTTGGCAAAAACAGAGTAATTTCTTAGAAGTGAATCAGCTTAATCACCTCTGCACAAATACATACAGAGACGCCTCTTTGTAAAAACACGAGCCCAGAGATATCAGGTCTAGCTAACATTTCTCCATATCCTAATCAAAATAAAAAGCAATAATCCTAAGGATTATGACAATTTACTAGTTGCTTGCTACAATAACATTGTGTATTTTCATACAAATAAAAGCTAGTTGCTATGATAAAGAAGAAACTAGTTTGCAAGAGATACTAATTTGCTTGAAATAGAATTTATGAGATGTGTCCTTCCAGAGGGATCCCAAGTGAGCTATTCTTCCAAATAAGATAATTATTTTATCAACATATTAATATTCCTTCCACATATCATGTATGTAGACACACATAAAACCATTTAACAGAAAAAAGCTTCTGAGAAAGTATTTTGAAACAAAACACAAAAAACCAAGTAAGTCATCATACTAGTTTTCATGTTTTTTCCCCTCCCTTTTTCCCTACAGTTCTTAGTCTTTTATTTCTAACATTAGAAACTTAACATTAAGCATCTGGATTCAAACTTATCTTCAGCTTTGTTCTTATCATCTGTTCCCTTTCTTGCCCCTTGCAACTCCCTTCAGCCATCTTGCCTCCTTTTGGGTGCCCACTCAAAAAGAGAACAATTTTATGCAATACAGAAGAGGAAAACTTTGTTCCAGGAGTAAGTACATTTACTAATGCTACAACAAACATCCGTTTCTCATTAACAGATCTACCTTCAGAGTTAGCAACATATCCACAGACAAACAACTAGTCTCCTAAGCTCTGAGTTAACTTTTCCATTCCTTTGCAGAATTACAGGAAGAACATTACCTCACTTGTCCTGAAAACTATACGATAGTTGAACTGAGATCCTTCCTTCTCCTTGGCATCTTCAACCTTCTCCCTCCGTATGCTGACTGCTACAGGTCCAAGATTTTCATCTATTCCAAAGTAGTTCTGATGCTCTTTTGCGCAAGAGTGAACAAAGAGAGAAAAGAATTATGAAGTATGAGTCTCCTAGAAAATGTTCATCAAATCTCATTAAAAAATTTCTGCAATAAGAAAAAAGTATTTTTAATTGAGCTATGAGATCTGTAAATACACGGACTTGTTCTGATCTTCTGAACTGCACAGTAAGTACATAAACCACCATGGTCACTTATATCATGTAACTCCAACTACTGCAATTGCTACTACTATGACATAATAACCTTCTGCACTTTTTATTACTATGAAATTAAACATTTTGCTTGACGCTGTAAGAGACTACTCCAGAGAAAATAAATCTATATAAACACGTCAACAAAAGCTAACAGTCTTCAAACAAACAAGGGGCTATGTAGATTCCCTAATTTCATCCAACTTCTTGTTATTCTTATTTAAAGCTCATTTACTTTCAAAGCAGGAACTCAGTTTTAAGAAGTGAAATCTGAGGCTGGTAACTCTTCAGTCTTTGATGAATAGTTAAATTAATCCTTGAGCAAACTGGCCCAGTCTGGGAGAGTAAAGCACTACTGACAGATGAGGAAGATCAAGCTAGAGAGCATTTAAGCAAACCAGACACACTCAAGTCCATGGGACCAAACAGGATACACGCTGAGGTTACTAGCCAGTGTCACTGTAAGGCCTCTCTTTTATCACCTTGAGAGGTCAGTGAACGGTTACACCCACCTTTAAAAGAGCAAGAAAGAGAGTCTGGGAAGCTAGAGACTAGCCAGCATAAACCTTAGTTCCCAGGGAGATTAAGGCACAAATTCTCATGGAAGACATTTCCAGGAACATGAAGGACAAAAAGATGCTTGGAAACAGCCTGCATGGATTTACCAAATGCAAATGATGCATGACCAACCCAGTTGCTTTCTACAATGAGATGACTGGCTTTATGGACGAGGAAGGAGCAATGAATGTCGCCCACTTGTACTTTAGCAATGCTTTTTACTCAGTATCCCACAGCATCCGTGTAGCTAAACTGAAAAGACATGGTTTGGGCATGCAAATTACAAGGTAGACATAAACTGGCTGGACAGCTGGTTTCAAAGGACTGTGATCGGCAATACAAATTACAATTAGTGGCTAGTTACTAAAAGGTTTATCAAAAGTTGATAGTGGAGCTGTTACTGTTTAATATTCTTTTTTTAATTATCTAAATGATGGAAGGGAATGCATCCTCAAGAAGTTTACATACATGACCAAGCTCAAGGAGAACAGTTCAAGTACTGGAGATTAGGGCTGTAGTTGGGTGAAACAGATAAAGGGGAATAACTAGCAGGCTTTTAACAAATGAGTGGTATGTGTATAGAGCAGACACTGAAATGCATAAACCTCACAGTATTTTAGAGAAATGGGCAAAGGAGGTTAACCTGTCCACACAGGTAGAGCTCCTTAGCTTTAAGGTTCACTGGTCGCTCTCCCCTTCCCCTGGAGGCTGCTGCTGCTGCTGCTGAGATGGGACAGCTGAGCTGTGTGTGAAGCAGCTCCTAACCCAATGAAGTTTCCAAGCTAAAGGGACGGCTAAAGGGGAATAGGTTCTGAGCAACCTATTCAGAATCTACCTCTAAAGGCAGCTTTAAACTGAGAATTAGACTGGATGACATCCAGAAATGTCTTCCAATCCAATCTGTGGTATAATTCCATATTTTAAATAGCAATGAAGTAAGTAATAGACTAATTTCACCTTTTAAGATTGTCTGGATTAAAAACCACTGTGCTATCATTTTTGAGCTAGTTTGATTTTTTAATTTTTTTTACAATGTATTTACGGAAATGTATAAGGGAGTTTTTGCAAAATGTCTTTCACTAAGAAGTCATCCATAATTTCAGAATAGATACAAAAAGATAAAGCTATCTCCACATAAATGATAGTCTTATTTGTCAAATCAAACTTTAACTAAGTTTCCATTAGCCTTTCAAAAATGTATACAACATGTTGGTAGCAGCACATCACAACTAGCACCCTTTTTTCATGAGAGGGCACAGACATGAAACTACCATGCTCACCAACTACATTCCTTCCCCAGCCTGATCATTCCACCTGCATGGATAAATTAGACTTCATGGATAAACTATGCTTCATGGATTTCCCTGTATTAAATTAAAACTGTCAGCCTTAATGGGCAAATTTATCAAATGGAACAGGTTCTTACAGACAAAAAAGACAGAGCGAGAGATTCAGAGGCCTAACACTTTCAGGAACATGAAAACTTCCCACAGCTGCACACCGTGGCTTTGACAAAAGGGAAACTTCTCAGTTAGGCTTTCTATAGCCTTTGATTTTGATGACAATCTATAAAAGGGTATTACACAGTTACATTTCTTGGCTGCAGCATTACTGAGCAGAAAAATGCAAGCTTGGCAGATACCTGCTTATTTCTTGAAAATATGAAAGACAGAAAAACAAAGACGGTTTTTATGAACATAAAAAAAAATATCAAACCGTTTCAAGAATGGGAATGAAAAAAGCTGAAGTAAATTGAAGAATAGCATGGCTAGCAATATTATGGTATTTTGGGGAAAAGATTTTTTAATTCAAGGCACTTTTTTTTAAAACTCATAAAGTAAAACTCATTAGGCTCATTCAAATGCATTTATGTTGATTTTAAAGTATCAACTGGAGAGAAGATAATGTAAGTGCTATTTTCTGGCTGCTTAAAAGGAGATGGTAAAATACTCATTTTTTACTTTTTCATTTTGAGGAAAAATTGTCAACTTTTCTTCTACTTACGAGTCTTACTTATATAAAACTGGGTTAATATCAGAATCTTGCTAAGCCTGTACATTTCTTCTAGGACATTTTTTCAGTTTCTTATTGGCAGATAGATACAATAACATATTAAGAAATGGTTGCAAGCATCCCTCAAATAAAAAGCATGGGAGTAACAGTCAAGTCTCAAGGTATTATGAGGATAATTGCACAAGGGGAAAATGACAAATGAATGATTAAAAAAGGATATTTCAATTATTCTTTTTAAAAATCAATATAGCTTTTTTATATCCTTCTCATCCTCTTTTATCCCACAAAAATATAATTCACTAAAGGACATAATTAATAAATCAAAACCATGAGATAGAATAAAATACTCTAGCTTTTACATACCTTAACTGAAAACTGAGAAGATATTTTTCCACAAACATTAACATATTTTACATCAATCATGTTGGATTTTATTTTAACAATAGTTATAAAGCTTATAAATATGCAGTACAAAACTACAGCTTATTTCAAAAGACACTGAATTCCAAATCTCTCATTTCTTGAAAAGGAACAGAATAATTAGTGCTACACATGCCAGGGTGTTTCTTCCATGCATCTTAAAACAGAAATAAAACTTGTACGCTGACAAGTGCCAATTACAAAACTGGGATCCAAACCTAATATTCAGAAAGTTATTTCTTTCTCATGGATATCTTGTTAAAGGCAAAGAAAATTGGTGGCTATGTCTCTATATACAAGTGACTATTGTTTCCTAAATTTTTACTTCATCCTTCCACAATTATTTTGCTAAATTCAACTCTGCTATTAGATCTACAATTCAATGAACAATCAGCTAGGAAAGCTCACTGTCATGGAAGAGTATCAAGTAAGACTCAGTATGCATATAGATGTCACTTTTTCTTATACGGGAGATCAGCACAGCAGGAAGACATTTTGGTGCTGAAGGCAAAATGTCTGTTTCATTTCCTCTACCTACAATAAACTTTGCGTAGGTGAGAACTGTGTTCAGCTGGAAGTAATCTGGAGATTTCTTACATACTTGATACCTCGAGATAATAGGTATTGAAAATTTAAGTTTTTAGTTCCATCCGCATGTTTGCCTTGCCTTGCTATCTCACCAGAGCCAACCAGTACAGATTTCTCACATGTAGCTTCTGTTACAGCTCTATAGAAAGATAATGTAGAACAGGGCATGTCTTATACATCATTGTAAAGGGGAGAGGGTAACAATTTATCACTATATATTAAATGCAGCACATCATATTTGTTTTGAAGAACTCTACCTACAGAACAACTAGTAACTAGGACAATAACAATTAGGTTTCCTTGTAGCGTATGAAATATCTGATACTATTTCTCAACTTTTTAATACTATATTAATATAAATACACTTTACATCTAGTCAAGAGATTGTATATACATAATACCAGAGCAGAAGTTAATTGGAACTAATTATAGTAATGTCAACTTCCTGGAGAGGTCATTAGGTTTATTTACAGTATATTATTTAAAGTGGTTTTGATTGCTCTTTGCATTTTCTTTTTTTATTCTCTCTGACAAAACTTTTCTTCACAAAAAATGTTCAGCCTTCAGAATATGTAACTCATCCATGATAAAAGCATTTGACAAACAAGTCCAATTTCATTTGGCTTAATCCTTGTCTTGTCTTTTTTCCCCTCTCCTGCCACCATCTTTGTCCACTGACAATCTTCATTTCCATCCATGACAAACCTTTCTTCCCTTCACCCCTCAAAAAATATGTCATCCTTTTGTTACAAGTTTCCCTTCATTCTCTTCTACTCTGACTCCCTCAACACTTTCTGATCCTTTACAAGCTGCCTATGTTAAAACCCATTGGGAACCTTTGAATTGACTGCCTGTTCCTTGCTTAGCTCTGAGTCTACTTCCTCTTCTGTGACAGATCCAGATTCTTTTCTTCCTTGTCTTTTATATACAGTGCTTTCACAGTCATTACATTTTAGGTGTTTACCATATTGTGAAAACAAGCACTGTACAAGATCCTGTTTTGAGTCCCTTGTAAAGTGTCACAGGAGGAAGGAGTACAGTACAGTGTTTATTTCCTGCTGTTCAAATATAGCTAGGAGAGGAAGTATGACTTCAGGAAGACTTGGGCAGTAACAGCCAGTCTTTTTAAGGACAGAAGATGATTTTTTGTTTTATTTTAATAACAGCAAAAAGACTGACTTGTAATTTATAACTCAGAAGGGACAGAGACAGGTATTTTGGGGTTGTACCCACAAAAACAGATTTAACACACATTGCACAATGTCATACCGAATACAGACAGGCAAAGTACATCTCAAAAGTGGAAATAGTTCAAGCCAAAATAATTACTCCACTGCGAAAAGTATCCTGGCACTTGGCAGTGTCAACATATCCTAAAAGAATGAAGTAAAAGCATGGGAGAATGGCATAAAACCACCTTCTTGAAGCTGAAAATCTAAATATCATCAGAAGTTGCCTAAGGAGCATGTATATATGCATACAGTCTGAAAGCCCCAGGAGACACCTGAAGACTCGAAAAAGAGAATCAGAAGGTCAATAGCAAAACCTCTTTTGAAAGCAGCTTTTAGGAAATTATGATTTCCATTCTGGCTATCAGTATTTCCAATGCACTTACTGGATATAAATGTCTTCCTTTCCTCCTGCCCACTGAGCAAGTTTGGTTCAGAGAAGTTCATTTACATGCTGATTAAATGACCCCACACTTAGTGAACTCACACAAGTATTGCATAACTTCATACATAACCCATTGGTTGTTGAATATCCCTCTGGGAGAGCAAAAATTTTAGTAAAGAGTTTCAGGATTCTTGGAAATACTTAAGTCTCTTTATAGAAAAGAATGAGGAAAAAAAAATCTCTACTAAGCAACTTACATCTAATGCATTAATATCTCACAACAGTTGCATTAAAAAAATTACCTTTTCCATAGAAGAACTTGCGGTAATAATATGCTCCAAGATCAATGTGTTCTATGATGTAACGCTTCACTTTCTCTCTGTGAATGGATTGGTTTTCTCTTGGTACTTCCAGTACTGAAACACCAGCATTTGTGCAATGGGAACTCAGAGAGGACTCAAAAGAACAACTTTCACCTGAAGAAAACGATGCTGAATTTGCCCTAGAAAGTGCAATCCGTCTATCTCCTTCCCCACCAGTTTCATTCCTGAAGTAAGGGCAACTCAATACTAAATCGTTGCTTTTCCCATCACCCTCATCAGCATCTAAATTCTCTTTTGAATTGAGGTCCTCTTTGCTTCCCAAAGGAGATTCACAGTTTCCCGTTTGGCCTGCTGGCATCTGAGTTTGTGATGCAGCTGAAGCCCCAGTGGTTATATTTTTTCTTTTTCCTACATTTACTCTGGTAGCCATTGCTTCATTTATGTTAAACAAGACGCTCTGAACATCATAATGTGCAAAACATCTCTGACAGTTCCAAGAACGAACATTTCTGTCAAGTCTATCATCCAGATCAGATGAAAACTTGAAAGTTTCATGCTCACTTTTAACTGTTCGCAATTTTCTAAATAGAGACGTTTCTACTGCTTCTGATTTTAGTCTTCTCTTGAAAGATTTCTCCCTGTCTCGACCAATAAGTAGGGCACTATCCATATAATCCAAACCAGAAATCCTGACAAACTCTCCCCTGGAAATCTGCGCAGCAGCATGTAGACTTGGAGAAACTGTAGGATCACAGTGGAAAAACTCAGAAAATCCAAACGGAGCAAGGGTTTTATGTTCAAAATTTTCCACTCGATATCCTCTTAGCATCGCAAAAAAATTTTCTCCCAACAAGCCTTGTCTATCAATTGAAGAGGTACTGCCATATTCTCTATGAAGAGCTGCTCCAGTATTTGGATTAACAGCATTCTGGTCTAACACATCTTCAGCATCAATGTCACTTATTGTCACATCACTGTTGCTTCTTTGCCTTATGGGATGAAGCCCCCTTTGAGGGGAATGAACAAAAAGGTCTCCAATTGAATATTTTCCCTCTGTAAATTCCAATTCTAGCTCTTCTTGCTGTTCATCACTTTGGTCATTTTGTTCATTTGGAAGTACTGAGCCAACACTTTCGTAACCAGTTGGAGGTCTGTTATCCCAAGCAGCTTTACTCAGCTCTTTAGAGCAATCCTTTTTAGGAGGCCATTCAGATACCCTTGCTCGAACACCCATTTTAGGCACAGCTGGTGTACCATTTGTTTGATTGTTTTCAGTTTTGCTAGATGCATTTGAAGAAACAGGAGGACCCATGCTACCATTCAAAGCTTTAAGTTTTCTAGCAAAATAATCATCAGATTGCATGCTTCTTGAAGACTCCCTGAACTTTGAGGAAGTTCTGCTAACTTTGTGCTTATCTTCTTGCAAAGACCTTTGATCACTCATCTCCAGCCGGGGGGAGGGAACCACTACTATTGCATAAATTCACTATTACTTTTGTTATTACATTGTCTTTTATGGGCCAATAAACTTCCCAGAAGTGCAAGCAGAAACTTCAGTGTACCATTTTTGTACAACTTCTATTAGGAGAGCAATCTTAAAACACTTCCTTCAGTTCAGACGCATTCAGTTCAGTATTAATCCAGACAAGTTTCTTTTATCTGTTCATAGAAAAAAAAAAAAAAGAGAAAGTATATTAAAATGTTGACAGTCAGTAATGGTAAGCTTCCAATGTTGCTTGTATATACACAACACCCCACAAAAGTGGAACTAATGAAACGTAATCTTCTGCCTCCTCAAAATCCAACAAATACAAAAATCCCATTTTCCCATATGATGCCCATAGGATGCAAGCAGTTTGAACCTGCATATCCCTCGTGGGCTAACCAGTACACACACACTGAACAGCAGACCAGGTTCTGCCAAGTAGAACAGCCATGTAAAATTCTCACTGCGTTTCCTTCACTGCTGACAGCAACTTGGATGCCTATTCTCTGTCTGATGTTTTAAGATGCTGCAAATATGTATAATACGCATTTATCAGAGGTTTTTTAAAAAAAGGTCAGGTCAAATTAGCCTGAAATATGAACTCTTTCCCTTATTTCAGGGAAGATATAAGGTGCTAAGAAGAACTCCAAAATGGTTTTTCCTCTACATTTAACACCATAAATATTCTCAAAAAAAAAAAAAAGTGAAGCAGGGAGCCAAGGAATAAATACAAGTCAAGCAACCGATCCTCCTAGAAGACATGCTAAGGCACAGGGAGGACAGGAAGGTGATTCAGGACAGCCAGCATGGCTTTACCAGGGGCAAATCCTGCCTGACCAACCTAGTGGCTTTCTATAATGGTGTAACTACATATGTCGACAAGGGAAAAGCAGTGGATGTTGTCTATCTAGACTTCTGCAAGGCCTTTGACACGGTCCCTCACAACATCCTTCTCTCTAAATTGGAGAGATATGGGTTTCATGAGTGGACTGTTCAGTGGCTAAGGAACTGGCTGGATGGTCACATCCAGAGGGTAGTGGTCAATGGCTCGATGTCCAGATGGAGAACAAGGACAAGTGGTGTGTCTCAGGTGTCCGTACTGGGACCAGTGTTGTTAAATATCTTCAGCAATTATATTGACAGTGGCATTGAGAGCGCCCTCAGCAAGTTGGCTGATGACACCAAGCTGGGCGGTGCAGTCAATATGCCAGAGGGATGGGATGCCATCCAGAGGGAACTAGACAAGCTGGAAAAGTGGGCCCAAGTGAACCTCATGAGGTTCATGAGGTTCAACAAGGCCAAGTGCATGGTTCCGCACCTGGGCCAGGGCAACCAGAGATATGAATACAGGCTGGGGGAAGACATGCTAGAGAGCAGCCCTGTGGAAAAAAACCTGGGGGGTACTACTGGATCCATGACATGAGCCACCAATGTGCAACTGCAGCCCAGAGGGCCAACCACATCCTGGGCTGTATCAAAAGAAGTGTGGCCAGAAGATCAAGAGAGGTGATTCTGCTCCTCTACTCTGCCCTAGTGAGACCTCACCTGGAGTACTGCATCCAGCTCTGGAGCCCCCAACATAAGAAGGATGTGGACCTGTTGCAGCATGTCCAGAGGAGGGCCACGAAATTGATCAGAGGGCTGGAGCACCTCTCTTATGAAGAAAGGCTGAGGGAGTTGGGGTTGTTCAGCCTGAAGAAGAGAAGGCTCCAGGGGGACCTCATAGTGGCCTTCCAATACCTGAAGGGGGCCTACAGCAAATCTAGGGAGGGGCTTTTTACAACATCACACAGTGACAGGAAAAGGGGTAATGGTTTGAAACTGAAGGAGGAGAGATTGAGGTTAGAGATAATAAGGAAATTCTTTAGTGTGAGGGTGGTGAGACACTTGAACAGGTTGCCCAGACAAGTTGTGGAGGCTCCATCCCTAGGGGCGTTCAAGCCCAGGTTGCATGGGACTCTGAGTAACCTGGTCTAGGGGGAGGTGTCCCTGTTCATGCAGGGGAGTTCGAACTCGATGATCTTTGGTGTCCCTTCCAACTCAAATCATTCTATGATTCAATGATAAAGCTTAACATATTATTTTTTCTGCTTGTCAGAAACCAAAATAACATTGTGTTTGATGCAGCAAACTTTAGGATTCTTCTATCAAAATAGTTTAACAAACACCAGTTGATGTTACAGTAGCATCATGATTGATGTGGTTCGTGACTGTTACTAGAAATGGTAACAATAACAATATAACATTGCAGCTTACCTTCACTACATACAAATAGCTCAGAACTCCTGTTCAATGGCCCATAATGTCCAGTAAAATAAAGTTATTTGCTCCTTACAGGAGTCCAAAAGGTTGATTAAACAACTGATGTGTTCAGAGAAACAGTATTTCAAAAGCACCCTGTAGGATTTTTAAATACTGACTTATGAAAAGACAACACAGAAAGAAAAAATATCAGTCATATCAGACTGGTTTGGGTTGGAAGGCAACTTAAAGATCATCTTGTTCCAATCCCCCTGCCATGGACAGGGAGACCTCCCACTAGACCAGGTTGCTCCAAGCCCCATCCAACCTGGCCTTGAACACTTCCAGGGACAGAGTATCCACAACTTCCCTGGACAAACTGTCCCAATGTCTCACCACCCTCAATGTAACAAATCTCTACCTAATATCTAACCTAAATCTACACTCTTTCAGCTTTAAACCATTCCCCCTTGTCCTATCACTACATGCCCTTTTAAAAAGTCCCTCACTAGTTTTCCTGTAGGTGGTTGTAAGGTCTCCCTGGAGCCTTCTTATCTCCAGGCTGTGTGCAGGTAGTGTATAACAAACACTCAGTACCACCCCAATTATTTTCAATCCAAATTCACAATATGATTTACAGTTTGGCCTCACAAAAAGCTGTGTTTGTGGAAGGCAGAAGAAATGTAAAGACCACAGGAAGGCAAGTATCTCTTGTTTTTTTTGGTGGTGGTGTTTGCCCAAATACTTGATTAAGTATGGCCTGAGTATTTTAAAACAAAGGTATATTGCAAAAAAGTAGTATTTAAAAGATAATTATTCTTCTTTGCCATGTAACGTCTGTGTGACGGAAGACCAAAGAAATGCCTGTTTTAGAACTGTAGATTCACATTTTATTGAAAATATTAATATTTGAAGATACGATGCAGTATCTTTAAGTTTTACTAGTAAATATTTTTTTTTTTTAATCAGAAGTTGAACTGACAAAATCTGCCTGTTTTTAATATAAATGACCATTCCTGTAAATTCCTTTAGTTCAGTAGAATGTTTTAGTTGACAGCTGATCTATGCTCATGGTTGGCACTATATTCTCCTGTATTTGTTGTTCAAGGTTTTTCTCTCTCCATGGTAAGAATTTAGCAACTCACAAACATTCCCCTACAGATTTTGATACTATTTATCATAAATAAATTTTGTTTGCTGAATTTAATAAACTATTACTTCCACAAAAAATGCTGTTAACATGATCATGAGTACCCTTCTCTTCAGACCTGTACGGTCCTTTTTGGTCAAGTTCTTCATTTCCCTCTCTTTTCATCTCATCCTAGCATTTAAGAATGGAATCAGTGACAGATATGAACAGAAAAGAAAAGCTGGATGCCTACCCTGCTGTTGTGCTCCTGCCAACCCTTCCCACTAAGGCTGCTGGATGTTATGCAAATAACTTAAGTTCCTTCCACACAGCTACAAAGACTTCCTTCTGAGCTCAATACAGCAGCTGGTTTGTTAGCTACAGCTACAGTTCTTTAACATGGAATGTTTCCAAGTTTCTTGGGGACCTGGATACATGCCCACAAATGTTCCCGTGCCAGTAGCAGAGCAATGAATAAGAACTGTACTATTGGACTACCCTGTCAAAAGGAGGCTGTTTGGTAACGCTGCCTCATGTCAGCACTGATAGATGGAAATGAATTATTTAAGAAGTCTTTCTGTGATCATTTTGTTGATCAAGACTTTGGAAATCTGCCCCTGTTATTATGTAATGTTATCATCCTAAAAAGAATGCATAATTTGGATGAAAGCATTAATCTCTACTATTTATCAAGATGACAATTCTATAAACCATGACTCTCAAGCTCTACTAATCTTAAAAAATGGGAAGTGCAATTTGATAAAATAGGAGTATAGGCAGGAATAATATGCCAAAAGTGAAGATCAGAGATTTAATTTGCATTCAATTGATTCTACACAGCATTTCCTGTGTGCTCAAAGTATGGTTAGTTTGTACTCTTCAAAGACAGACATAGCAGGGTAGTAGTGTTATGTATTTTGCCACTATAGCAGTTACAAAACAGCTACTTTATGGGAATCCAAAGTTTGCAAGAAAATTCTGTCTTCAGGCCCATACTGTCAAGTGCAATGAGAAAGAACAGTGCAAAGGAGAAATGAATATAGTTCATAATCTCCCTGTATTTTCACAAGTTCTGGACCAGACAACCCACTGAAAAAATCTGTCACAAGGTATTATGTCCTAAAGCTAAGGTGGCCACTAGGAAAAAAGTAAGTAATTTTTGAAAAAGCAGAAAATCAAACAAAAAATAATAATTAATGCAAGTTCAAACTTGTATCAGTTTGCTTATTTTTAAAAACAGACTACATAAACAAATATTTTTAGATGTCCGTATCTTCAGTATATTTATCAACAGCACTTATTTCTTAATGATCCCTAAATCAGAACTGTGCAATTTTCAGAAGCAAAATTATAGCTATTCCTGGTTTTCAAGCCATGCTACTTATTTACATGTCCAAGCCAGAAAATTCTGGTCACACTGAACTGTGCTACCATTTAATGTGACAGTTGATTATGATGTCACACAGGAGAAGTATTACTGCAGACAGGGGTAAGGAAGAGGAAAATGAGTTCTTCATGCACTTGTTTTCATGCAAATGTCTTTGGAAACCATGACATTTAAGCACAATTGTCTTTAAATAGAATATTTCTTTCAAAGTTTTCCATGAGGCACAGTGAATATTAAAGGATAACACTAACTATAATTGAGCCACTTATTCAGATTGCAGCTGTGGAAAATGGATTGGAAATAATACAATGAACAAATTATGAGCACAGCTCATGAAAAAAAAATGTTTCAAATTATTATACATCAAATTTAAAATTAAAGCCATAAGTACTGCAGTATAAATGGTTACCTCTCATATGCATGTTTCAGATACTTGATTAATAAGCTGACATAGACAAGAGGAAGAAGGAGGATGGGAAGCCCCTAATTTAACTAATGGAAATACCTATGAGCTGCTCTGTAGTGAATATTTGTTGCACACTTCCTTAGTTGTACTGTATTTCACATTTATAGAATCTGCCTGCGAGAGAAATGCGAGAGTAGAAACTTTAAAGACCCCTTTGTTGAAATGACACAGAAATGTACCTACAGACTAACCCACCAACAATCATACCACCACTTGCTGCTTGCAGGGCTGGGGGGATCAGAGCTATAACTAAGAGTGATGGCAGCCTATGTGATCCCCAGTGCTGCTATAACACCATGACATATCCAAATGGTGGTATTTGCACTAGTGTGGGACTGGTGCAAGATTTGGATTATAAAAAAATATTGTCATACTCTGGTCTTCAAATACAGTTCCCCTTCTCCAACAAAATTAGTGGTAGATAGACAAATACTGAGACAGAGACACAACATGTAATTTTGGAGCAATGGATCTTCAGAAGAGAACTTTGAATCCCACAGTTGTTTGGTACTGCTCAGTGAAAGGTGTTTTATTTTTAAAAGAGACATCCAATCATAACTGCTCTCCTTTAGTCACAGGTTGAGAAAAATCTCATCAAGATCTACAGGAATAATTCTGTAAGTTTTAACAGTAAAACACAGATCGTTCAAAAATGTTAGACTTGAGTTTGTCTTATGGTCATGATCCCCCACCTGTCATCTTGGCTTTTTCAAAGAAAATAATATAATAAATCACACCTTCCAACTACTAAACTCACTACTGTTAGTTTGTTTGGGGTTTTTTCATATACTACAGCCATTTATTAAAAAAGAACTAAAGAAGCAGTTACAAAATCTATACCAAAGAATACCTATTACAAAGTTTCAGCAGCATCTCTTTAACACATCTTCTATTACTTTCCCTGATATTTGCTCTTACACACTGTATTTCAAATCATGCTGTTTCATTAAAAAAACACTGTTCAAATTTTTCATCAAGCTACCTAGGTTATCTTTCAGTGAATACCAATGTTTTAAATGAAGCTACTACTGACTACAGTATGATTGTCACTGATTTAAAAATTTGTTAGAAATCACCTTCTGTTACTGAAAATTAGGCTGAGATGTATTTGTGACTTAGTGTTTTAGCACTGCATTTCCTTAGATTATTATACCAATATTCTGTTGTTCCACTAGCACAAGTTTTGACACTGAGATGCATTGAGGCTAATTTGATTTCCAGAACAAACTGTATATCCTTATTCCTACAGCTCTACAATATTATAGACAGTTCAATTATGCAGACTATGAGGAGTTTAACTATGAAACTGTAATTTAAGTTATATTTTGTTCAGGTTGAACCAGGAAAAGTAGCAGAGTGAAATTGATAGCAAATCTACCACTGGAGCACACTGTGAACCTTTCATTCACACTATTCCAATTCAGTTCAGCTATTTTGAACTGAAGTTCTGGAACCTAGCAAAATACTTTAAAGCCTACAACATAAAGCTATTAATGAGGTAAAAAGGAAAGATCTTAATATGAATTTCTTAGGAATTTTTCCAGGAAAGGGTTGAAAAAAATATCTACAAGCATGAAAGAGGATTTAAAAACAAACAAACAACAACAAAACAAACAAACAAACCACACCAAACCCTTCAGATTATTGTTAACCAATACAATTTCTGGTAGTCTGATTCTTTACTAATTGGAAACAGAAGCTATACACCTGCCAGTCAAGTTCTTGTATAAGTAAAAATCTTAAATGAACAGAAACCAAAGCGTCTTTGTTTCCTTTCATTCTTTCTATTCATTAATCTTGGTGTCAAAGGGCAGGATAACAAAAAACGAACCCTACTTACCGAGGATTAAATAACCCGTTTTGTAGAGGGAGACTAAAATAGCATCCAGAACACAGATTAGATGTATGCAAATTATCTCTTCAGGACAGAGGGAAGTATGGCAGACTGAATGACTCTCAGAAATTTCCCTACCTTAGTGTCTAGATGCACTTACCTCTGCACCTACATTTCATAGCAATGACAATTTGCTTGTAAATATATTCATCCTTAAAATACTGATAATACGGAATTTTCATTCCAGTTTTATCTTTGAGAATGAAGAGTCTTTAACACATGATCATATAGGTATGTCATAAACAAGATTCATACAGTGAAATATCAGTCAGCAGATAAAC
Organism: Hemiprocne comata; assembly: GCA_020745705.1. Taxonomy (NCBI): domain Eukaryota; kingdom Metazoa; phylum Chordata; class Aves; order Apodiformes; family Apodidae; genus Hemiprocne; species Hemiprocne comata. Next base: position 33,046,811 of record CM036588.1, read on the forward strand.
ACAAGTAAAGTTTGCATAATACTTTACATATTCAGTACAGTTCAAGAGCTTACGAAGTAGGGAGTAAAAAAGCTGTGTGACGTACTTTTTCTCAACTAGTAGAATGTATTCAGTAAGAGAGTTCAGATTAGACAAAGCACGAATTAATCATCGTTACTCTTCCAGAAAGACTTTGAGTTACAATACTCAAATACTGCATTTAATTAAGTTCCACTCAAAAACAACAAAAAAGTAATTTTCAGTGGTCTTCCCGAGCAAGCTGGACAACCTCTGAATGCCTAGTAAAAACAGTGCTGTCTACAGGCTCAGAAATCATCCTATGTCCACTTATTTTTGAATTACCCTTCCTGCTTGAATGCACGCATTCTCATTTAAATGTTATAATCCCCAAGGCAGGGAGTTTTTTGTCCTGTCCCAAGAGGATTCTCATATGACAAGCCCACTCTACAGGATGCTAAATACTATGATAATCCAGTTGGTAAATAACAAGCGCACCAAGTCACTTTCAGAGACAAAACTTAGAAAGATAAAGACAGGACTTGTGCACCACATTCACATCGTTCAAACATAAGGAGAATCATAGAATTATCCTGGTTGGAAAGGACCTTGAAGATCATCAAGTCCAACCATAACCTAAATCCACCTACCATAAACTAATCTTTCTGTTCAGTGCTTAAGTCATGTCGCTAAGCACTATATCTGTATTTCTTTTAAACACTTCCAGGGATGGTGACTCCACCACCTCCCTGGGCAGCCTGTTCCAGAGAAGGGCTACCATGTACTGACCTAAACAACCATTTGCACAATCCAAAAGAAAAGCCAGTGCTTGGAATAACCTGTTGCATGAAAATGAACTTTTCACAGCCAGTTGTATGTATTGGGATAACACTCAGATGACACTGATTCTGTAAACTGAGTAGCAGGAGATTATACAGAAAGGAGAATATTCATATTATATATTGACAAAGAAACATACTACATCTGTTTAATTTCAAAACCTTTCACCTTCAAGTTGTTAAAATATTAACAAATACTAAGAATGCTGAAAGTTTTAATATAGTTCCTGTAAAATACTGGCAGAAACAAAAGAGCAACTCAAAAATTCAGAAAAAATAATGGAAGTATATTCCATTATTTTAAAACAATGAAAAGAACATATTCTACCTTCCTCCAGAATTGGTCACATCAAAAACTTCGTGTCACAATTCTAGCTCAGTGTACAAAATTACTTTGTAACTCCAGTACAAAAGCACTCTACCCAAAATCAGTCATAAAGAAAAAAAACCCCAAAGCCTCACATAACGTTAAGAAATGTCCTGTCTGGTTTCATAAAAGAAAAAAGTAACAGTGTAAGAATTTTTGCCCTCACGATATACAAAAAAATTGCTCCAGATGAAATGATTGTATAGAAAAAATAGAAGTAGTTAAATAACATAATTATCTATACATATAAAAGTTGATCTACAGAAATTGAAAACCCCGATCTCAGACTTTTTTTGGGATATGTGTGTAAGGCTGTTTTCATATACTGCATATGATTGCTTTCAATTATTATGAAGAAATTAAGAATATTGGAGTTAGAGCCTCCTGGGGTATCCGCAGAAATGGTTTTTAATGAAAGGTCGATAAGAAGGGAGAAAAGCACTAACATTTTGACTTTTATTTCACATTCGCAGGTACAAATTTGGCAGCAGGTTCAGAGGCTGCACTAAAACTGAGTAAGGAACACACTAATAGAAGACGAGGAACTGTTCAGTAAGAAAAGACAAAATTCGCAAGCTTTGACATTTCAGATTCAGTATGGCACAAAAACTCATAAAAGGCAATTCTACTTTGTATAGGTTTACTATAGTAAGGCCCAAAATAAAGTCTTTTCATCCACTCAGTAAAAAGATAAAACAACAAATCTATTAAACAGCTGAGGTTGCATATTCCATGAAGCAGGTTTCCGATTCTGACCCAGGACTCAAAAGAGCTTTTGAAAGATACAAAGCCATTTTTAGCCAGAACAAGAACAGTCTTTCTATGTTTCTGTGATAACTCTGTTTCACAGTAAAATGCTGCATAAGCAGATAGTAAGCCTGCCATGTTCACTTCGGAGAGGTCAGACTATTTGCATTGTCCTAACCACACACTGGGATTCCATGGAATGAGCTCACAAACCCATATAATCAGACATCTCCACAGATCACCAAATTCTTCCAAACAGCAAAATACTCATCACTAATCACTAGAACAATATTAATGCTACTTCTGCCAGAAGTAATACCCTCCCAAGACATACCACATATAACTTCTAAGGACGTCTAAATTTTTGAAGCAGAAAGAGCCTAAGCAAAATACACACCCCCCAATACATCCATCAGTGAAACAGGTAACAAAAGAAGGTGCATGGACTTTAGTCATGAGGACACAACTACCTGAGTCTGAGAAACATCATGCTCCATTCCAAAAATCTTCTGTTTTGACAAATTACCACAATAAGACTGTTACTGGCCCAAAGAAACAAAAGTATAAGGACTGTAAGTGATAAATGAGAAAAGGTTGAACTCTTGTTCTACTTATGTCCATAAGAAATGGATATGGCACACTGTAGGCCTCCAAATACTTACTTGCAACAGACCTTGCTGGTTGAAAATCAGTTTTCTGCATTTAAGGCAGACGTACAAGAATATATTTTATAGATATCCTTTCAAAGGTCCACCAACTGTATAAAATTTTGCATCTACTTATGACGTTAATGCTCTGTGTCTACAAAGTTATACTATTTTATTACACACACTATTTTATCCCATTCACTGCTGTATGTAGGCATTGGAGAGGAAGCTGTAATGAACAAGATTAAACTCGAGAAACTTCGCTAAATATAGATTTTGTTTAGCTTTGTCCTCATATTTTGCCCCAATAGAAGAGGTATCAAAGACACGTTCATGTTCTTTGTGAGTTTTCCTGCAATAAAACTGTTCTAACGCAGGAATCCAATTTCTGTGTCTATTAGAAAGACTCGCACAAAGTAAATTATTCCAGCTTCTTTTTTGGGAAAAATACAAATCCAGAAAAACGCTATTAGGGTGATGCTCTACAGGAGTCCTACAGACTGGCCTTAAAATTGTAGGCCTGTGACAGCAGAGGGTCATCCTCCAGCCCTGTGACTAGGCAAATCACAAATATATTATACAGCTTCTCTGCATATGTGCAGCATCATCAGGTATTTCCTCAAACACTCTACAGTTTCCAAAAAAAAAAAACCACACACAAGCAGTGTGTTGATGCCCTTCCCTTCTTCTGCTAGACCTATTGCCTTCACCTGACATTTCCAAACACATGCAAGTGACTCCGGGCCATCTGGCACTGAACAACACACCTTGGGCAAAAAAGCACCTTTGTGACAGCCAGGCTACAGGCCTGTTGTTCTACATCTTCATACTGCTATTACCTAGTTCCTACCAAGTGAGTATTTGCAATAATGAACACAGCATTTCTCGAGATTTTTCAGTGTGGCTCCTGTTAAAAGTCCTGTCTTTGGGCCATCTTGACCAGCTGTGTTCCTCCAGGTCAGATGAAAGTAGTCTGTAATCACTAAATGCAACTGTAGACATTCACTTACACAGTCTTTAGAACCTGAGCTGCTGCAGCTAACAGTGCTTTTTCCAACACTAGGCAATGTCTTGGGCAAAGAGGGAACCACAAAGGGGATAAATGCAGTTTTAGAAGTTCAAATTAGTTCATCTCAAGGGGGGGGAAGAAGGAGCTAAATTCCACTTCATTGTTAAAACTTGAAAAATAACACCCATCATAAAAGTTCAAAATGGAAAAACCTACAAAAACATGCTCACCCACTAATTAATAAACATTGAACACTGCCTATGGCAACAGATGGAATGTTCAAAAACTGAAAACATTCTAGTGTGAAAGAGATCTAAACTACTCAGTAGAAAGAGTTCAGAGGCACATTTCATGGAAAAAACAGAAACACTAGCTTTACTTCTGTTTCTTCTGTTTTCAGGGAAGTAAAACAGAAAATAAGTTTTATGCCATGTCATATGGCAGGGGAATGGTTCTGATGTCATAGTTCTGAATTATTTTAGTACTAATGAAGGAATTGGTTGATTAAAATAAAGTAAGTTTTTAAAAAAAGAAAACAGTAGCTTTTGTGTTAGTTGTTTTTTATGGAAAGTGTTTTAGTTTGACCTTGGTTCTTTACTAACTGGCATGAACTGTGAGGTATCACAAACTGATGATATTACTGGGCAGTTTTCTGAATCTTTCAAACTGACTAGGGTTCTGCAGTTCCAGACGTCAGCAAGTAACTTCTCATGTACTTTTGCATCACTTCAGAGCTCTAAAGTATTATTTCACACCACTGCACATCAGGATCTTTTATAAAAGTTATTTACTGAGAACAGAGACGTTATTTTTTTCTTTCTTTTCTCTCTGAATCAAAAGAGCAGAAATTCCATATAGAAAGAAAATACATTGAGATCTATGGTGACTGCAATACCCATAACGCATACAGCCTTACTACATAAAAACAATTTTATTCTTAATTTTACAATATAAATTTGGAAAGCAGATTTCAAAATATTTAAAAAATAGATTACATACCTTGACAGCTACCAATAACTTGGTAACTTGCATCCATGTGACATTTCCAAGCACGTGCAATTGAGCCTAGACCACCTGGCACCAAACAATACAGCCAGGGCAAACAAGAGCCTCTCTGAGACAGCCAACCTACAGGCCAGTTTTTCTACACCTTTATAGAATCACAGTTCCTTTTTGATGAATAAAACCTTCTCACATATTTACAGACATAAACAGAAGAACAGTAGCTGGAGTGAGAGAGTTGCTAGCAGAATCCTGTTCTTTGTTTTTCATTAATTCACTCAAATTCAGCACAACCTGTTAGCAATAAAAAAGTCACTGCCAATTGTCCAATGATCATTTGACATCTTATCTAGAATCAAATCCCTGTCAAGTTAAAAAACCTGTTATCAATGAGACTCAAAAGAGTTGAAATAGAAAATACTTTTGGTTAAAGTTTTATGTAAACTTTAAGGAACACTTCCTTCCCTCCCCTCCCTCCAAAAAACCCCAAAACAAGAAAACCCCAGTAAGATGGCTTAATCATTGCTCTCCAGCTTTGCCTTTAGATTGTTAAATTGAAGTGCATGTCAGAGAACTTTCTGGAATTTTCCTGCTGAGAAAACAAGCTATATATTTTTATTTTAAACAGGAAGAAAATAACTGTCTTTAAAATTATGTGTGATTGCTCATGGAAATATCTTACAAAAATGATGAACCAGATCATCAAGACTTCATCTTCTTAATTTAAAAGACAACTTCTCATCATATATGTGCATCTTCCAGACAAAGTCATCATCGTGACTGGACTTAGGAATGTAGAATCAATGTTGTATTCCTTCCTGCTAGAGACACATGAAATAAAATGTCTACAAGCCTTTATTGATTTTTACCATGACAACAATCAAGTAAACTAGCCTTTAAAAAGCTAAGACCCTGAAAATGAGCTTTGAATACTTCAGGAATCTTACTCCCCTGTCCCTCACTATGCTACTCCCTGTCTTACCTCTTTCTCTATATCCTGAAAAATAATCTTGTATGGGGTGACACATGAGATGACAGCTACAAGCTATAATAAGCATGCTATTATCTTCCTAACTTTCCTGCTTTATGATAAAAGGTTAAAAGGCAAAAAATTTTGAAATAAAAGCCTTGCTTTAAGATGACTTACTGAAATATTAAATAATTTAATAACCAGTAATTTACCTTTAAACAACTCTCTGAACACACTAATAAATAATATTGTTAGGAAGCACGAAAAATATAACTGTGGTCCACTGTTAGTAAGCATGGGGAATGTTAATAAAATCACATTCATTTGGAATGGTTTGCTTTTACAGGGCTAATTTTGTTTTCACTTTTGCTTTTAAAATTTGGTTACATAACACCCCATCCAAAATTTCAGTCACGGAGTTTTTTATTTAATTTATTAAGTTCTGCTCCTTACGTAAATAAAAATGTTCAAATAGGAGGGTATAATTAATGTATCCAAAGTGTTCACACACAGGCACAGTAGTGCAGAGTAGGCATTGTTAAAAATCTGCCTCTGAATTTCATTATTGGCCCTGATTTAACACAAAATTTCTGGTCAGCCAACAAGCCATGTACCATTCATACAGACTGTACATTTCTGGAACTGTTTTAATGTGGTATCAGTGCATATCTCCCTCTTTTTTTGCAGCATATTTGCATGACAGAAACTACAGGTTTATTTTAAAATCTTAATTTAGAAAGGATTTGCTAAGTTTCTGACTCCTGGTAAGCTCATGTAAAATTATAAGAGAAACTGCACATTTGACATACAAGTAAATGGCATTCCTTCTCCTTCCCAAAGCATACTCACCCACTTTATCAGTAAAAGCCACAGATTCTTTTTCCCCCAAAATCAGGAAACTGTCAAATAAATGCTATATTCTTTATAAACTATATTCTTTATAAACCTAAACTGAACTGTGACTGTGTATTTGTCAATAAATTAGAAATTGCTTACAAAAAGTCTCAGCTATTCATGTCAACATTATGTATGACCCTTCAAGAAAAGTATGCTTACCTAAGGCAGTTCATAATGTGAGTGATTTTAAAGGATTTTATACAAAATCTGCTCAGCTAGCTTTTCTGCATTCTTATAGAAATGTACATGAGGGTAAAAGAATGCAAACAACCAAGACAATCAAAGATATACACTAAAATATCCATACAATAAGCTAATGTGACATACTACTGCCTTCAACAAAATACGTTCACTAGTCTTTTGTAATGCAAAAGGCAATAAAATAAAAACAATCAGGGACTTACTATCCATCGTGATAAATTATTTTTCACTTGAAAAAACCAAAAACCAAAATGAAACAAAACCCCAGTCCTAAAGATATCTAGAATTTCAATAACACTTGTTTCTATTCAAGTGTATAGTTCAGTTGTTTGAGTTTCTTCCAGCTGAACTGTATGGGAGCAAATTTTTGCGCATGTTCAAGGCTGTGTTCCTCAATATGGACACTCACACAACAGTATGTGCATAAATTAAAAAATACATACATACAAATACATCCATACTCTCATTAGTCTCTTAAGTCCAAGTTAACAATTATTTTGCAAAAAAAGGACATGTAAAAATTTAATAATATCTTTAAAGTTAAATATAATCACAACTTCCCTCTCATCTTGTTCCTCAACTACTCAAAACACTGTTTTGTGGCCTAAATTGGAGTAAGAAGAGATTTCATAACCTCTAGAATACTTTTAAGACTATGATACCTAGGACAAAAAACACCTTCCTAGAGGATAAAAAGGTTTCCAAAAATGCAGACTACATTTCTGGTCAATAGTTATGGTTAAATATAAAGCAAGAGCTTTATTCCCACTTACTTAGCTAGAGAACTATGTTAAAATAAAAGTCTGAGGCAGAAATCTGGGCCAAACCAGAGGGGTGCAAACTCGCTAAGTAATCGTCTAAAGACATATCCAGAAAAAAGGCTACTTGCACTTAGAATACTTGATTACATTTGCAGTGACAGAAATTTAAATTAGTAAACTGTAGCAGACTGCTCTAAAAATGGGGGTGTGGGGGACACCTGCTAAAACTTTTTTTTTAAGGAACCATGTAATTCCTCTTAAAAGAAGGTTGCACAGTTTCAGTCTTAGTTTTCTTATTAGTCCCATTAAGGAATCTGTTCATATTTTCTATCCAAAATGCCATGGGGAAAAAGCAGCACCAAGGTCTCATGAACTGCTGTTTCAGCATTTAGCAGCCTCTCATCACATCATTAAGTAGGTTGTCCACATTTCTCTAGGAAGATTTCATTATGCAAATTTATATTTACACAACAAATAGCATATAGAAAGTTTTCATTCCATTCTAAGTATTTGTTAACTTTCTTTAAAGGTGTTGCTGTGCATCTGCATGGCATCTTTGCTGCATACACCAGGAATCCTTTGCCTCTCATGGTGTAGCTCCATCTGTATTCGTGTTTTACTTATAATGCAGGAGTCTTTCAGTCTCCCATTTTCATCTCACATGTTGAGGATGCTGTGTGCTCCTTTACTTCCTCTCTTCTCTATTTCCATATACTAGGAACCACATATTCATCAAATCACATCCAATTCATTCAGCATTTTCCTTTTCAAGCCATACTTTTACCATCATCCGTTTGAGGAGCACAAGCCAGATAGCTTAAGTGTGTTAGGATCATGACACCCTTTGGTCTGGAATGAGAGCGTTCACAGCCAACAATTATCCAGACAGCTATTCAAAATGTAAACAGGCCAATAAGGTCATCTAAGATGTCAGACAAAGACAGGATGGTAATGGCTGACATCAACCATTTATATAATTTGCAGATAATTACAGAGATGGCAAAAGTTAGCAGCTTTGCTAATTACCAGCAAAATCTCCCACACATCCGTACTATCTTCTTTTTGTTTTCTACCCAAATCAATTGGTTTCATCTCACTGATGCCTAAAACCATCCTGGAAAACTCAGAATTAATCTGAACCTTGCTCAAAATGATCTGTTGTCAGGAAGTGATCTATCTGGTTCTGGCAAGTTCAGCCTCCTAGAATATTTTGAAATCAAAAGAAACCTCCTACATAATTTACTACCCCCAAAACCATCTCTTCCACTTTTATGAATCTCATTTTCCTTGTCCTTTCCAAGGTCTACGAGCCTGAAAAAAGTCCAGCTTTCCAACACAGCATTTCCATCCAACTGACTTTAAAAGTGTATCTCTTTGTTTTAGCCTTCTTATCTAGAAAGATTCACTTCAGATTGTCATTCTGCATTTTTACTATCAATTTCCTTACTGAATGCTTTGTCCTTTTTGATGTCACTACTGTTCCTCTGCTGTTGCTTCCTTCATCTTTTTCCTTCTTATTAATATCTTCCCAGAGTATCATTCATCAGTTCTTTCTATTCTACCAAGAGATACCTCTGTGATATTCAAGGCAGTCAGAGGAAAACACTGTACAACATTACTAGCATCCATTACCTTACTGTCCTTCATACTTTATTCCAGGACGGTAAGGAAGCTATGGGACTTTCTAAAATGTTCCCTATGCTATATGGTTATTTAAATGTTGTTTCTGTTCCTTTCAATAAGAAGGGTCTGTACCTATGCGCAATAGTTAATATCATGCATTATACTCAAGTGTTCACCCATCCATCCATCCAACCATCTCCTGTTAAAACCAAGAGAAAACAAATATGTACTTCAATGTGTCCTTGACACCAGCAAACTATCTACTTCAAACAATAGCCTAGACAGAATTTCAAGAAACAAAGCCCCTCAGAGAACACTCTGTCAGCAACCCTCCTTAAATCACAAAAACTTCCAGGCCCAGTGAGAAAATGAGTAAACAAAAAAAATCCTAAATATCACATATTACACATTTTTAGTATAGATAAATGAGATATTATTATGGAGAATAGAGTGTACAGTAGCTTCTGGTACTTTTTTTGAACTACAATAATTTTTTTAAAAATCTATTTCACTTTTCAGCTATTTTTACAAAAAAAAAATAACAGAAATGCTTAGCCCTTGTTTTTAAAAAATAATAAATACTTCTGAAACTGATTAAAGCTACTTGAAAGTGTTTAATTACTCTTAGTTTAAACACTGAAACTACTATGTAAAAACCTCAAAGATACATTCTGAAGCCACAAAATAATTTTAACAAATGGAACATGTATGAAGAAAACAAATTATACCACCGGCATCAAGAGAATAACTGAGTTAATGCATTATGAATGCAAAAACTCATCTGAAGATGAAATGGGAATGCTGTATTACTTTGCAATATCTTCCTGGAAACCTGAATTTCGTAAAAGGAATAATGTGTTAACCGGAATTTGCTTTTTCTTGCTAAGACACTTCAAAAATACCTTTTAATAATAAAGATTAGACTTAGCATTCCAGTCAAAACAATTCTCCCACTGATTAAATGAAAGTGGAGCTCTCTCTATGCTTACTAATAAAACTCCTCATGAAAGAAATAAAGTCCTGTCAACTCACGAGTCAATCAGTTCTTCCATTCTACTAATCAATGCTGAAGTCCTAAAATATTTGAAACTACATCAAATATTATTCCTTGCCAACAAATGTCAGTTAGCTAGAATGAGAAGAATTAGTCATAGCAAGAGGCAGCAGACCCATCTGTCAGTCTTTGCAGAAAATGAAAAGCAAATACATTTCTCAGGTAAAAGACTGAGCCTTCCCCATTTCCCCAGTTTGTCTCCCACCCCTCCTCATTTCAGATGAAAGTCTCTGTCCTGTTTGAATGGACTCAGTCTAGTACCAACTGCATGCAAAAGGTGACCTTGTTCTATGCAGGAATCACTCAAGAGAGAATTTTAGAGGATAACAGCTCTTTACTGCTGTGTTTCTCCAGGAACATGATTTCTTCACAAGTTTGTACAACAGCTAACATTATGGCTGCCATAAGGCCACACACTTTGTTAGACGTGCCTGTCAACTCATCTGGAAGTAAACCAGTGAGCTACTTAAGAAACTAGAATAAGTTAGTTAACTTCTTTAAAATACATCAGTAGTTTCATATTTCCCTAAAGGATTTTTAGAATGACTTTCTTGTTAAACAAAAGCAATTAAAAGCTGCGAAAATGTACATGTCTTCTTAACAAACAGTTATTTTCATATTTGATGCTGAAACAAGGTATACTTCAAATGAGTATTTATTGAATATCTTAATTATTAATAAACTGTCATTAAACTAATTTTCAAGCAGGCACCAGCAACATTTGTAACTAACCTAGACAAATGCACATTATTAAACAAATGCACAAAAATTGAATGCAATTTACTGATATACAATTAATTGTTCCTACACACACAATGCCTCCACTTTAGAATAAGATAGAATCCAACACACCATGCAAACCGCTTTGCACATAAAAAAAGTTAGGCAAAACTACCATAGTAGTATATTGTGCTTAAGTGAAACAAGACAAGCATTATTTCCATTGAACTCTACAGAACCCCAGTGACAGTGTGAAGTGACTGGGCAACGAATACACATTAACACAAAAATTCTGAGTCTACGGGAGAAAAGCAGCTTTTTGGAAAACTGTAGAACTGAAGTACAAAAAAAAAAAGTATCCAGAGCAACTATACATTATGACATAGTAAATATCTTCCTGCCCTTTTAGGGGCAGGAATACTCTTAAGAGTATTATACTCTTAAGAAGAAATGAATTTGAGTTTGGTTTTGGTTGGTGGTGGTTGTGTTGGTTTTTGTGTTGTTTCAGGGTTTTTTGGTTTTGGGTTGGTTTTTTTTGGCGGTAGAATGTTTGCTTTTAGGAAAAAAGTTATTGTCTTCTTTAAAAGTTAGTACAGTCTGTCCAATATACAGCTTGTTTTCTAAGCAACAGTTATTGCTATGTATTCCTGCTGTGTTGCAATATCACTCATATTCCAGTAAGAAATAAATCCTCACTTCTCTGTTTAATACAAGGAAGTAAATTAAATCCTGTTGCAACAAGTCTACAAAATGAAACCTCGGTGATCAACACCCCAGTGAAATACCAGGACTACTGAGCAACTGCCTACTCTGAACTGGGGAGACATACAGAGGCAGGTTTGCAGATCTCCACTTTATCCTCACCAAATACAGAAACACGTAGAGACCAAAATATTTACGTAGCAGAAAGCAAAAAAATAAATCTCTTCACAGTTCTAGCTATCATCAACATCTAATAACTGTAGACCAGAAAATGAAAGTAGACCCGAGCCTGGGCAATGGACACGTAGGCAGTACTTTTCTGGAAATGTTTGTTTACAGAGAAGGAATGATATCACTTGACAGACCACTTATGTGGTTAACTGAAAGATTTTATTTTAAACATGAACCAGTATCAAAAGCAGATATCTTCTGATTCAATTAATAAGTAGATTTCATAATGTTTGAATAAGAAAGGTAGAATGTACACATACAGACACTCAAGACACTTCTATCCTGCCTTTGTAAGGGCATTTTTTGTAAGGAAGCACATGAAACACGAGTGTTCAAACAAAAACAACCACCCAACCCCAACCCATCCTACAGACAGACTTCACAGGAGGTATGGGATACCAGCAAGGCCTTCTTCCATGCTGTGAAACAAGGTCATTTTACAACACCTAATTTAAACATAGAGAAACATCTGTTTACACTGTGCTTAGCTCTCCCTCTGCTAACTAGAGAAAAAAACACAGGTAAAAAACTATTTTAGTAAAATCTTCACTGAGCAGTATGCCCAACATCATTGGGCAGTTGCTGGGCTAAAACTTAAGGGAAACACACCATGTAAAAAGGACAAAGCATCAAGGTGGTACCAGTTAAATCAAAATAATGGGGGTTGCTGTCTATATGCAAGTCAGTACGGCTATCAAGGGTTCTGAGAAGAGAGCAGGTATATTGTAGTCAAAGCTGACACTTAGAAGTCAGTGAGAGCAATTAAAAAATGATCTGTCAGTTAAAAAAACTTAATTTTTAACAGTCCAGGCATGGAATTGGTAGCAGGAAGAAAAAGAGGAAAAAGAAAGTAAATGAACTATAAAGAGAACTACTAGAGAAAATAATGTTAATAGGACTAGATAATTAAACTAAGAACTAACAATCAATTCTAACTAAAACTACTATTTCCTTACCAGTGTTTCTCTACCTCTAAGTCTACACAACATCCAAAAAAACAGCTTGGCAGTCCTTCTTCTACGCATGGCCTGAGGAAGATTGGGTTGCTTGATGTCTCAGGTTAGGAAGCATATGAACACATATGCCTAAAATACGTACCAGATATAAATGTACGTACCAGCAGGGTCAGGAGCTTTGTATGTGCCAAATGTGCTCAGTTCTCTTTAGCAACTATGTGGATCATACGCACATAGCCTTGTGGCTTACTTGAAGCAAAAGGAAAAGAAGCTGTTGGACAATTTTTCATTGGTTTTGGGAAGGGATAAAAGACAGGGAAGAGTATTATATTAGTACATGAAACAAAGAAGGAAAGAGTATGAGAAAACTCCAGAAAAGGGAGAATTCAGGCAATGAGGGGCACACAGTAGAATGCATGTCCCAACAGCATGCCCTCTGTTACCAGCCACTCACCACCCATCCACCGAGCTTCTGACCAACACTGGGCAGAGGGAGGAGGGCGGTCAGTGCAAGGGATTAATTTTTCTGGCAAAAGAAATAAAAATAAACTCACTTTAGTTAAGATTTATTCATATTACACTCAACACCAAAGTAATAGATTTTAAAAAATCATTTTATAATCAACCAGATGACGGAAGCACTAATACTAACTACATCATCCACTTCAGCTGAATATTCACAAAGAAGAGAGACAGCATATCAAATTTTACTGGGATAGAACTCTCATTTTACTACAATACTCCAGGATACCAAGTCTATACTTCATGTGACCTGAACAAAACACATTATGTCCATCCAGAATATTTGTTTCATTATGCTTCTGCAAGATCCTTCTAAAACACCTCCCTTTATTCATTCTCATTTTAAAACTAACTTTCAAGTTTTAACCTCTGCGGGGAACGGACTAAAACTAAACAAACTTGAACTCAAATGAAGATTTTTGCATTTTCTGGATTATGACTTTCAAAGTTTAGAAACTAAAACTATATCTCTGCAAAAAGTTACTAACTATACCCTGCATCACAGCAGCACCAAAATACTAAGTTTTCAATTTTTGCTTCAGAAATAGTCAGTTATAACTTTGCTAGGTGCTATACTCTCTGTAGACTCAGCTGTTCCACTGGCAATGGTCAAGTTGTTTCTTGGACATGAATGTACCTGGTTTCAAATTGTGCTTTAGTTCACTTTTGCCAAACCAGGAAACCTGAACATTCCAACAATGAAATAATTACTTCAGTGTGTAATTCTAGAAGCCATACACACAACACCTCATAGTAAGCCACACACACCTAACACAATGGAGGATTACATTTTAGTTTCCTATATGAGCTTTGTAACAAAACAATACAAGGGCAACAGAAATATAAACACAGAGGTTCAAGACAAACTCATATTATTTCATAAAACACACTTGTCAACTACAACATAATTTCAGTATGCAGTCTGTCCATTTTTGTATTTTCACAGTTACTTCTTTACAGACACTTTGCTAACCTCCAAAAAAAGGAGAGGGGAAAAAAAAAGAACAAGCTTTAATTAAAAAAATAGCCTTCATTTTAACTTTTAAGTTAAGCCACTTCATTACCTTCACACAAAATGTCAATCCCAAAAGCTCATTATAGAGGTAATAGTCCTACGACAGAACAAGTTTCCTTTCTACCTCATCCAATAACACCACTCCCCAGTAACTTAACATCTGTCACAGGAGCATACACTAGCCTAATCAAGAAAAACAAAGTATTTCAAACACTTATTTCTTTTGTGTAGTTTAAGAACACTGTTTCAAAGTCAAAGTATATCAAATGCAAAGTAAGAGAGACCCAAGATTACCTTGCTAAATCTAAAAGTACCATAAATGCTGGCTGCCTTGCAGACCAAGTTAGCTGAAATTCAGACAACCAGCATACAATCCACACTCTTCCTCCTCCTCAGAGCTACCAACTGCAACCTAATAGCTAGCATATGTAAAGCAAAAGGGCGAGATTATTACATCAGTTTATCAGCTCCTTTGAACATTGTTTTTAATTCAATCTGCATCCCACTCTGACCTTCAAAATTCTTAAATAAGCGTGCCAAAGAGAACAAAACTGGAAAAAACTAAGAAGTCTATTTACAGGTGTGTTCTAAATTTTAAAATGACCAGGAAAATACTTCTAAACGTTTGCTTCTTAAAAAGTAAATAAATCCTACTTTGAGAAAAGATGAAAACAATTGGAGCAAAAAAAATCAAAGACACATTCTTTTTTATCCAGCTTCTAAACATGAAATGAAAGGATCATTCATCACTGATTAAGAGAAATGAAATAAATATCTGTGAAAGGTGTTTTAAGCCAACTGAAAAATAAAGTCAAAGTAGAAATACACAGTCTATCTACTTTGTCAGTCACCCAAACATAATTAGCTGTTATCATCACTACCAATAATGAAGATCACTTTTCTCTAGTCTCCAAGAGACAAATGACAAAAGGAAGGATGTCACATACAGGAACAATCGAACTTCTCCTTTTCTTCCAAGACCCAGTCAGTGTATATATTCTTCACAAAAAGTACATGAAACGGAAGCGTGTGTTCCTGCCCTTCTTAGAAATAACCACTTAAAAAAATGTTTACAAATGTAGTTTATATTTTTGAAAAAATTCTGTTGCTGCAGTAGAGTTTAATCCTCAGCATCTGCTGGCACATAACTCTGCCCTTCCTGAAGCTGTCCAAAGCAGTTAAGTTTCATTGGTCTTAAAGATGACAGAGAAATCTCAAGAAATTTCAGTAAGATAATCTTCCTGTTTATATTCTTGTAAGTATGGTTCCTTTCCATCCATATTACTTTCTCCCATTTGTAATAAGATGAAACAGAAAAGCTATATACAAGCTAGGTGAAGGGGATGATCTGGGAAATTTTTCTATTTCTCCTTTTCCCCCACAGCCAGGCTGCCTTGCATGACATTCACGCATAAGGAGGAATTTCATGAGGCAGCAAATCAGATTGCCAGACTAAATGACAAGAGCGGGATGGCAAGACAAAGAAAGAAAACTGCAAAATGTCTAATGGTTAAGAACTACAAAGTATTGCTCACAGCAAATTCATAACTTCCTAGAGGACTAACACATTTAAATAGAGTACTTGTGAGATTTCTATTTTTGAAACTAGATGCTTCCTCACCTCCTGCCCTCTCCCCTCCCCTCTCCATCTTTGCAAATAGACAGGGCTCAGAGTGTGCTGGGTTAATAAACAGACCAGGTCAGCTTGCAAGAGATTATTTTAAGCTGTCTGCATTTTTTAGATAGGAGTGGATGTGGCAAGCTACTCAAGAGAAGACCAAATATAAGAAGAGGTCATCTGTATCATATTATCGATATTTTAAGACTAAAATTTGCCAACAACAAAAACTTAGATGTTCCATAAACAGGGCAAAAATATTCCAGCATAGCCAGTTTCAAAAAATTCAAAGCAGTGATAGTTCTTTCAGACAATCCATTCTGAGCCTGAAAAATGCTTCCAAAACCTCCTTAAATCTTTCCCTCCTAATAAACGGAGCCTGAAAAAAATTCTGGTCTATTAACACTAACCAAGGAACAAACAACCTGAGCATTTTCCCTACAATTTAATTAAGACAGAGCTTCAAGTGACTTTGACTTAATCTTTTTAATTAATGGAATTTATCAATATGTCTAGCTTTTTTCTGCTTGGAAAATATACACTAGTTTCTTCCCTTTTTTAATCGATTTTCTCAGAATCACACAGACTCACTGAACAGCTGAGGTTAGAAGGGACTGCTAGAGATTATCTAGCCCAATCCACCTGCTCAAGCTGAGTCAGACAAATTGGATGCCCATAGCCATGTCCTGTCAGGTTTTAAGTATCTTTAAAGATGAAGAATCCACCACCTCTCCTAGAAGCCTGTTTCAGTGCCTGACCACCCTCACTGTAGAAGTCTTATGTTCAGATGGAATTTCATGTATTTCAGTGTATGCCCATTGCCTCTTGTCCTGTCACTGGGTTAACACTGAAAAGAGCCTGGTTCCACCCTCTTTACACTGTCCCTGTATTTATGCATTGATGAAATCCCCCTGAGCCTTCTTTGTCCAAACAGTCCAAGCTCACTCAGCCTTTCCCCACATGAGAGATGCTCTGGTCCCTTAACCTTCTTTGTGGCCTGCATTGGATGCTCTCCAGTATGTCCATCTCTATCTTGTACTGGGAAACCCGGAACTGGACACAGTATTCCAGGTATGGCCTCATCAGTGCTGGAAGGTAGGACCACTTCCCTCTTCTTGCTGGCAACGCATTTCCTCATGCAGCCTAGAACATCATTAGCCTTCTTTGCCATAGGGAGACATTGCTGGCTCATGTTCAACTTGCTGTCCACCCAAATCTCTGGGTCATTTCCTGCAGTGCTGCTTTCCAGATGGTTGACCTACAGTATGTACTGGTTCATGGGGTTATTTCTCTGCAACTGCATGACTTGCCATTCTTCTCTGCTGAATTAGGGAGGTGGTTCTCTGCCCATTTCTCCAGCTTGTAGAGGTCCCTCTGGATGGCAGCCCAACCATCTGGGATATCACACATTCCTCCCAATTTTGTACCATCAGCAAACTTGCTCAGGGTGCACACAGTCTCATCATCTGGATCACTGATGAAGACACTAAACAGGACTGAATCCAGTATTGGCCCCTAGGGTACACCACTAGTAACTGGCCTCGCGCTGGAGCTTGTGCTGCTGATCACAACCCTCTGAGCCTGGCACTTCAGCTGTTTTTCAGTCTCATTGCCCACTTATCAAGGTCATTTTTCAAATATAATTTATTGCCCCTCATCCACCAAACCAGCCATCTCATCACAGAAGGCTATCAGGTAGGTTATGCAGGATTTTCCCTCTTTAAATCCATGCTCACTACTCCCAGTCACATTCTTGTCCTTCATGTATCTGGAAATACTTTCCGGACTACTTTCTCTGTCACCTTTACAGGGACAGGCAGGGCAGTAGTAACAGCAACATCCCTTCTGTTACATACTTTGCAAATTATGAAAGAAAAACAATGCATACCGTAAAATGTATCAGCACATGTAAGAGTTGACATTTGTAACCGTTCTTTTTGCAGCATTATTTTACAACTACTATTACTACTTTGAACCATAGAAAGAAAAAAAGATAATTGTATTTTTCAGCTTCTTCCAGATTTCTTTAAACACCCACTATGCCTCAGCTAACTATACAGCCAAAAAGATAACCACTGCTATATTGCATTTGCTTTATCATACAAGATCAGACTACACCAGTGTTAAGTTCTACTTTACTACATAATTAGCACTATTCAAATTCAGATATTCTTGACAACACATAATACAAAATATTTTACAGTATCCTCCTTCTAGTCTATTTCTGAAGCAAAGCACACTGTTTATATGAAAAGTAAGCTTTCCAGAGCTATCTTCTACGCTGCCATTAATATAGCAGAGCTTCATCAGGCTCAGTAACACAGGAGCTGGTGATCTTATTTCATTTACAGAACAAACCATTTATTGAAAAATGGAGTATTAAATGAGAAGGGGAAAGAAAGTATTAAGTTGATGTGAGCAGAGGAAGCCACTTAAAACCCAATAAACAATAACATGTAGCTATTGAGCATCCACCTTGTTTAACTGCTGTAAAGGACAGGGGGCAGAGGGGCTCAGGTGGCTGGACAGAAAGCTCAGTTTTGTTTCTTGCATCAAAGCGTAAGTCAACCATGCCAAAGCACTGGCAAGGAAGGTCAATTATTCACCCTCCTAAATCTACAATTCTTTGACCAGGACTTTGAGCAACCTGATCTAGCAGGAGGTGTCCCTGCCCATGCAGAGGGTTGGAACTACATGATCTTTACGGTCCCTTCCAACCCAAACAATTCTATGATTCTATTAACAGCTTGACAAACCTGTACAGAAACCAAAAGCAGTTATCTTACTTCATACAAATCTCTGAATGCAATAAATTCAAATTTTTATTTTTATTTTTTTTTTAAATCAGTCATTCAAAATTTTTGTGTTTCTTCTGGAAATGGTAGTTGGAAATGAAAGTTAAAAGGAATATTTTAGAAAAAGATGGATGATGCAAAATTAGTTTTGGTCAGAGAGTAGAATTTTCTAACTAGCTTCAGTGATGATCTTTTTCATTCTTCCTATGTAAGAGAACATAGAGTAGTGGAGCACTGTATTTACTGCCCAAGTATGGTCCTTGAAAAGACTGGAAATGAAAAGACTAGAATGAATGCAATAAGAATCTGAAGTGTAACTTACTATATATTATGATGAGTTATATTATAAATTTACATTTTGTTTACACAAAATGTATCTACTCTTACAAAACCCAACATTTCAGTTAAAACAATAATCAGAAAAAAGCTAAATGAGACTAGTTTCTCACATTTACTTTTTTTCCTAGGTATAAAGGTACATAATTCCGTCTTTTTGTGATTTGTTCAAAAGATAAAAAGACAAAAGAGAAGTGACTATTACAAAAATTAACAAACTAGCTTAGAATTTTATCTAAAACTTCTCTGTCTGCTTTTAACCTGATTTGATTTCACATTGATCATATCCTCATAATATTATTAATCTAGAAAGAAAGGAGATAGAAGGGACTTAGCTTCTCTCTCCAAATCTGCCCATCACACACAAAGAAGGAACATGAGTACAGCACTTCTTCCTATGATAGCCACTGAAGGGTAACTTCAGTGCTAACATAAAGTGGGAAAATTTCAAGAACGTCTCTTATAAAAGCAATAGACAATGTATTTTCCACTGTTTGTCATTATCAATATGATGCTCAATTCTTCAAACAAAAATAGTTACAGTATTTTTTATAATGTCTGACAGTGACAAGATTATGATATATATTAACTGAAGAATTATTTATGTACCAGATTTCTCTCTAGATTCTAGTATTCCTGGTGAACCAATGGAGTGAAAACAGAATGAATGAATTGGATCAAGCTTTTCAAGTTTGTATTGAAATACTTCCCGAATGTTTGCATGTTGTCAGAAGTAAACAGTTTATCTACAAATCCCCCAAAGCAGGTTTTATTCAGTACACATGCATGTACACATGGATGGAAGGTGCTTACGCCCAAAACAATTAATTCTTCACTGTGTTGCAGGAAGCATGTCTTCATCATATGACAGATTGTTTTCAGCCACACATTACTAAACCTGAGCCATACACTAGAACCATAAAGCAATCCAGTTGGACTAGATCAAGGACTTTGCAGAATTAGAAGCTATAGGAGGATGACTGTATCTCTTAATTCCTGTTGCAGAAAATATCAAAATGTGATTTTGGCAACTGTAGGCTCAGGACTTTCTACCAGCAGCCTAATTAGCCCTTACAAAGAATGCTCTTTTGGTGTATTATGCTAGTGTTTATTTCTGGTTATATTAGCTCTTTTCCAGAGGAAGACCAAGCTAAGAATTTCCAAATCACCAAAGTTATTTTTTTTTTTGCTTGTCTGATGTATTAAGAAATGTAACCATCTTTCTGTATAAAAGCTGTATAATAAGCGTTGCCTCAAAATTATTGTAGCATATGCTTCAGTATTAATGAGAGGCAATCTGCCAAGTTACAGATTTCAAAAAAGAACAAATTTCACTTGTATGCTGAGAAACAATTCTCTCATGAGTTTAAGAGGCTTTAGATACCCCAAAGAAATTCAGCTTGAGAGATGTCAAATAACAAGAAAGACAGTAGCACAGCTGCCGTTTTATGTAAAACGTAGAGTAATACTATGATAATGCTAAAAATATATTTGTCACTGGTTAGAAATTATGCTTACCTTTGGCTAGAAGAATTCCCAAAGGAAGACAACTTGAGTCACTTTTTTTCTGATATCAGTAAAATGGAGATACCTGCAAGTCAAATTAGAAAGGTTTGAGGGTTGTTTTTTATTTTTAGCTGAACATGTCCATTTATGGTATTAAGGCATAAGTAAAATCAATAATCTTAAATTAACATGTGTGTAAAATGAGAATCTACTAATTTATACATGAAAAAATATCAAGAACAACTCAATAGCTTTAAAACTCAGCTTAGGGTAACACATATTATGTGTCTGTATTGCAGCAGAGAATTTAAAGCTCTTATCTGTGTAAGTTCCTGGTAATAACTGGAAAAACGCTTTGCTAGGAGAAAAGGTCATGAACCAGAAGCTGCTGAACCATCAGACTATTTCATTATGGCTCTGCTTCAAAGGTTGTGATAAAGGGTCCACAGCTACCCCTAGAACTGTATTATAAAAAGCAAGTAGTTTCGTAGTATTTTCAATTGCAAGTCTGAGAAAAATTAATGAAGTTCCCTAAAATGTTTTTTAGGGAAGACAGTAGTCAGTTCATCCAAAAACTTTAGAAACATTCTATGAGAATCCGTGGGATGACTGATGACTTGCAGCCAATAATGTATCTAACACTGCAAACTTTACATTTGATGGGGGGGGAGGGGAAGTTGTTGAAATAGTAACAAAGGTTACTAAACTGCAGAAAACTTAACCTCGCAAACACAGTAATATTATTACTTCTGAACGAAGTAAGGTGTTTGTGAAGTAAAAAGATGATAGGTCTGATCAACACACAGGGAGACAGAGAGAACATAAAACTACCATGGACCAATACATGATCAGCTTTCTGTTTTCTGTCTGTGCTAACACAGTTTCATTTTAGTATGACCTTAGATAGTGAAATCTAGCTTGAAAATACACAATGTTACATTCATATTTTAAAAAAAGAAAACAAAAACACACAGCAGGAACAGATCTTATTTCCTGTACTAAATCACCGCCATAGGGATAAAAATAATTCTAGTATTTTACAGAATAGTGCATACAACGGAAGGAACACCAAGCCTCAAAAACCTAAGTCAACTGCAAATCTAGGTATTATGGACACCAGTAACAGAAATAAACAAAGAAACCCATACAGATGGAATACAGGGCAGTTTACTAATATCCTCATTTTAGGCCGAGCCAAAACTAGGCAGCCACTTAAGTCTACTTTTACCAGTATGCTCCTAGTAGCAAAGACCTCCTGGCATAATTATAACCTAGAGCTTGAGCTTTGCCAACACAGTGCTTCTGGGAAAGCTAAAACAAAACAAAACTATACCAGTAAGGAGTGTTGACCAACATCATCAGAAAGTAATTCTTTGTCAACAGAAGACAACATTTTTAAAAATCAGGATATTAAAAAGAAAAGTCTCATTCCTAAACTAAAAATTCTATCTGATTAAATAAATTTCAAACATAAACCTCACTCAAGTTAAAGCTGAATCTAAAGCCACAGATGTTTGAACATTTTTATTAACATGTAAACTTTTTTATTACTGAGTCCTGGAAGAATGAACTTGGAACCCAGTAACAATGTCTAAAACCCCTAAGAAATAAGAATATAAAAATTCTGAACAATCCTTGCATATGGCAAAAGAACAGCTGAAGAATGAAAGCAAGTCCAGCAGGACAGATTTGTTTTCTCACGAAGATATTTCTGGGAGCAAAACTATATATCCTTGCACAAACTGTAGTCTAGCATGTATTTTAGTCTAATCTGACAAACTGAAAGGAACAATTTAAAAAAAGGATTATCAAAATTTATAAAAGATACACACACTTCTATGCAGGAACAATTCCATACTATAGTCTCATAGTGTCACTGTGAGATAGACATTTGTTCCAATGTAAAACTGAAACTGAATCATTAACTAAAGAATACATATATACACACACATATATAAAAAAACACACAAAAACATTCAATAAGCCTCTCTAGACAGATAACCAAAATCCATCCTTATTTTCCAATAGGAGGTTCTGGATTCATAAATTACATTATCTAGATAATAGGAAACATCAGACATAAGTCAGCAGGGGAGAACCAGAAAAGTAAATATATGAGAAGAAAGCAATTGCAAAAATGGAGAATAATTGTTTTTAGACTGGAATCTGGTCAATTTTCCAAAAAGAAAGTGGTTTCATTTTTAAATAACTTCATCAAAATAATACCACTATTAATGTTGTCTTTCTCACAAAAAAAAATTAAGATGTCTTAATACATTGCAAATCACTTGAAGAGCAACCTTCCAAATATCTGTCTGAAAGACAATTCCCAGATTGCCTATTTATGAGAGTAGAAAGTGGAATCAATTGATCTGCAGAGTAAAGTAAGATTTAAAGGATTATGTAGTTCTTTTGTGAGGCAGCCAAATGGGAACACACTATGCTTTGTCCATATATTCTTATTTTTTGTTTAGCCAGAGTTCTAATATAGAACATTGCATCAAGAAAAAAATATTTAAGAATTGAAAATAAAAATAATTTAATATATTTAAGAAATTATTCATTATTTGACCAGCATCGTAAGAGTTTTCTTCATAACATCTCGTCCCTATATTCATGAAGATCTACAAATGAAAAAAAAAAACCTCAAAACTTAAAGTAACATATGTTCCTTTAAACTCACATAAAGTAATGAATTCTAAATCAGAAATCAGGAAACAATATGCCTATTTTCTGAAATGTACTTTCAAACTCACTTGCACCATTAGACGTCATAAGACTCCTGTGTGCAAGGGGATTATCATACATCTGTGTTTTCTGGATAGCTCATCTTTCACTATTCCCAGAGTTCCACCTAGGTTGTTCTATTCTCCAAGAAGTAGTAAGTGCATTACCTTTGCTGGTTAGTTAGCCTTTTCTTTTTCTGAATGTCCTCTAGAATTGAAATCTAGAACCTTGCTTCCACAGGCAACGTCACTGAGGAAGCCAACTTGACCAATGGCAAGGCAAAGAAGAGTTCACATAAGAAGGTATCTGAAACGCAGCTAGAAGTTATTCCTAAATAGGTTACAAAGGCAAATCCTTATTAGTACTCCTGCCTGGCAAAAAGTCAGACATTCACAACTGTTGCCTGCCATACACTGAACCTTATTTTCAACTACAAAACCACGTATTTTCTACATTAATCTTTGTTATTACTGTTGTTCAATATTTTATTATTTTCTATTCCTATTTCGTTATCATAGGAAAAGAGAAAGGAGATAGTATCAGTACCATACATCATATTTTCTCCAGACTTTTTCCTTCTCTGCCCAAAAAGTTTTGTTTATGCAGAAGAAACTGATTTCAGAAAGAATGGGTAGATGTGCAGCTTCCTAGTCAGGAGAAGCTAGTTCAAAGCAGGCTTCCTAGTGCTCTGATATACTGTACAGATGGTCACTTCAGAGATGAGCTCTACAGCAAGTTCAGTATGTCCAGAATATCAACTTGCTGCGGTCAAGCTACACAGTAAGTCTGATGTACCCTGGACATGCTCGACGCGTAGCATAGGAGCCATATTTCTGCTGGGACACCTGAGGGAAAATAGCAGAACTTGCATGGGAAGGAAGAAGCAGCAGTGAATCTCTGAAAGATAAGCCTAGGAAATCTACTGGGAATGTTTGATTCAAATTCCCATACATAGAAAAAGAACCTGGATTTATGACATTTGCAAGATGTACAAGGAAACCAGTTCTTACCTATGAAATATATACCTAATAGTTTCTTCATTAAAGAATATTTAGTACAAAAATGTAATTACATCTGAGATCCCATTCCTTTTGAAAAAATATGATGTTCAAAATTATACATAGTCCAGCAAACTGAACTTCACATAGCACCACAAAGTCTACCTAATGCCTTTTGTGTCATTTGGTCTAGATTGTAGGATACTATTGGCATTTTTTCTTCAAGACTCCAAACTTTTAAGAAGAAACCTTCCAAACTTTTAAGAAGAAGCCTTAATCTTTCCTCTACACCTCGGCAGAGTCTCATTCATGACTG
The DNA here is from genome assembly GCA_020745705.1 of Hemiprocne comata. Lineage (NCBI taxonomy): Eukaryota > Metazoa > Chordata > Aves > Apodiformes > Apodidae > Hemiprocne > Hemiprocne comata. The sequence continues at coordinate 33,071,367 of CM036588.1, forward strand.
CAGTAGCTCTTTTGGTAAAACTCTACCAAGAATCAAGAAAGAATTAAAAAATACAGATAAAGTAAACAAGCAGACAGAAAATTCTGGCCTAGAAGAACAAAAAACCAAATACAGGCAGCAAAGGAGTTGTTTTATTTCTTCTGTAAGGACAAAGACAGGGCATAAGCTCCATTCACCAAGCCATTTCATAAGATAGACCACTTTCAGTTGCCACTTATATACACACGTGCACACACTTCAGTCTTATTTGCCAAATTAAACAAAAATATCCAGACATTATGATTTCCATGCTAGAAACTGGACCCATCATGCAGGAAAAAAAGCGTTTCTGTAAGAGGGAACAACACTGCTAAGGTTTTTTGTATTTAAGTACCCATTTTGAAACCATAAGTGGAGTGTAGTATCTATTAAGCAAGCAAGATTTTTTACTTGATTTATTTCCATGCTTACAATTACCTTTTTTCAGTATTAACTACTTTTCATATGTAGAACAAAAGAAATTACAAAAATCTGCTACAATAAATTTCCATTTTTGTGTGAGTACAGTAAAAACACTGCAGATAAAATAGTTACAGCTAATGACAAGCCATATTGTATCCATATTTTTCTCTACCTAGCCCAGTTTTATCAGCAAAGCTATTGCCTGTCCTATCAGCATATGTATATACACCTGAGGTTTCAAGAAAAATTGATTATTACATAACACTTCATCAGAATTTAAATATTTAATCCACAATTCTTACTGGTGATAAAGGTTCTTGCTAGTGCTACAGAAGATAAATGAAAATCAAATAGCTATTCACATAAATACATTTTATAACATTCGCAAGATTAAGACATCCTGATTCACATCAGAATTATAGTTACTATATTTCAGAGGTGAAGCAGAAGTTTGAGAATATGTACACTCTATACGTACATTTGAAACCACTACCTTCAAGAAAAATCCAATTATGACATTTCTCTAGCAAAGGCAACTGTTATTTCAAAGACAGCCAGCTGGAAGACAGATGTGAACGAGTAATCAAAAGTACAAGTATCAAAAGTACAAGTATCAAAAGTACAAGTATCAAAAGTACAAGTATCAAAAGTGCTTGTTTTTTAAAAAAAGCCACATTCCATAAGCGCTTAGCTTTTATTTTGAAGTGTAGCCTATAACTGATCAAGTTCTTACAATGATCACGTTACACATAAGATTTGGGACCAAACCAAAGCACTCCATGGCCTAACTCCTGCTTTGATTTCAGCAACCAATGGGGGCATCTAGCACTTCTCAGGGTCAAGACTGAAGTGATTACATGTATCTTGTTATTTATTTCCTCTCCTTACACTAAACTCAATTTAACTCCATTTAACATCCAATATTCCCAACACAATAGGCTGATCTCTGTAAAGGCACTTTTCCTTCCTTTCATACAGAAAATATCCTGTAAACAGCCTTTTTCCCACTCTCTGAGTGACTTCTTTTGTTTACAGGACGGAAAGGCAACAGAAATCTTGCCATAAAACAGTGAGACCTTAAAAGTTCTGTTTCACTTCCTACTGTGCAGGTGTTTCATACATGAAATCTATTGTAATTCTCCATTTTGGAGAGAAAACAGGCTGCTTCTTTTTTAAATACAGACTGAGAATTAAAAAACAATACAGTTAAGGAAGTAGCAGCATGCTTTATTGTGAAACAAAACAAAGATATACCATAAATAAGCCATAGATAAGATTGACAACATATTTTTTTCTCCCTTAGCTTTGCATAATGAGATACAGAAAAACAAAAAGCACCAAGATTTAGAAAGTGAAATGTAATGAAAGCATGGACTCAAGAAAACAACAAATATTCCTGACTGGGCATTCACTTGGTTTGTATTGCATTTCAGTTTTCTCAGAATGCCACACTCTGATTTTCCTTTTTCCATGTGGCTCCTCATGCAACACACTCAAAAGTGTTTTTTCAAGGCCCTAAATGTAAGCTATACAAGGTGCTATCTTTGCTTCAGTACTTGTAAAATCCAGGGCTTTAGACACCATAATTCTTTCATACATTGACTTGAAACTGGGTTTTCCTTTTAAACCCATAAGTGTTTTCTCAATTTTATGCTGCCCAGATAAATGTGTGCAAATCAATGTTCCAGACACTTCTGACTGCAAAAGAAAACAAAAAAACCTCCCTTATATGACAAGGTTGTTGTTTTTTTTAATATAAATACTGGTTGAAATGTTACAATGTCTATTTGAAACCCAAACTAGAATTCCCCATGTACAGATTTTTCTTGGACTCTTCATTCTGAACCATGAAAAATAACTTGTGTCGGTTCAGGATGTGTGGCACCTCAGCTTGCACACTTGTTTCTGAGTTTCAAAAATACCAACACCCATCACAGTAAGAATTACATTCATTGTTCTAAGATCTGTAGTTCTCTGTTGCCCAGTCGTGTGTGGAAAATTCAAATTCTAAAAAAAGTCAAGCAGCTGAGACCTCTAATCATTTAGGAGGCTACACATACCACTCAGTGTAAAAGGAAATTGAGAAGCTTTTTACTACCAAATACTACCAGAGCTGATTTATCACAAATACTGTCACTATATAAAATTATATAAAATACAAAAACACCAACACAAAGTTAAACTGTCCATGGAAGGGATACTTGATCCAGACTGGCCTAATCGCACCAGCTGCAGGTCAGTTTGGAGATAATTCACCATCACAGTAAACATTGTTCCTAGCTCTACATACCAGCCCTCGGGCAGGCAGCAAAGAAGGGATACCTCCCTGGTGGACTCACTTCCAGACTCTTGAGCACCTCGCTGATTGTAGCACAGGGAGCAGCATTCAATTATCAGAGAGCACACTACCAAAACACCCACTCCATATCTTAAAGCAACAGCAAGCCAGCTGGAAGGACTAGGTGAACCCAAGACAATTTGAGGGTTGTCAGATAAATCACCACTGTTTCAATCAAAACACTTTCAATGAAACATGCAATTACTTAGGAATTTGTCAAAGGCAGCTTTCCACATCAAGCTGAACTGCCCTGTTATGTGATCAGTTACCTGGAAAAACAAATTACATCACTGCAGTCTGAATACTTAAAGAACGATTTGTTAATTAAGGGCAATTAATTACACAGCAGTACTAATTTGAAAAGCAATATCCATTCAGCTTTTGTCTGCTTACATCTCAGATTGACTGCTGAGAAGAATTGTTTATGGAATCTGCTGAGTAACCTGTAACTTTGGATGACCCTTTCCCTGAGATGGATAACAGAGAGCACTTGCTAAGAAACAAGTAATGGGTCACTCTCTAACATAAGAAGCAATGTAAATAGGTCTATCTTTAGGCCATCATAATTTTCTTATATAAACTCAAATGTAACTATACCTTTATCCTGAATACAAAAAAATCAAGTAGCCTCACTCTGACCTGGAGGAGTTCTATCACATTTTGGATATCAACTGAAGTAAAGAATATTCTCCATTATGAAAACAGAAAATGTCATCTAGAGCTAGCTCTACCTTTTGAACTTCCTTTTCAATTGGAAAATGGTTTGTGCATTAGACCAAAATAATTTTGTCTTAAATAGACAGAACACCCCACACTGCCCATCATTACACTCTATGTCTTTTTACTTACAATAAATTGACAGTTTATCTGGAATGTAATTATTTTTAACCAAATATAATAAACAAAAAGCTAAGTCTTTATAATTTATATTTTCAACATGCCACTTCACACGCTACCATTCATGTACATAATGTGAACACCATCTTCATTCCCCCCTTTTTTATTTCTCTTTCATGAAAAATCATTCAGCTCCAGACACTTTTTTTTTCCTCCCTTTAAGACACCTCGTTTTAACCACACAGCAAAAGCATGTAATAATCAAGACCACAAAGACAGCATGGAACAGTATCAATTCAGGCACTACAAAATACCACACTTGGACCACAAATTATAGAACATACAATAGACAATATAGAGTAGATAGTATAGCCACTTTCAGATTAATTATGTCTTTGCTGCTTTTCTCTTCTCTGCAAGAATAGCTCAGCATTCAGCCCTCACATTGATATTTTTTTACTTGGTAATATGCCAGACTTCATAACAGAAATGAAAAGGTAAACAGCTTAAATGTTAGCAGCTTGGTACAACCACAGCAAAGTTGAGTACCACACCCCACAGTGAAAGAGATGTTCTTAACTTCCCTGTATTTTCAGAGCACAGCAATAAGACATTTGCAGTGCTTTTGATACTCCCTAAAATAAAAAATAAAGAAAACCTCATGAAAGTGTAAATGCTGAAAATATTAATGTTTATAATTAATAGAATCTTTGATGAGTTACCAGCCTGGAATTAAGTTACTAAACAAGACAGAAATTTTTTCTGTATCCACAGAAAAGCAGATCAAAACAAAAAAATCAACTAGAGAATGAGGTAGTACCTGACAATTTCCAACTAAAGAGGAGGAATGCAGAAACTGACTTAGGGTCAAAAAGCAGCAAAGATACAAAAATTATTCACAAGTCATAAAACAGGTGTGAAGTAAACTTTACTAAACTACAGCGTTGTGAACACTGTTCACAGAAAAAAAAAATATATTTTGTTCACACAAGTCTGCTTAATATTTTATTTGTCACTACGTTTTGTCTGGGGTGAAAAAATACTTTTTGCTATTTTTTTGAGTGGACAGCAAGATTCTAAGCACTATGGAAAAACCCATAACATTTCTTTATCAGCTCTGTTTTCTTCACAAGTGAGAAGTAGGACAGTGTTCAAACACTCTAAGCGGACAGGATTTTTTTTGTATTATTATTTTCACTCAAAAACAAGACTTTTATGAATGCCTTCCTGTGTATAGGATTTGTCTTTTGACGGTGTTTGCTTTTTCAAATAAACATATGAGCCACAGTCACTTTAGAATGGGATAATAGAAGAACAAAAACCTAATTAGTTTAAGTTTTGGAGTGGCTGAGAAAGGCTTCTGGAAGTCACATAGTCCAACACTAGAAAAGGTCAGACATGGCTTTGTCTTGCTGAGTCTTCAAGACCTCCAAAGATGGAAAATTCAACAGCTTCTCCAGGCAGCCTGGTCCAGGGCTGTATTTCCCTTCCAGAAGTGTTCTTCATAAAGTCTAACCAGAACATAACATAACACAGTTTGTGGCCAACTTGATGCCACTGAGAAAAATTCAGCTGTATCATTTTTGTAACTACATTCAAGCAGCTATGGGATACTCTTAGGTCACACAATAGCTGTCTGTCGGAGTAAACAAGCCTAGCCCTGTCAACCTCTCTTAGCTAACCATTTGCTCTGAGCAGTGGGCCTTCTACCCATCATAGTGGTGCTCCCCAGTTCCTTAACATACCTCTTGAACTGTGGAGAACTAAAATGAATATTTAGAAGAACAGAATCATTTAGGTTGGAAAAGACCTTTAAGATCTAATCAACCTAGCACTGCCAAGTCCACCACTAAACCATGTTCCTAAGCAACACATCTACACATCTTTTAAATACCTCCAGGGACGGCAACTCCCCCACTTCCATGGGCAGCCTGTTCCAATGCCTGACCACTTTTTCAGCAAAGACATTTATCCTAGTATTCAATCTAAACCTCCCCTGGCACAAGTTGAGGCCATTTCCTCTTGTCTTGTTGCTAGTTACTTGAGAGAAGATACCAACACCCAGCTCCCTACAACCTCCTTTCAACTAGTTTTAGTTGCCTCCTCGTAAGATTTGTGCTCTAGACCCTTCACCATCTTCATTGCCCTTCTGTGGACACACTCTAGCACCTCAGTGTCCTTCTTGTAGTGAGTGGCCTGAAACCGAACACAGTACTCGAGGTACGGCCTCACCAGTGTCGAGTACAGGGGGACAAGCATTTCCCTAGTCCTGCTGGCCACACTATTATTGATACAAGCCAGGATGCTTTTGGCCATCTTGGCCACCTGGGCACACTGCTGGTGCATATTCATCTGGCTGTCAACCAACACCCAGGTCCTTTTCTACTGCTTTCCAGTCACTCTTCCTCAAGCCTTTAGCGTTGCATGGGGTTGTTGTGACCCAGGTGCAGGACCCAGCACTTTCCTTCTTGAAGATTGTCCTGAGCTGCTAAGTACACTATAGTGTACTTAAACAAAAACACTACCCCTCTTTTAGGTCCAGACAGACTAACTTGGAACCAGATCAAAAATTTCAGCATCCCAAATACCATTAATCCACATGCATACATAGATCAACATGCATTTTGAGTACGTGTCGATTTTAGTTTCACTGAAGTCATAGAAAGTTTGTCATAGAAAAAAAACAACTCTATGATTTCACCCATCAAGTCAACTGAGGGAAATACCTTTTATGAAGGTTGCAACACTGGATGTTTTAGGATATGGTAGTGAGAATCACAGAATTGTTTGGGTTGGAAGGCACCTTAAAGATCCGCTAGTTCCAATGCCCCTGACATGAGCAGGGACACCTTGCACTAGATCAGGTTGCTCGAAGTTGTCTTATATATTATATACACTTATATTAAAAAAAAACCTGAAGCCCATTTAAGTGTAAATTTTATAAAAAAAAATTATTTTAATAAAATTGAGAGGTTTGAATAAGATAACAGATCTTCACATACTTAAAAAAACTATAAATTAATTCATTTTCAATTGCTGTGACTAAGGCAACAATTTTACTGTTTTGGATTCCCATTTTAACTACAGCCCAATATTTATAAACTTACACTACAGTCCAGGGTATACTCTGTTTTCCTTATCAAAAGAATGGAAAAAATTGCTCACCACTCTTTCATTCATCCAGTGTTTCTGTGAACTGTTACTAAATAAATAATTGATACTAACTGTTTGAGGGCAGGGGAAGTTGTTGGGTTTGGTTGCCTTTTTTGGTTTTTGTTCCTCTTCACCTCCCAGCCCCCATGTCCCTGACTAGTTGCTGAGAAGGCTCATTCACAAGCATTTTTAATATGGGCAATTACAGTTACTACCTCTACAAGGGCTGTTTTCCAGTCCTTTGTTCTTTACTGAACAACAAAACAGAAGAATGGTCAGTGAAGAAACTTGAATCTAAAACTTGGTTTCTGGTGAGAATTGCCTCATTTTGACTCCTTTTCCATTTCTGTTTGACAGAAATATTTTTTCTCTTCTATTTTAAAACAAATCCAGCAGAATATTGAGTGTACAAGATTTCCAGTTTAAATTCTTAAACCCATTATTTTTGCAGATGAAGCTTCAATAACTTACTTCCAACATGGCATAGTTTGTGCAGTTTTGAATGAAAAACACAATCTGTATTTCAGACATACCTAAATATGCCAGCCTGCCAATCAAACTAGAAATATCCCAAAGGCACTATTGCACAAAAAGAGAGATGAAAAAAGGCACAGATAATAGCCTGCCTTCTGTAAAACAAAAAAGCTACTAAGAACAAGGTTTCTTTGCCATACTAGCCATATGTGAAAAGCAGTATTTGTCATGGGCTTTTATAGACTTTACTATATGGGGAAAAAAAAAAAAAATAAAAACCCCACATCCAACACGCCACATCTAAATTACTGAATAATTATCAAGGATAATGGTTTCACTTCACCATGTGCCATACACAGTCATTTTCTTTCCATCTTCAGTATCTTTGTGTATTTAAAGAGGCCATCTGCTGCTGAACTTAAATAAATGTTCTTAACTTTGGAGCAGTTACAGCTATTCAGTATCTGTGAAAAAGGAGCAATAGCCATCTATAAGATGGAAAAATAAAAATGTTAGCCAAGAGACAAATCCACTCTCCACATTTTTGCATCCACTTTAGAAATCGGCACACGTCACAGAAATAAAAACAATGTTAAAGAAGGTGTTTATAATCTCAACTTAAACCTCCACCAATTAAGAATTAACAGATTTCAACATGATTCAGATATGACCTAACCTACTCCTAAACAAAACAGGAGTAAGTACATTTTGGATATATTTAAGAGCCTCAAAATAAATGTAATTATGAAATTAGGAGACAACATTAGAATAACACAGTTTAATATATTCAAATAAGTTTTCTGTGGAAAAAAAAAAGTAAATTACTACATTTATAGAAAGAGAACAACTCATCCTCTCAATGTGTGCTTTCTAAGTCACTAGTTGTACTTCTTTTTTTCCCCCCCAACCTTAGTTTGGAAAATACAATAGCTGTGATTTAAGGTTCATGCACCTAGTCCGTGCACGGGAGAGAATGCAAATTAAAGTAATGAGTATCATGTACCTTAATTGGCACTTAAAAGGACATCAAATTTCTTGCCGTCTTTTATACCCAAACACTTTACTGACAATCTTACTTAAGACAGCAAGGCTCCACACCTTGGAGCATTCTGCTAGCTAGTGCAGGTTGAGCAGAGTTCAATAGCTTTGGCACCATGCCATACCACATCTTCTGCTTTAAAAGTAAGTCTCCCTCACTAATTCCATACCTTGATCTCTGGCGTTGTTGTGAACAGACTTTTAGTCCTGTTAAAAACATGCACTAGGAGGAATTTAACCTGACCTGAAAAAAACTTTCAAGGTTGCTAAAGTTCTAGAAACACATCCTTCATCTCAACCATTGAAGCAAAACTAACCCAAGACAAACCTTTCTACTACTAAGCTTCAATTGCTACTAGGAGGAAGGTTGGAATAAAATACTAACTGATTTACAAGGCATTTTGAAACTGTGTGTGCCACCATATATTTTATCTCAATAATGCATTTGTGTAACAATTGATACCCATTAAGAAAACGACCTACAGTATATTCCATTCTAAAAACTGCAATAGCATGGAAAAGTAATGAAAACAAGCAGTCAAGTACTGTATTTGCACCAGAAATAGATATATAGCAATAAAAAACATTTCTAAATCATAACCATAATAGACCAAGGATAAACTGAAAGTGACAGCTGAAAAGAGTCTGTATCAGCTAAGCAGAGAAGTGACAGTTCTGCACGAGAGACTCACTTTGCAACTTTTTAATTTTTTTTATGTATCACTCAATCACATTAGAAAGCATTAAGTTTCAGACACATCTTTTTTGTGCTGTTAAGGCCATAAGATGAGGACATTCAGACTAGTAACTTGTGAACTCCTATACAAATAAGTCACCATTTTGTCATAAACTGCTCCCAACATAAGAATGGAAAAGTAGTCTCGAAAAAAAATTATGGAAAGACATCGAAAGCAAGCTTGAGGCTTGTGTAATACAGGGTCCAAATTCTCAAATATTCTACTCAAAATACCAATGATCACAAAATATTGATATGCGGTCCCACCTGTACTAGTCAAAGAACAGCCTGCAAAAAGCTGAAGAGGATTACTTTGATGTAACAAAAAAAACCCACACTGAATTCATCTGATTTAGTGCTTAATATTGAAAAATTAAACTTTAAATGATTTTTTTTCAGATTAACAATTATTTTAATCTAACAGAAAAATTGAGAGTATTTTGTATGTATGGAGGGTATTGTTAATAAATATTTCCATATTATAAATATGTTACCGTTCACTTGATCTTCTCACACTCCCTCCATTTAAGAGCATCTTGAAGGAAACAAATATCCACTTTTTATACAACGTTTATTAGTATGGAGAGCTACTTCTAATAGAGAGAGTCACATAGGAGAGAGGAAAAAAGAAAAGTGAAGTAACAAGGAATCTCTGTCAAGGACACCAGAGTTATAATTAAATTTATTCACAAAAATAAGAGGTTATCTTTTTGTTTCAGAAGTGGGTAATGGCAAGTCAGTAGAGGGTGTGGGAGACAGAGCAGAGTATGAGCGAAGGGCATAAGAAGTTTTACTGTAGAATGAAATAATATATGTGGGAGGAAGAAAGTATTAGTATTAGAGTAGAAATTACATTACAGGTTTTTTTAAAAAATGCATTCTAAACATTTTTTTATTATTTATTGCCATAAAAATTGAAGGCCATAAAAGTTTTATTAGAGGCTAAGTTTTTAGGTTTCATAACATCTCGTAACTGCAGTGTTTTACTGTGGTCAGGTCAATTATGAGAAATTTTATATTATGGCTATAAATCAGCTGGGCTACTGGCAACTGTTTGCAATTTTATTGTATTGTATCCATACGTCCCTAAGACACTCTTTTCAAAAGGCTCACAACAGTAATTTCTATCAGTTTATTCCCAAGTGAGCAATCCCATTAAGGATCTGAATTGACTTTATCAGCTTTTTGGGGTGACAGGCGAAGCAAACCAAAATCCAGAGCATTATGGTTAAAGAAAACAATTTGAAAGCAAGATAAAGCATGTGGGTGCCAAAATTCCCACTTCAAAGAAGAGGTGAAGAAAAGAGCTTCCTGTGGAGTAAATGGAAAGCGTAGCTCTGACTGACAGCTATTTTCTTCAAAGTCATCAATGGTTAAACACACTTCAACCCCACACCTTGTACTCAAGTGTTCTCCATCTTTCCTCATTCTTCACCTACTGTCTCAGCCTCTCTCAACCTCCTCCAGCAGTCTTTGAGCTAAGGAAAAAATAAATCACTTCTACTTGAAGATTCTTTTTTTTATTATTACCATAACAACTAATATTAGCAACAGTTAGTAAGGATAGTCACTCACACTCTTCTGCCCTGTGAATTTTAAAATACTTAAATTTTCTGAACAGCCTTCCCTTTAGTCATCTTGTCATTTGTGCCCTTCTTTTATTCAGAAGCATGAAATAAAGAAGAAAATTATGATGCAAAGAAAAATCAATTCAATTGAAATTATTGTTCCTCTGCTCAAAAAAGCCAATGTTTATCCATTTTACTTTATGTGAGCAAACCAGATTACAAACATGCTATCAGTTTACAAGGCTGCTGGTACTGCACCAGGGATTTTGAGTGCACTATTTTTTCATATATTCTTATATATGTCACATCTAACCTATCAGTTCCATTCAGAACAGAACATGTAAGACATTGTGACATTCTGGTTTACCTGGGTTGTCACAGGTTTTTTATGTTAAGAAAATCTAAATTGTAAAGGCAACTTTTATTTAACACTGAGATGAGATGTATACTTCTAGGTACACATTTCCTGCTGCATTAAAAACATAGAATGTGCTATACCACACTGTTAGTCTGTACATTTCATAAATTTGTTTCTAGGAGTGCCTCATAGCCAAGGAGTCAGGGTGTCATAAACCACACACTTAAAACAGCACTGAATGACCTCAAGCTGTATCAAGGACTGGGATGGGAGTTCTTTTCTCACCTCAGCAGAAGTTTCAGACCACAAACTAAACAAAAGATCTGAATCCCATTCTTATCCATGACTACATAATTATGTTGGCAGGCATGAAAATACACCATGTTTAGTCAAGCTTGAGTATTTGATTGTGATCCTCCTAGAGCAACAAACATTGCTGACTGACCATCACCAATATCAAGACTTCTGCTGCCAGTTTGGTCCTTAGTCCTTGGGCAACGCAGTGCCATCCTACTCAACTTCCAGTAATAGAGAACAAATTGCTTTGAGATACTGAACCAATCAGTATGAAAGCCTCTCTTGGCACAACCTGTATTTTCAAAGGGTTCAACTCTTTGGCTTCTCTGTATCTACAATTTTACCTCCATGTTTAAATAAATGCAGTCAAGACTGTCTGATCTAGTTTTTTTCTTTATGTAAGTAACAGATGAAAAAAGATAACAGGTTATAGGCAACATAACACTACACTTTACTGATATGATAGGAAGGAATGCTAGTTGAGAGGAACCTTGTTCAGAGCATCCACCACAAGAGAAAAATTACCGTTGTGGCTAGACATGGAATTACATGAGACAACAGCAGTTTTGTAATCATGAATATAGAGAGGACAAAAAAGTTCTGGGTGAAGACTAGGATAACTAACACAAGAAAACAGAAAAGTTTGTAATTATAAAGCTTTTTCAGATGTTAACAGGAAACATTAATGGATTAATATCTTTGTCTTATGTTGTCACACCACAGTCTGTATACTAGATGGAAAATCATTGAGCCCCAGACTACATACACATCCTGATAGCCTCTACATTAGTTTGGCTTTATATTACCAGGGAAGCCCCTACAAAAAGCGTTTTTGTGATACTGAACAGAATTTTTTATTTAAGTCTCTGCCCTTTTCCCTAGTAGCAAACACAGAGATCTCAAGACCATCCATTTACAGGCATGTTACAAAGGATTATTTACACTGGAACTTTCACTGTCCCTCAGACCAGTTTACAGAGACATCCCTAACAGCAGCAGTTAGCCAAGAGCACAAAACCTTAAAACTATGCCATTTTGAATAAATAAATAAATAAAAAACCCATACATATAATTCTTATTTGAGCCTTTCTCTGTTTCTAACTACACTTAAAATAGTTATATTTGAAATTTCAAATAATGACCTAATTTTATGTAAACAGTATTTAATTAAAATATTGCTCCACACCATTCAAGTCAATCTCATACACTGTTTAAAAGAACAAAAAAAAAAAAGTAAAGAGAGAGAAAAATACAAAGCAAATATAGGAAGCTGTGTCTTTATTTTGTGTATGTAATCAAAACATCGGTATGTGATCAGATCGGTGAGTCAAACTATTACAGCAGCAAAGCTACAAAAATGAAACACCAAAAAGAACAATTATTACAATATAGTATCTTTCAAATAAGAATTTAAATGACAGTTACACTGACTTCGTGAGGAGAAAAAGGAGGATAAATGGGGGTACAGCCCTAGGGATACATATTTTTTCCACCTCAAGCCTCAAGTCGAACCTTAAAAAACATACAAAGAGCAAAGCAGATGCTGCTGATGTAATGCTTTTAAACCTCCAGTACAACAGTTCTCAATCACTTTTCCTTATTAGTGTGGGGTTTTGGTGAGTTTAGTTTAATTTTGTTTCGTTTAAGTACCCCTCCCACCAACTAACTGTATCTCAGATTACACAACTCAATTTTAGTGTGCTGGTAAACATGAAGATACAATACTTTTTATAGTTCTGTTCAAGTCATAACAAGTTAGAGAAAAAACTGACTTCTGGCATACTTAGAATTAAGTGTTTACTCCTGAAACTTTGTTTCCTTTTGCTATTTGCTTTCTTCTCACATATGCATCTTAATTTTTTGTAAAGCCTGTCACCTTCAGCCATGTTGCTCCTAACTTACATTTATCAATTACTCAGTCACACTGTATAGTATTCAGAATTAGAAATGCAGTTTATGCTAAGGTCAACATCTTATTTGTGCTAGTTTCATTATAAAGCAACACAACTGACTTTCTCTGAAATTGCTCCATCATGCAAACAAAATACTGGTAAGTTGAAGATCAAGAGATTAATTTCAAAAGCTTAGTCCTGCTCTGAAAATAAAATACCAATGAACACACTAATGAATGGAAATACTGAGTAACCGATGGAAGAATCAGTCAAAAGCCTTAAAAGAAAAACTCATTGGTCCCAGTAATATAATTTTCAGCATAATTTACAGTTTTCCAGATGTCTACAGAGTTTTTACTGGCTACTTTGGAATTCTTTAGTTCTGAAGGTTTTATAAGACACATTTACTTAAAAAACCAGCAACTCTCATTTGTGAGTTGGCCAGCTGCAGAACTTAAGTTTGGCATTGGGTTCCAAGAAGGTCTGCTTTGTTCCATTAGCAATTGTGCCAGCCACAATAAAATCAAAAGATTAGTTGGATTGCATGAAATAACACAGTTTAGAGCAAGGAAGCTCACATTTCACAGCTATGAAAATTCTAGGCAGACTGTTTAAAATTTCAGGTGAAACACACTTTGGGATTAAACCTAGCACCTTTCAGAAACTAAGCAGATTAAGTGGAAAACCAGTTTACCTTCTGGCTTTCCAGTTTCACAACATCACTTTATTTACTTTACCAAGTACCAGTTACTGTGTTCCATATTCCTATGGATTTTCACATGGGGGAAAGCAGATAATTGCAAAGTGAGAAAGTACTGATAGAGCTTTCAAGGTTTTATTTTCTTTTCAGTTTTCAGGTAAAGGTTTGATTGCACACATCAGATGGAGACAGACAGTTACTGATTCTGATACCAGCAGCTAGGATTAGGTTCAACAAAGGTGAAGCAAAATTACTAGTTTGCAAAACACACCATATGAAATCGGGATTCAATACTGCCATTTTCTGATGGTTCAATTCCAGATTATGCAAATCTACTGAGACCTATACAATACTGGATGCTACTCTGCATCTGAAAACCTCATTCTTGCCACACATTAGGATACCATTTTGCACTTAAGGTGCTATTCCTCATCAAAATCATAATAGCAGGGCATTAATTTGGAACATATGTATATTGATGTCAAAGCTGGAAGAAAGTTTGAAATAAACAATAACTTGTCAAATGAAATCACTTCAAAGACATAACAATTCCACATTGATTTCAGAAGCCTGCTTTTCATGGATTACTTTTTACAACTATTGTCACGATGAGACAACCCTCCATATTGCTACCACTGTATTTTAAATTACTATACAGTCACTGTTTGGTGCCTAAGTCACACTCTGCTTATTTAGGAACTCAGCAAGAGCTACTGCTTCAGCTGGGTTCCCACAAGCACCAAGCTTGGCTCAGGAATTGCAGCTCTACACAGTAGAAAGATTCCCTAGATCAGCTCATCAATGGTAATGCTTAAATTCTTATTAGCCATAACAAAAACACACAAACAGAACAAGTGTGAAGGGCTTTCTGCTCCCCAGCCACCACACTGTACAAGAGGAAGCTTGTTTTTTTTAAAGACTGGCTAAAAGTTTGGCTAGATTAACCTCAGGAAAAAACATCTGACAGAGCAAGTTGTCGGTAAGTAACAAGAAGAAAGAAAATGTATTTAGATTAAACAAGGATATTGATAAAACCAAACAAATGGGCTGCAATCTCAGCATGTGATCCACATACAGGTTAGCAGAAAATTCTAGTCCTCAGTAAAGCAAGTCCCTGAACAGCTTTCCACTACAAACATGAGATGGAAGAAAACAAAACAAAACCAAAATAACAGCAACTCATCAGTAAATCAAAATTGAGTGCAACTGATCTATGAAAGAGATCAATGATGTAATTGCTTACTATAGCATCTGGATTAGAAAAGAAATCAGTAGTTAAGCTGAGGGCAAAGGAGGTTTCAGGCTAGGGCTGCTGATCTGTACCTATCATCAGCCTTAAGTCAACAAGTTTGGAGACCCATCTGTGTAATAAAATTAATGTTTCAGCTCCTTTTGTTGAAAATATGTCTCAAAAGGACACCAAACAAAGCTTCTCCATGTTCTCTCACCTTTAGCAAAAATCTTCAGAAGCCAAGTCATATACCCCTCTCTTCCAACTGACAAGCACTATCAGGGTTATTTCAACTTAAAGGAATTTTACCCTAAAGGAAATTCTTTCCATTCCCTTTCCTGTTTGTTATGCTTAACTCATCATGCATTTACAATCTCTTTCATACTGAAGATGAATGTTATACAAAACCCTGAATTTTTAAACACTTACTAAAATGGATTACAAAAAAACCCAAAACAAAACAGGGATCTGAAGGTCTGGCTCATGCTTCAGTAAATATAGAAATACTTAAAAGTACAATTACTGTGAAGTTAGATGAGCAATCTCAATGTTCTGAGCTTCTGCTGGCTCTTGTTTATAGTTAATGAAGCTAAGAGGTTAAGACTGAACATAAAAAGGTGCTAACAGCAGCTTTTCTCAGAATTGAACCACTTTAATTTGAATTTTTAAATAAATTGACAAATTGTAACTTTTTTTTCCAGGCACTAGTGTAGATTATCAAAAATTTCACAGTATAATATTAGTAGTCAGAACAAAAGAACTAAATACAAATATAAGTTTGAATGGCTGAGAGCCAATTTCAAACTCACATGCTCTTTAATAGTAAGACAATCTTCTGGAAGAGATCCAGCTGAATCGCTCAACAGAAGTTCACACATTCAAATTCTAGTATTGCCAATAATGTTCTAGAATTCAGTGACAAGGTGAGCAAAACATATCTGAAGCCAAACCTAAAAGGATGCTATCTTCTTTAGGTGCTCACTCTTTTTTTAAGTACTATAGTTAAGAAATATTTAACTGCCAATAATTTATTTGGGAATTCTTGTCAACTGGTTTAAACCAAGAACATATAATACGAGTACATCAAAGCCTATTTCTTAGTCTTGTAAAAGTATCTTCCCAACATCATATGAGAAAAATGTTCTGTACTATAATGAAGTACAAACATAGTACACTGGAATATCAACTAAAATCTCAATTACTGGACCAACTATCATGTAAAAGGTTGGGATGCTTCATGGAATAATTCACACGGGAAGGCACCACAGAACATCATCTAACCTAGCCTCCTGCTCAAAGCACTGAATTCAGACCAACTTGTTCAGGGCTTTGGCCAGTCTGGTCTTCAAAACTGGAAAGGGTGTAGATTTCACAACCTGCCTGTGCTACCTGTTTCAATTCCTCAGTGTTCTCAGGGTAATTTTTGTTTCCTAGTGCCAAATCAGAACCTCACCTGTTTTAGATTATGAACATTGTTTCTTCTCCTCCTGTCATGTGCCTCTGTAAAGGGCCTGGTTCTGTCTTTTTAATAACCTCTTAGGTATGACCTTAGGAGGCAGCTATTAAGCAAAGCCTGAGCTTTCTGTTGTCCAGGTTATGCAAAGCCAGTCCTCTCAACCTCTCCTTATGGGCTCCAAACCCCTCATTTTGCTGGCTGTCCACTGAACTAGCCTCAGTTCACTCAATGTTTCTCATGTATCTGGAGAACAAAAACTCGACTGATGGGGTATATCCAATGCGGTGGTCTAAGGAATGCTGAATACCACTGACTATGCTCCCACTCCATAAAGCCTAGTTTGCTGCTAGCATTTTTTGCTGTCAAAGTGAAGACTGACATGCTGACTCATGTCTGCCAGAATGTGCAGGTCTACTCCAGCAGAGCTGCTTCCCAGGCAGTCAGTTCCCACTCCATACTGTTGCAAGGCATAAGAACATGCATTTATCTATGTTGAATGTCATGAGATTCATTATGGTCCATTCCACCAGCCTCTCCAAACTGCAGAGTACTGTCTTCAAACATGTTAACTACTCCCCCAACATGATGTCACATGCAAATTTGATGAAGATACATTTCATGTCCTCCTCCAGGCCATTGATCAAGGTACTAAACAGAATAGGTCCCAGTACAGTACTCCGCTTGTAACTAGTATCCAGGTGGAATAAAAATCATTAACTGTTACATTTGAGCCTGACAACTCAGCCAGTCCTCCCACCCAAATCATAACATTGCAACTTGGTCATACAGATGCTGTGAAAACCATGCTAAAAGCCTGAATAAACTCAAGGTAGATGATGGGCAAACTGCCATAAGCAATACTAAATCTAATCTGATGGCATTTACAGTTTCAGCAGTATACAGAAAGGTCCCAGGTCTATTGATAAGCATATAAAAGATAGTCAGGAACTTCATACAAGGTTGTTTTAATTACTGCTTAGGAAAAAAACCAACAACCAACAGAAAAAAAACAAACAACCAAACCAAAACAAAACCCCAAAAATCCACCAACTGCACTAGATTTCTTCCTGTTGGGGAAGAAAACACAGGACTAAAGAAAAATATGTTTATGCATAAAACAAAGGTTTTAAGTTTCAGAATCTGTAAATATGGTCCATGAAAATAATTTCACCACCAAACCTGTGAAACTCAAAGTCAGTTGCCCCCCATACCTGAATGATTACATGAGAAAGACTTCACACTATAACAAACACAGCAATACAAATAATTACTTAAATGAAAGTTAAACTTATTTATCAACTTAATTGATTAGTATTTCATATACAGCTCAAACAGATACATTGACCTCTACTGAGGAGATTTGTAGTTGAGCAAACTTTCACACAGTGATCCATAGGTAACTAGGAGTCTGGCCAGCACTTGCTGAGAGTCCATGAAGAATAGTTTGTCGGGTGGATTTGTTTTTTTCAACCTTATAACCTGTTGTTAAGTCATAGAGAAGACTATCTAACATATTTCAGCTGTCTTATTATTACTTTTCTCCACAGTGATTTCTGTACCTGCTACAAAGAATTTATACAATTGTACTGAGAAATGTGGTTGAGATAGCTGATATGGAAGAAAAGTGATTCATGAAAATCTAACTTGCAACTTCAAACATCTCTGATATACTGAACACCTTAAACACCTATAGCCATACTGAATGTTGTAAAACGAGTGAACAGGAACATTGACACTGTTGGGTACATCCTAAATAAGAAAGAGGAAAACATGACCATTAAGCATCTATTTTGCCAAGATAAATTATTAGTAGTATGCATATACATAAATATTCTAACACTCACCCACAATATTTTCATAGGCACAAAGCAAGGTAGATATTCAATTAACTATTTGTGAAAAAAAAGACAGTCTGTATGGACATTATTAGGCGCAAAGGTACACTCTATACATTTATAGTATTAATATAATCTTACGTATTTAACAATACTTTCAAAAATGTAACAGTGAAATTCCAAGTAAAAAGAAAACACTTTAAAAAATGCTGTATCCATCATTTGCTGCAGAGCAGTATGATGTTAAGAGTGGTCAGCTATTTTTAAGAGTTATTTCCTAAGAAAGCAAGCCTTATGCAATCACACAGTGCAACACCTCCCTCCTCCTCAACATTTTTGAGCCTGTTGTTTGACTCAGCAAAATTTGATAGAAAATATAAAGTTTAAAGGGTAATTATGCTCGGAGAAACTTAATTTTAAAAGTTATGCAACCACAGAGAAAAAGTACAAAGGATCCCAAGTGTAAGAGAAACACTGACATTAGCAAAATTATCAAACCTGAGAATCTCGCAGACTACTGAAGTACTGCTTGCTCTTCACCTAGAAACCTCCACCAAAAATAATGTTTTTCAGAGGTCCAGGGTAAGACCCCAACAACAGCTCAGAATACTGGAAAATCCCTCTAACAGGAGAAACCTCATCTCATGCAGAAGACACTGCTGGAGCTCCTGACCAACTCAGATAATCTCATCTACCCTGCTTCCTTCTCGTAGCAAACTGATCAAATTCTACATCTGAAGAGAAGTGGAAATGAGGAAACCTGTTCTCTCACTGTTACAGATAAATCAATCACTGTATTTATCCAATCTTGTCACACCACCTTTAAAAATAATATTAGAAATGTTTTCCTGTGCAAAAAAAGGCTGCTTGATTCAGAGAGATGTCCAAATACACTAAGACACTTGTTGGGGTGGGAGGCAGCAAGTAGCAGAGAATCAGAGAGGGAAGGCAACCACCCCTGGAGTACCTGCCTGATCTCCAAAAACTGAGAGCCAGATAAAGAAAAAAACTTTTTTAGTATTGACAGGATTATCCCAATAGCATCAAATTCTGTCAGCCAGGTTCTAAAATTGAATGCAGATGCCTACGTATTTCTGCCAAATTACTCTGTGAATAGACTGCTGTTTCAGTTGTCTGAAAATTGACTTTGAAATAGAAGGTTACTGTTTCGATAAAGGATTTTAACTACCTGGGCATCACTTAATTGACTACTACAGCTCAACCCAGATGAAAGAATTTGAAGATCAAACTAAGGAATAGCTTTATATCAACATATAAAAGAAGCTATGGAAGTGCCAAAATAAGCCCTATGTGTTAGCATATTTTATGAAGTAAAAATAATTTCCTCAAAGTTATTTGAAAGCTTTCTTCATATAATTCTCCCTGCTGAACATCCCAAAACAACTCCTACCCCTGAACACGCCAACAGTGTAAAAGTTATTTCAATTGAAATTATTGCATCTTTCGCATATTGTGACCTTATGCAGAGAAGCACCTTTTTGGTCATTTAGCTTGCTGTATGCAGAAACAGGCATTCTTCTCTCATTTACCATGTAACAAGAGTAATAGTTCTTCAAAACGACAACACTAGAACTATTACTGCATAGCTTATCATTGAACTCTAACTTCATATGATGTTTTTGTCAAAGACATGACAAACTAAGCCTAATAGAAATCCCCAGTGGTTTCTCTTGTTATCTCCAATGTCAGACTGGAGCACTGTGACATAACATAGCCTTAAACTAATTCCTACCTTGTCTCAACTCATATCATAGGTTCCATACTGTCAAACAGAAAACATTTTTCCCTGAGCCACAGATGGAAGAAAACAGAGGAGTAAAGAGAAATCTGCTGAGAAAATAGGCCATGGGTTTGTAAATACAATGGGTTGTTTCGCATCAGGCCAATGAACAAAATTATTCTCATACTGCGCTTGCATTCATCATCAATTAGAATTTTTACATGACAAACCCAGAGCATCCTGCTGAACCCAAATCACAGCTGGCAATCCTGCAGCCCAATGTGGCAAGGCAGCCACTCTCTTTGAAACAGCTCCCTCCATTGCTATAGAGAAAAAACACTAGGAACAATAATAATAAGCTGTTGTCCTGACAACCTTACAAAGCAAAACCAAGGCTCACTTTAACACAGCACAACAGCAAGGACAACCTGATCACCATAAACTGCTCCTAATTCTTCAAGAGCAGCTGGTCACTGCAATAAGCAAGACCAGCACAGCAAAACATGTACCCTTGCCCACACGCCTACAGATGACAGGCACATTACGCATGACAATGCATGTGTGTACACAGCCGCACTTTTTTCTTCCCCCATTTTTTTTCACTTTGTGCCACACCAATATTGCAATGAGATTTCATCCTAAAACATTTCAGGTATTCATTCTTAGTGCTGAGATGACAGAAAAATACTTAGAAGCGCTCTTGTCCTTGAATGTACTTTAGGTATTTTAAAGTAATAAATAATCAGTTTTGAACAGAAAGCCACAAATCAAAACAACCAGAGAAGCGGAGATCAAATAACTGGTAATTCTCAGCTAAAAACCAAACCAAACCAAAAAAACAACAAACAACTAAACTAGTGAAAAAAAACAAAACAAAACCAAAAAAACACAGACTGAAATCCCGTACCTTTCACAAATGTCTTCTCCATAAAATGTAGGAGATAGAAACGCTTTTGCAGTGACAGTTTCGCTAAGTATGCATTAATTGCAGGATTCCTTTTTACTCCCCCACATGAAAGGAAAAAATCCAGTACAAGTATTTTAACAGCATGTGCATTTATAACACCTATAGAAAGCTTTATTCTTCCTTACTCTACTTAATTGCCATTTCATTCTCACATCGTTTCACTATTTATCCTATTTGACTGAAGAGAACATAAAAATACAACATGAAATACAAGGTTCTCCTTTCCCTCTCATATATCTAGAATAAAAAAGTGAAAAAAAAAAAAACACAGAAAAAAATTAAGGTGTTAAAGATTATATACTAAGTCTAAAAAAATATATTTTTTATTCCAGTTCAATATCCCACATGCCACAGAACTTCTAGTGTTCTCAGAGTACTTTTCCTTATAAAAACATCTTATTAAGTAATGTAATCTGTTGTTTATGTAATCTGTAAAATAGTTCTATAATTTCATCACAGATTGTATCAGCTTTAAAACAAAAGTTGGTGAACCAAAAGGGAAAGGGGAGGCCAAATTGTTGAGTTGTCTGAGAGCTGTGTATCTCTATTACGTGTCCTCTAACATAAATCCCACCAATCATTTTCATATAACTTAAGTCTGAAAAGTCATAATGTAAAAGACCTACAATTCTAAAGTCTACCTAAAAGATGAGGTACAAAGCAAGCATTATCACAATTCCGTGCCAGTAAGAATTCAGGGGGTGAAGGGAGAGAGGGAGGAAAGAAGGAATGGCAAATAATACAGAAGGAATATACAAACATCTGCAGAACTGGGTATGTCACTTAGCAGGATCCAGGACAACAAATGATGACATTATATAACAAAAGATTCAAAGTCAATGGCAAAACTCCAAGCCCTGTGCTCAGAATTTCATTTGAGCTGCTGAGGGGGCAGGGAAGTCATGAGAACTTCAGCTCCTGCCACCTTTCAGCTTCCTAGTTACTACAGGACAGTTTATTACCTTTCCTCCAGCCTTCTTCCAAAGTTCCTTACTTCCAAAACAGCTACGGTATATCTTTTCACATTACATTTCTCAGCTTTCCCAACAACAACAAAAGTGGCTACTGGTTTTTACCTAAGGAACACAGAATCCTCAGTTAACAGGAACTGAAGCAAAAGCCTACTTCATTTCTAATATCTACTATTCTTAAAATGTTTTACAAGCATCAGATCAAATAAAGCTGTTTGCTTGCAGATGCAAAAAGATGTGACAGTGGCTGCTTACATTTATTACACATTCAGAAGATTATCTCCATAAGGATTCAGGCCATTTTTAAACAAAACCTTTCATTATGTATAAACTGATCACTATTTAAGAAATCCCAGAAAACCAGAAGAATCCACCTACAAATCATGAGTAGCTAACTGCTGATGTAATTACACTTGCATGATCCAAGCAAGAGCCTACATACCTTCTAGTAACAACTAGGGTGCAAAATAATCACAATGACATTTCTGCCTACTGCTGTCCTGTCTCTAGCTAAAAACAAGAAGAATATCACCAATTATAATAATCCTTCTCAATCTTCAGTTCATTCAGTTATGCCTGAAAATGGCTTTAAATCTGGGGTCAGTGCTTTACTACAAAGGAAGGCAGGGTCTCTCTCATTTACTGCTGTCAGGATAAATCAGATATTTAACATTAAATTCGCTCTTTCACAATAGACTAAAAAAGATAAGACAGCTATTCATGTGAATACCTAGCAATTCTTAAAAATCTAACCAGTCATACAGCATCATCACTGAATGTCATGAGGAATTAATGTTATTAATACAATCTGTGAAAAAAAGTGTTAAAAAAAAATAGAAATGTGACACAGTTTTCAATCTAATAAATACAAATTCTACAGTCAGAGCTACACACCATAAAAGTCCTCATTCATTTTTGTTGGATTCTTGGATTTGGTAGACAGTCCTCACAATATTTCCCAAAAAAAATTTAGGTGGAAAAGACTGGAAGAGGCACCACTACCCTAAACTTCCTGAACTGTTTAAATTTAAAAGAGGATGAGAATTCCTTTAAAAACAAAGAGATAAACTGAAGTTTGTCTTAACTTTGCAAGAGGCAATGTTTTAAAGAATCAGATATAAATTATGCTACCTAACATATAAAAAATTTCTACTGGGTACAACATTGCAATACATAAAAGAAAAAGCCATCTCCTCTTTACTGATTCACAACACAGCTTGCCCAAACATTTTTAAATTGCAAGGCATTTTTAATTACAAAGCAAAAATTCCATGGAAAGAGAAAAGAGCATTCATCAAACCATGATTTTATTTCAAGCTGTCAATACAGCTACTGTTGGTACTCTTGGATGACTAACATGAGAAACTAGATAACCCAGTGCCCCACCCTCTTTCCACAATCTGTAACTTATCTTCTATTTTCATAATAACACAGCATTTCTCACTCAGTATTACCAAATTAGATCACTCATTGGCAAAAGGTACAAACCTGCTGAAAATATTTTAACATGCAACCATCTAAATATAATCTTAATTCCAGTCAAGGCAAGGAGAAAATACTTACTTACTTTCTCCTGCAGTTTGAACTGCTGATCTGCACATAGAAAGCTTAGGGGCAATGCCTGACTATCATGTCCAATATGAACCTAGAAGTGAAAAAACAAACTGCCTCGGTTCACTTGTAAAGGTCAAACAGCAAAAGAAATGGATGGTTTTGCCTGTTTGACCACTGCTTTGTTTAGTTCCTCATTTGACTCTCGTCATTTCCAAGAGTATTTCACAATGCACTTGAGTAATGGTATGTCAGTTAATGTCTACAAAAAAGACCATATTATCTTTCTTTCAAGAAAACAGAACAGAGAACTTTAAAAATACTCTGATTTTCCCAGTAAACAAATACCAGCTACAAAAGAATTGACGTTTTGTTTAGTTCTAGGTTTCACATTAAACCCTTGGCATATATGAATGACATGATCTTTCATTGATCCAGTGCAATTGGTAAAACAGCCTGGCATCCTTACAAGTAAGTATTCCTTCTTGCTACATGTAAGTGCTGCGTGACCTGGTAAGGTAACCTACTGAGCATGGAAAACCAAGACAATACATTCAGAGACCTCTCTGAATTCTGGCTTTATATGATTGCTACATAAATTATAAATCAACTGTTGCGGAGCCTAAGTGATGTTTAAATATCCATAATGCATTATAGCTCTTAAAGATTGAAACATTTTTGCATTAATAATAAAAGATATTTCAAAGATCAAATTTATGATTGAAGTATTTCAGAGCTGCTACCAAAGAAGCAACTGGGGGCCAAATAACACATACCGCTAACAACAGGCAGTTTTGGAAAAACACAATAAATAGATTAATAAGGCATCAGGCCTAGGCATTCCTATATCCAGCAGGCTGTGATGCACTATGATTCTGAATCCAACTCCAAAATGCTTCAATCTAAGATAATTAGGTACAGAGTCTAAGAAAAAAAACAGATGAACGAACAGTATTAATGCACTATGGTCCTTTTTAAAATAAGTCCATCAAACTAAGTAGTAACTGAGTTATTACAGGGTTTTTTCCTGTTCCCAAACATCTCTCTTTGTCCAGCTGCCTTCCTTTAAAGCAACCTAAATATTTTGCAGAGCTATATTTCAACTAAACAAACTTCCTTTAGATATTGGTAGTAGATATATAAAATAATGTCTTTAAGGAGAAAGATGAGCTGATCAAAATAATGAATTATGTCAGCTAGTAAGTGAACTTCAAATTCTTCTCTGGTCTAATCAGCGAAGAACTGATCAAGAAGGCAGTTTACTATTCATGCAGAGGAAAAAAAAAAAAAAAAAGACAAATCCAGAAATAGTAGGCTGCAGAGACAGATTACATGCCTCCCTTCTCTGTTGGATATCTGATATAAGAAAGCCATCTAGCGTTAACTTTTAGAAGTGAAAACTGCGCACAATAGAGCGAGAATTTCGCTTTAACTTCGCATGTCTTCTGCATCATAAAAAACAAAACGCGTTTCCTCTGGAAAAGCCAGGCTGAAACCAAATATTCAAACTCCTAATGCGTTAAAGTAATCCAGCGTCAAGTACTAGGCTCGTTTACTGGCCACCTTCGGGAACGGTAATAGCCGTATCCGAAATTTGTCAACTTCAGAGCTGTCTTTGTCAAGCCTGCGTAACGCGACTTCCCCCGCTCGGAGGACAGACACCAGCTCAGCAGAGCGCTGCGGAGCGCCACGCAGGAGGTACAGAGCCAGGAAAATGAAATCTAAACCCAAGTTGGTCTCAACTGGCTATCGCTTAACGAATTACATACCAAGTTTGGAGAAGGACCGCTGAACACGTAAGGGAGTATTACAAGATAACAAAGAGTGCAAAAGGATACAGGGTTGAGCCTTGTCTACTATAACTAAATAAAAAGCATTACAATCCTTTAGGGAAACTAAAACCTCTGGTATCCCAAATCCCTGGCGGCCCCACTCGCACGTCCCGCTCTGAAAACCAGCTCTACCCCAAAGATGCCCGATCTCGGCAAACTTCCTCCGCGATTGCTATTATTCCTTCGGGGGGCTTCGGGGAGGGAAGCAACGCGACGCGGGCAGAGCTCTCACAGCCGGCGGCAGAGGCGCCCTGCAGGTGACTACCCACCCCACCGGCCCCCGCCGGCGGTATTTACCCAGCAGATCACAACGGTGAAGGCGAGGTGCGGGGACGGTGTGGCGGCTGGGGCGAGGACAGGGTGCTGGGGAGGAAAGGGACCAGCGGCTCCCCGCCGCTCCCCTCCCTCCCTTCCCTCCCGCTGCCCTCTGTCCCCCCGCGGAGCCCGCAGAAGCCGAGATGCCCTCCTTCCCTACGGGCTCAAGGGGGGCTCCCAGTGGCACCTGAGGGAAGAGAAGGGTCCGTCCCCACGCCATCCTCCCCCGCTCCCCCGTCCCCTAACTGCTCCCGAGCACTTCCCGGCAGGGAAACCACTCGTACGCCCGCGCTCCCCCGGGCACCCCACCCGCCCGCCGTTCTCCCCCGCCGCTGCGGGGCACGGACGCGGTGGCAGGCGCTGCTCCTTACCTGGCTCTGCCGCTGCCTCTGCCCGCGCTCCGGCTGCTCCCGCCGCGGGACCCCCATGGCCCCCCCGTGCGCACACACAGGGTCCGCTCCCCGCCAGCGGCGCGCGCTCCTCCCCCCTCCCCGCGGGACACGCCGCGCGCGGGGCGCCGGAGCCGTTAACGGAACCGGGGGGCGTCCCCTGGGCTCTGGCGGGCTGGTCCGCGCGCCGGTCCTCCTCGTCCTCGTCCTCTCTTCCCCTCCCCCGCCTCCCCCTTCCTCGCGCTCGCCCTCTGCCTCGCGCTCTGCCCGGCGCTGGATCTGGAGTGCGCCTCCGCCGCCGGACAGGGAGGAGAGGCGGAGGGAGGGGCGGGCGCAGCACCGACACACACACACGCTCTCGCCTGCCCTCGCACACCCCCAAGCCCCACCTCTCCCGGCGGCCCCGCCTCCCATTGGCTTCGCTAGCTCGGCCCCGGGGGAACACGAACTCCCCATTGGCCATTCGTGTTGTCGTGCAACCAAAACACCAGGCCCCGCCCTGCGGCGTGCCCGCCGCCTTCCCTCCCTCTCCTTAGCCCACCGTGGCCGGGGTCGCCAGAGGGGATCCCGGGGCGCCGCGCGGTGCCCCCGGGGCCAGGCTGCGAGTTTGTGAACGGCAGCGAGCAACAGGTGGGATGGAGGGACGGAGGGAGGGCAGAGCACGGGGCCCCGGGAAGGACCCTACCCTGCAAGGAGCCGGTGAGCGCGGGCTGCCGGCCCGGCCCTTCAACTGGATCAGGCCCCCTAGCCGCTGCCGTGCCAAGCTTGGCCAAACCCCAGCGGAGCGCCGAAGCAGAGCGGTGGGAGGGCACCGCGGCGGCCCGGCCCCTGCGCCGCACGGCTCCTGGTCCTCGCTTTCAATACCCTGGACAACGCCGCCCGGCCAAGCGCGGCCTCTCAGCCCCGGGCGCCCCGCCGGGGCGGGCCGCCTCTGCCCCCCGCCGTGACCGCGAACCGCTGCTGCCGCGCTCGGGCCCAGCACCGCCCTCCCTCGGGCCCCTGCGCTCCCCGGCTCCTTCCCTCGGGAGCCCCGAGGGTGGCGATCAACGGAGTGACAGGGCCTCTGTGCTATTCCACCGGGCTGTGCATTGCCTCAGCGAAAGCCCCTCTGAGACGCTGCGGGCTTGCATTGGGGAGCGACCCTTTGGCTTTGTTCCCGTCCCGCAGTGCCTGTTTGGCTTACCTATAGCTTCAAACCAGAGGTACCTATAGCAAAGAAACACCTGGCTGTGCAGTCCTCCGAATCTCCCTGTGTGCTCTGCCTCCTGCATACCACTCTTAAATTGTAGACAGTCAGGTGCAGTGGTGCTTTCCGTCTGTGTTGTACAGCCCTGAACATGTTTAGTTTGCCTGCCAAATAAGCCATGGCTAGATATCCAGATTTCCTCCACCTCCTTCACGTGTTCTGGTAAGAAAACCAAAGTCTGGCTTTGGAATTTGAATTTCCCTATTTCTACTCTGCGGGCCAGTTCTGCAAGGGCCCATATCTTCAATCACAGGGCCCACTTCTACACAGATGTTGCAAAATAGAAGATGTTATCAGGGCTGATGTAGCTGCTCCCATTTGCTATGCCAAATGACAAGGCCTGCAAAATCATTGGAATACAGTCTACTCCCACAGAACCCTACAGAAACAGCCCAGGATTTATTTTTTTTTTCCTTCTCTCTCTTCTCTTGCTTTCCCCTCCACCCGTGCCCACCCCAGGTGAGTATGTAACTTTCTGGTTGTACCAGTTTGCTCAGCTCTGGAGAGCAGGCTGCATGTTGACATTTACTAGTATTCTGCTGCCTTGCAAACTTCTCCTCACTTGCCTACCCTTTGCTGGAAACAGCAGAAGGCTTTAGTGGAAAGGAACTGCCATGTGTGTGCCAAAGATCCAAAACAGCCAGGGCAGGCCAAATTTTCCATTTTAGTGTGTAACTGTTCCTTTAATATATATTTTAAATCAAGAAATACAGTTCACAGTCATAAATTTAAGCATAGGTTCATGCAGGCTGATTAGAACAAACTTTAAGGTGTCAACATTTACTCTAAACACACTGACAAACATTAACTTCATTAGGTAGTGTCTGGGCGACTTCTTGGGTGTTAATATTTTGGTTAAGATGGTATTTTTATCATTTCTACCCAAAATCACTAGTCCAGTTAGGCAGTCGACTGTCTCTGTACTAAAGCAAGGCCACAGGAATAATATTATTATCTTGACAAGGATCCTCAGAAAAAAAACATTGCGAGTGAAAGGGAGATTGTATTTTCCCACTTCAATGACGGTATAGATGGCGTCCTTCCTGGGAGGTTTCTTCCTTTATAAACTAGCCCAGGAAACGTCAATGGAAAGAGAGAGAATCAGGAGAGGTGTAAGTGTGCACAGTGTAGGCAGTACTTGTCTTTGATTTCTGTGCAGCCAAGTTCTCATTACTGGTGCACTCGCTGCTTATTTCCATGAGCCCCTTTTCATTCCCAAAAGAGCTGCCTTCCCAGAGCTCAGCCCCTGCTGCGACTGCTGCATCTTCTCTCCTTGCTCTTACGTTGGGCAAGAGCTCCAGCTCTTCTTTGAAGGAAAACTGAATGACCAGACCAGCTGTGCTCCAGACTCCCTTAGGATCTTCTTCTGCAAGAACCCTCCCCAGTCCTTCCTGATTTCTCTCTCGATGGTCTGGGCCAGCCCCGCTTGCCGCCGCGGCGCTGACCGCTGCCGCTTCCCGCCGCCAGGTGTCCCCGGCGGCCGCGCGCTGCCGCTGCCGGCGACGGGCCCTGCGCAGGGGCCGCGCTCCCACCCCGGTTTGCTGAACCTGCCCGCTTGATGACCACCCTGCCTGTGCTGCGGCTGGTCTGCTGCTGCCTGCATCGTCCGTGAAGCGACACTGTTCTTTTATAAGCTCGGCTAAATTTGGTGAGCAAACTTAGGGAGCTGGTAGCGCTCTGTACTAATGGGTAACAGAGCTGTAATACTTGCTAAGAACATGTAATATATGCTAAGAACAGTATTTGCATTTACTTACTGCGGTTTCTTTTAAAAGCTCGTTTTATAAAGCACTTGGGATGCAAATCAGCTTTCTCCAAGAATATTTTGGTGTTTCACCTAAAGAACACTATGCTTAAAAAAACCCTGACTGAAGTTATCTCTAAGTTATGACATTTCCTTATCCTCTGAAAAAATGCTAGTCAATCCCTACCAGACCGCAGTGGTGAGATTAACTCCTTTCTGCACAACGAGTGAATTCACCCCTCTGCATACTGTGCCCACAGCCTATGCCCACAGCTGAATTTGGAGATGAGAAACGCTCAGGCTTTCTGCCGTGTGGTGCCTCTGAGGCTGATGTCCCCCATTAAAGTACAAACTAACTACAGCACTGCCTGTGAGCAAAAATACTTTTCAGCTGACAGAATGTACTTCATGATGGAGCTGTGATACCTTACTTGACAGGTCTAAACATTTACATCCAACAAGCTAAATGTTGTTTAGGTTGCATTCCCAAAATTATACTTTACCTGCATGTTGACAAGATCCAGCACACTGATATGCATTAGGCTTTTGCTGTTAGGAGAGTCTGGAGGCTTGCCGTGACCACTGCTTTTTTCTTTTCTTTCTTACTTTTTTCCTTTTTTTTTTTTTTCTTTTCCCCTCTCACTCTCTCACTCCTCCAGTATCATTCCTTTTGGCTTCCAGGCTACCATCTGTGTACCCTCAGGGAGTCAACAAGAGAAGAACAAGGGCCAGAAACCAGAACACAGGTGAAAAGAGGTAAACAGGAACTTTTTGCAATATAAAGGGCTGTTCAAGCCTCAAGAGCATGAGAGAAAATGGGGTAAGAGGGATCCCTTGCTCAAACTAAAAACTGATAAACACAAAAATGTAGTTTAAAAAGGTGGGGAGAAAGGAGGGGACTGATTTTCCCCTCAGCTTCCCGGATACATGTATTTTACTTGCATTGCCTAGTGAAGCACACTCACTTGCTGCAGATTTGGGTTCAGTCACTTCCAGCAGGACAGTCCAGCCTGTGAAAATCTGGACCCAGAATATTATTGTAACAGTTCAGCTATGGGCCAGATAACATACAGGCAGAAGCTAGAGAGAAGACATCCCACAGGCCACAGCTTGGACAGCTCTGATTAAGAGATGCCAACTTTTTCCTGCAGTATCTTTTCTTCACTAAGCCACATTTAAAGCCAGTCTTCAGACACTATTAATACACAAGGAGTTGTTCCAACATCTCCTACAGACTGTTTGTTTCCAGTGATGTAAAGACAACTCCAACAACAAAAGTGGACTTTTCCATTCGTTGTTGGGGGAGTGGGTTGAAGTGGGATCCTTGGAAGTGGTGCAGGAGGTGGAGAAAACATCCGGTAGCCACATGATGAGGCAAGTTTTGCTGACACAAGGCACTCATGAATAGTCAAGCTGAAGACAGTTTAAGTTCATTTATTTCCTCAGCCTTGGGCACAAGCCTAGAATCCAGGTGAAGTAAGTAAGCGCTGAGCACAAGATCTCACCAATGCATAAAGATGTCATCTCACTCACAAATCTTTTTGCTGATGTTGCTCAGTATTTTCTGATGCAGTTAATGAGGGCAGGTGTTCTAGAAGGGAATTCTAGCTAGGTCTTTGGAGCAACCTCAGCTCCCTCTGGGCACACCAGAGGAAAGCTGTGAGCGGTAGCAGGGAGGCCACCACTGGCTTTACACTCTCTCTGTGAATCACTGTGCCATCCACAGGCTGGTGTCAAGGTCAGCACTGCAGGCTAATCCCCAGAGTTCATGCTTCTGTAGATCCAGCAGCCCCGGAGCCACATACACATAGCCTAGGGACACAAGAGCCCTTATTCCAGTAACCACAACTCTTTGGCAGTTTCTTGTACCTCCGAGTAGGCTTTTGCTCTTCTAACCCCAAGCTGTCCTTTCATTTGGACATGAGGTGGGTGAAACCATGTATTCACCATCTGTAAAGTGCCTATTTCACATGTTGCTCTTGAAGCACAAGCACAGTTTACCACAATATTCATATTTAATCCCAGTGGTTTCCCTAAACTAGGAGCAATTCAGTGAAACAAAACATCCTCTGTACCCTCTGTAACTGGTTTTAAAAGCCCAGATGGAGGAAAATACTATTGGTTCTTATTAGCAATATCCTTCACATGAATCCCCTACTAACCAAAGGAGAATACTATATTTCATCTCACTTCTTCTAGTTTACTTTCTACTGCCTCTCCTCTCTGTGGTTTACCAGCAGGAAACCACTGGAGGGGACATATCGAGATAAGATTAAACGACATAATATTACCATCTTTACTATAACCAGACTGACAGTTTTTGTGCTAGATGCCAAAATGAGATCCACAGCCTTTTTGGCTTCCATTCACAGTGAAAAGAAGCCATTCGTTTAATTCTAAACTATTTCACTAATTCCCCAACTACTTAACTTATGACAGGCCATTTTAATGATTATTTATTTTCACTGAAATGCACTTCAGACAGTAAGTTAGGTTCACCCTAACTGAAAGTAACAGGAAACAGAATCTGGGTGTCCTGACAGTGGACAGCTGTATCTCCAAGGGTAAGACTATGGCAAAGCAAGGCAGCTGTAATGTCTCCTCTGCGGAGAAGCTTTTGGAAAGCCACCAAGTGGCTTCCTTCTAGTGGTGGTGAGACAAGCATTTGCCTGGCTCTATACCTGAGAGTCTTTCAATGGACACAAAGCCTTAAGAGTACAGACATGAAAAAGAGTGGCAGATGGAAGCAGGAAAAAGGTGAATTTCTCTTGCGCCATGCTGATCAAACTGTACCATGGATATTTCTAGTCTGAAATCTCTATGTATTGTGATGCTGGGTAACATATAACCACCCTGCAGTAGTGTGAGTTGACTTGCATAAAACCTGTGAAATTTGCACCCATCACATACATCACTTTTACTAGGACTTTACTATTAGACAATAATAGTCAATATCTAACATCTATGTTCAGTTTTACTTGCAAAAAAACTCCCACAGTCTTTTATGGGATCAGTACCCTTCCACACTTCCGGCAGAGTGCTGCTGTGCTCTTT
Organism: Hemiprocne comata; assembly: GCA_020745705.1. Classification (NCBI taxonomy): domain Eukaryota; kingdom Metazoa; phylum Chordata; class Aves; order Apodiformes; family Apodidae; genus Hemiprocne; species Hemiprocne comata. The sequence goes on from CM036588.1 coordinate 33,103,531, forward strand.
ATCAGAAACCTTCAGTGACTTGAAAAGACCTCTCTAATCCCTTAACTGTTTCACAGATACTGAGACTGCATTCATTCCTGAGGAATTTCTCCTGCCATGTAATAGAAAGTTCACCCAGTAAGGGAATCTCCTCACTGTAAATAGGTTGCAACATCTGACTCTGCTGGGTTGGGAGGGAAAAAGACTGGAGTAAATTGGCATGATGAGGCATGTGAATGAAGTCAGCCAGGGAGAAAAGACAGCCCAGGCATCAAGAGACAGGCTGCTTCAGCACATCTCGTGGGCAACTTCTGCTGGCACGCCTCCTAAGGTCTGCTTCTTAGCTTAGGCAAACTGATCCTATGTACCAAAATGCCATTATAGTTATTACTCAGTTTGATTTTTAATATAACCACTCCTCTTTTTTTTGGCCGCTATTAATTTGACAAGCATGTTTTCTGGGACTGACATTTTCCAGATTTGGTTTTAGAACATGACAAGTTCAGGGTATTTGAAAGATGAAAGAAGATCAGCAGAGCTGTTAAAGCATGTAAAGATTATTTTCCACATGATCCAACCAGAACTTTTGCACTTGAGTAGCTCAGAAAAATCTGAAATTAGGAACTGTAAACATAATTATTTTGTAAAAATACTTTTCTCTTGATAGAAAAATGTTCAGAGCTAATTTTTAAAGAAGTTTTAAAGAACTGGCATTTCTTAGTTGGCAGTTTTACTATGTTCAGTAAGACTTTCACTTTAAGATGCTTTAAGGAGATATAAGTGGATGGGTGGTTTCTCAAATGAAATAAAAAAGTTGTATACATTTAAACTAGATGGTTCTTTCAACAACTGAGGCAGGGTGAAAAAGAGAAGATACTATGGAATCACTATTGATCTCACTACACTAACCTAATTTATTTGGGGAAGACTTAAGACAGTGATGGAAAGTATGGAAAATCCATTGATAAATTGATCTTTGTTAAGGACATTCTACTGCAAGAAAATTTGTTAATATCTTTTCCATCTCCCATAACTTCTTAGACTTTAAAGCTTTAAAGGCTCATTTGTGATAATCTAGTCTGAGCTCCTGTATATGACCCGCTATTGAACTTCTATTAATTCATTTTTATTTCAACTAGGTGTCTTCTAGAAAAACTTCCAGTTGTTCTATATGTATTCTCATTGATGGAAAATTCACTGAAGTCCTCGGTAAATTGTTTCAATTATATTAACTGTTAAAAATGTGGGCCTTATTCCTAGTTTGAACTGCCCTCCTTTCAGTTAATGCATGTTGTTACACTTTTGTCCACTATACTGGAAAGTTCATTCATGCTGTGTGCTCAGTGCTGGTACATATAGACTGTAACTGTGTTAGTTCTCAATCAGTTCTACTATAAAGGAAATAGGTCGCACACTCAGAGTTTTTTGCTATGATCTGTTTTTCATTTCCCATAATAATTCTCATGGCTTTTCTCTGAATTTTTTCCCTCTGAGCTCATTCTAAATTCCTTCCTGAAATACAGGAGAATGTAGATGCCATACTGTCAGTCAAGAAGCCCAGGGAGGTATCTTCCTCAGGCATGGATCTTTGTTAAGTTGCTATTGAACTGTTTAGTTACTTTTCAATTTGTGCCAATAGAATCTAAGGTCCCATTCTACCTCTCATCTCTCAAATCCTGTTTTTCAGGCATTCATTTTGAAACAACAGAATGATGGGAAACAATGATGGCTTATTCTGTAGGCCTAATACATAGCATTGCTCTGCTGACCAGCATTTGGAGTTGAAATACAAAACATTTTAATCCACAGAAGGATTACAGAAGTCATTTGTTTTAGTTCACCAAACTATATCTAGTGTAATCAAAATGCAAATTCACTTACTTGTGATGGTTCACACATGGCCCAAAGCTCTATTTAACTCTTTATCTTTGGGGTTATGCGGTAGATGATGAAGCCTTACTTGGATCACATACACATGAAATGAATTTCACTGTTCAGTCTGGCTCACATGAGAGAAGCAAAGGTGAGTAATCTTGAACCTGGGCCTCATAATAACATCTGAACTTCTGCTCTTGTTCTGTGCTGTGACATCCCACTGGTAGCACTGTTTTCTACACTTTGCTAGCAGAAAACATTCCCTTCCCTACCCTGAGGATCATTAGAGCCTAAATGTCTGCCTTTCATTTTATGGCATATGCAACATGTATCTGATATATCTACTAGTGGTCTTTGGAGAAGGCACCTGCTTCTGCTCACTGAAAACTACTGGAAAGAATGATAACTTGGATTTTAACTGCTCAAATGCTTGAGGAACCTGGACACACCCTTTGCCCACATAGCGTGTCTCCTGGTATTTTGTAATGGCTGTATCTTGTCTTTCATCTACCTCAGTAAACTGTGAGCATTTTTCACAAATTATCTCTTCTTTGTCATCCACAGCTACATTTTCTCCTTTTGCAGCCTGCTAAATTGGTAACAGTGTAGCATGAAACAAAGAGTTTCTGACTCATCTAACATGAAACATCTAACAGCTTGGTGAGGTATGTTTTTCTGCTGTGACTCTTCACCTGGCACTTGGAGTAGTATAACATTACCTTTATGTTTCTTCTGACGCTGCATTAAAACTCATTAATTCATGGGGTACTCTTCTTCAGAAATGAGCAGGCCCTAAAAGAAACATTGCAAATATCCTCAGGCTTCTATGTTAGTTAGTTATAAGCAATTAAAACAAAATTCTGGAGTTCTTTGACCTGATTCTGCTCTGCTCTAACACTTTCTCTGCATTACTTCGGCAGTGAGGCTTGGCACCCCAGGGGAGCTGGGACAATGGCAGCTTTGCTCATTTGTGTGCCCACTCTGGGCAGACTTTCTGCACAGTGGCAACAACAGGTTTGAGCAGGAAAAGCTCAGTGTAGTCAACCCAAGAGGGAACATTATAGTGGAAGCTTTATCACTTAGCCAGCTGATGTCCATTTGAGCAGGTCTGCTACCCACAGCTACTTCGGTGGCCAGTTTGCAAAATTATCCAGTCACTAGGAGACACATTTGCCCTGCCAGACCTGGAGAAGAGGGACATTTCAGGTTGTCTGGGCTGACTGATTACACTGGTGGGGCACCACAGGAGGGTTATGACAGACACATCACATTAGCTGAGCCCTGCTATTATCAGTTGCAGCTTTAACTACATGTGTATTTAAGAAACTTAAGAATACATCTGCTTCTTTTTTTTTTTTTATCTCAGTTTTATTATTTCCATTTATTGCTGTTGCTTTTTCCATTTTATTCTGGAAGGTTATTTTATGTGAATTACTGACAGCCTGCCCCTGTGGACATAGGAGAACTGGAGCTGCCAGGCAACCACAAAACCTCACACTTTTGGCCTGATGGAATGCTTACTGATGATATAGGAATCTTTTTGCTTTCTTTAGTGGGTTTTCTATCAGAGTCTTATAGCCAGAATGTGCTACACAAAAAAAGGAGAGGTAAGGTACACAGCTTTCAAATGTCAGAGAACATTGGTCTTTTCCCTCTCTTCTCCTCCCTGCACTAAAAACATCTCACTGGTTCAGAGCTTTGGAACAGTTAAAAATCACTATGGAGTTGGCCTAAACTTGGAGAGGCTTCCCTAGAGCCAGAGCAGGAGGTGTGCCAGCCAGATGGTGCACTGCAGCACCCAAAATAGCAAGCTCTGCTGAAGGGTAGGTCTGTAGAGCCTGGTAGTGTAAGAGTCACGGTGCTGCTTTCAGGACACATAGGTCCATGGTGCTAAATTTAGTCATGCACATTTATCACTGCAAACTTGGTCAAAATTGGGTCTTTGCATGGTGTGTCACAGAACAATGCAAACATCCCTATCTCCTTTTTTCATTATTTTATTGCTGTTATTCCATTTTGCCTTCTCTCCTTTACAAGTCAGATGCAGATGAAATGAAAAGATCATTCATCCATTAAATAGATCAGTGGAACAGTAGCACACACCACGGGTTTTTGCCTGTTTCACTGGTTGGTTGATAATGTAATTACACTTTGCATAATAGCCAATAATGAGCAGGCATATGAATCAAGTTTCCAGGGAGTTTTCCAGAGATTTAGTAAATGAGGTAGTGACACTCAGGTAATCTCCTAATTCTTGTTGCTTTTGAAAGGCTGGTATTTCTGTAGATGCTATCTTCTGAGTTCTGTTGAGCAAGCATGACTGTACAAAGAGAGAACTGTCTCTTTCTCTAGCCTACTTTCCTCCTCACACACATTACAAAGGGAGATTCTGGCCACTCAGAAAGATCTCTCTCAGTGCAGTGAGGTATACGGCCTCTCACCTGTCGAAACAATGTCACTCCATGGTGAGTTATAGAAGAGCTGTAAATTATCTTTTGTTTTTGCACTGTGCCTTTCATCTTTCCTTGAACAGGAACTCCCACCTCATTTTGCATATGCTCATACTGTGGATGGAGCCAAGCCCAGATACTCATTTCAGAAGTGACCACGAGCTCTTTATTTCAGGTTACTTCAAACTAGAGAAGGGTTGGGAAAACAATTCTGAAGGACCATGTAACTCCACTCAGTAAAGGAACAAAGACAACTCAAAATAAAGGAAAGGAAAATGCATTTAGTCTGGTTATTTGTTTTGGCAGTTGAAAGTTAATTTTAATTATGTCTAATGCCTCATGAAGTGCTGTCTTACAGCCAGTTGAAACAGGCCACTGTTGAAATAATGAAGACATAGTAACATAAAATAATGCTTCTGTGTATACTCCTAAATCTGTCCTGAGCAGTGAGGAAGATCAATCTTTCCTCATGCAAACTGCAGCTCACTCTGGTTAAGTGCTAAATATAGCAAGGCAGCTTTAGCTCTGCCATCTCTGTCTAGCTCCCTGAGAACAGTTGTTTCACTGCATGCAATGCAGCAGCCTGGGTGCTGACCTGCTTTGGACAGTGGTGAAGAAAAGGTGGGAGCCAGCACCCTTTTTCATACGGGCCACTCCTGAGGAAGTCAAACCCAGTTGCCAGCCTTGCTCACAAGTGTGGCACAAGGCATCCCACACTCAGGCCAGGGCAGTGCAAGGACCTTGTGAGAGGAGAGCATCTCCCCAGGACTGGCCTACAGGGATCTTGTCCTTTCTATGCTGAGAAGCTTTTTGGAAACAGTCTAATACTGGGTTCATGAGCAACCAGGTGTCATGTTTAAGGCATGGAGCACCTTCTCTCCTAGTCCCCAGCAAGCTGCCTCAGCTCTACCACCACCTTTTGGCAACCCTATAGGCCAAGGATGCAGCAGCATTGCATTGCAGCAGAGTTGCAAGGTACTACATACTGGAAGCAGTGCTGCTGCAAGCAGGATGGGTGCTGAAGAAAAGTGGTGATCATGGGGTGCTAAATCAAGGATTCCAGCACAGACAGTGGCCCTGAGGCAGGTTTCCAGTGGACCTGCAGGAATCCTTTGGGAAGAAGTGGAGAGAAAGGAGAGGAAGATAAAAATACCCTTAGAGGAATGAAGCCTTCTTGCAGAATGGCTTAGCAAACCCCAACATGGGAGACTGATTCACTTCTGCAGTCTGCCCTTGGCTGTGTGGGACTAGTCAAGAGTCTTGTGTTTTCAGACAGAAAGGTACAAAACATGCTTAACCTCCCCCTGTGCTCCAGAAGTCATTACCTAGCTGGCATTGCTTCTCTTTAAATATCACTGCTAGCTCACTCACCTTAGCCCAGCTCCCTGTGAAATTAGCAGTGAAGCTCCCATCACCTTGAATCAGAACAGGATCAAGGCCAGGACAGATTAACTTTTTGAATCTCTAATGACACCAAAATGGAACTTTTTGTTTGCATAGCACGGTCTTCTTTTAAATAGCTACACGCATGTTTTGCCTGAAGTCAAAGCCCAAGAGATCTGTGACCAACAGACGTTACCCATGAGCTGCTTGTGCTCTGCTGTTGAGTTCCAATGCACTGGCAGGGGAGGAGAGATCTCTTTATAAAACTATTTAATTAGGAAACCAGGAGGACCTCAAGAGCAGCAAAGAATACTGTATAAAGAAACTCGAATAAGCTCTGCCCTCTGTAGGAACAGGAACCTTTGTTGCATGCCATTCATAAATTGTGTTACCAGCATTATTATTATAATAGTATTTTAATATTTTATTGGATTTACCTTCACAATTATACTATGAGGAGTTGAAACATGTTCTCCCTATTTTACAGAAGGAAATGGTAATAGAAGGTAAGTAAGGGACATATTCAAGGTGACAAGGAATCTTTGACACAGCCAAGAACTGAACATGGGTCACCAGTGTCTTGCTCTGCTTCCCTCCTCTCTCAGGCTGCAGGGTCAGGACTCAGCAGGGACTGTGCACAGGGCAGTGCTGGGCAGAGGACACTGCACTGGCAGAGTGAACCATGGTGCTGTACCCAACTAAGATTCCTATGGGTCTCAGCAGCAGAACAGCTCTGTGCTGCATTTTTATGTTGTTCTGCATATCTAAAATAGTTTCTTGGGTATTTCTATCACAGCACAGCTGCATAAGCCAACATCCTGCAACTCTCTGCCAGCCTTACATCTGGATGCTCTGGACACTGGAAGATCAGCCAGCACTGAGGAACCTGAAGGTGAAATAAACCCAGCATTTGTTGCTCCTCTGACAGTGCCTACAGGTTTCATTACTATAAGATCCCACCTGGAATTATTTGGAAAGTCAAAGAGCAGTAACAGAAACTTGTTCTAGAGGACAGGATCTGCTGTTGAAACAACTGACAAGACTATAAGAAAATCAAAGAGGGAAGAGAGAAATAAGAATGGGGAAAAAACAGAATAAAGTGTACTTTGTGAGCCTGAAACAGGGTTACTTAAGGCTTGATGGTGATACTCTTCTTCATACTTAATGGTACGTTAGTGCATGTGGGGGTAAATTATTACTGACTTGAAGGCATCAAAATCAGATCCATCAGGCTCTAGAAGTAAGAAAGCTACTGTCTGGAAACATCCTCTAAAATTAACAACTCAGTGAAACTGTTTTAGCATGGGGAAACAGGTCAATCTTTGAATTTATTAAGCAGATGATGCTTTGAAATGGCCTCTGCTGATGCTTTTAAGAGTGATTCACAGATATGCTTTAGAAGCAATGTTTGAATTGAGAAAGAAAAGAGGCTGCACACTAAACATATTCCAAAAGAGAGAGCACACCCAAATTTAGCTTCAGCTTCTCTTTTTTAGTCATCTGGCAGCAATGGGAATGGTGGATACAATCATCTCATGTAGCTTAAGCTGTCCAAAAAAGAAAAATAAAAATTGAGAAAAGCTAGGCACTGTATTTTGTCTCTAAAATATTCTGAGGCAAAGCAGTAGATGACACTGATACTGGACACCTGCTATGTTGCACCTGATGGTTCCTCCAGGTAAAAAAAAAAATTGTTCAATGAACTCTCAAAAAAGTTGAGTCAAGCCTTGTAGCAACTCCAATTACATACCTTTGAATTTTTTGAGACAAACACTAACTCTTTTGCCAGGAGGCTGCAAGCAGTGGAGAAGAAGGTGTATATGTTACAGTTTCTTGAATAAAACACATAACAGGCACTGTGGAAAGAGGAAGACATATTAAAAAAAATAAAATTGTGGATTCAAGCTTATAAAAACTTGTCATTTTAGCAACTCTCAGCATGAAGGAATGTATTTTCCTGCAAAAGAGACTCATACTAGGACTACTAATGTATCCTCTTTCTATGCTACCTTATTACGTTCATAAACTGCAGTCTACCCAGGATCTTTTTTTTCATTTTATTAATAGCAGTGAATAAGCATAGATCTTGTATGTGTGAGTCTTGTCAACTGCTTGATTCAAAAATTTCAGGAGGAAAGAGCAACTAATTAATACAGAAGCCACTTTCAAACTAGTAAAACTGGAGTTCAAAAGGACAACTCAGATGAGAGGACATGGAGAGACTTTCACTGGAGTGCCTGTCCCAGCAGAGGGGTGAGCACAAGGCCTCCTCTCCCACATCACCATTAAGGCACCATCTATCTGTTCTCCCTGACTACACATGGGGGAGGCTGCCAATCCAGCCAGCAGCACGGTCAGCCTTCTGCTCCTCAAACAAAGCCACAACAGTGATGTTGAGACCAAGGGAAAATCAAACAACCCCGGTCTGCCTAAAAAGATAAAAACACATGGGCAAGATGAGGAAAGCATTGCTAAAATGATTGGGAATGCCCAAAGTGAAGAAAATGGATAATCAGCGACATAAGGCCTGAGTGTCCTGTCATGCTGGTTCTGTGTTAGCATAACTCTGCTGACTATGAAAGAGTTGCTTCTGATTCAGACTGAACTAAGCACTTTGTGAGCTTTGTGAGTAGCACCATAAGAAGGTCTGAGCTTACTGTTGATCCTGGTACACCTCTGTGTACCTGAGTCATGAACTGGCATAAGAGTCAGGACTTGAGAATCCTTGGATCTTCCTCACCCACTCTTCTCAGTAGACAAACCAAGCCCGTACTCAAGTTACTCTCTACAGGGGGACTGGTTCAGCTCTTTCTGAGAATACCTGTGATTGAAGTACACTTTCTTTATTTTCTGCACTGCAGAACCAAGTCCATGTTCAGTCGATTCATTCATCTGGTTCCTTGCTCTTAGTGCCTCCTTTGTACGAACACCAGTGTTGGGCAAGCACATTCAAGTGACCCAGCAGATAGTACTTTCAGGTGAGGTACTTTTCAGATGCATCTGTTCTCCTATCTGATTTATTATAAGTCATATCAATGTTCATGCCACCACAAAAGAGGCAGCAGCAGGCACATGTGGTTAGGAAGGGTTGGGAAGGGGAACATGACCCCATGGCAGCACAAGTGACAGCACAAGTTTATGTCAGATTAAAGTAACATACTTAGTAAAATGCAAACTATTTTTTTTTCTTTCATCAGCTTTTGAGAGAAGTTCCATGGTTGTAGTTTTACTAGTGTCCTAGAAACACTGACAAATTCTGCCCTGTTTGGAAGTCTCACAGTAGGGGTATTCCTTCTGCTGCCTTCAGGACAAGTGCCTGTATTGAGCAGCAATAGTATCTACTCTTAAATGTAGCCATGAAATTTTAGTGGTGAAAATGCGAATGAATGTCATGACAGTTTATAAACTTCTCTCTTCTGGTTCTGGTTAATGGATCATAAATTCAAAGAGCTAATCAGCCAGAAAGTGCCATTAACAAATTATATACGTACAGCAACAATCTGAACGGATTCTTGTATCTTAAAGAGGAATTTCCTCCAGGAATTTAATGTGAACTATTTTAGTCCTCTGTGTCTCTCCACCAACAACATATTAAATAACACCCAAAAGGAGTTTCAGCTGAAAGTTAGCACACATTGAATGTGTTAGATCTAAAGACAAATAAGATTTTCATTTCAGCTTTAAAAAACCAGAAATCCTATGGTTAGTTTATTTTTGCATTGCAGGCACATCCTGAGGAAAATAACTCAACCAAAGGATTGCCAAGAGCCAGCTCTTATCTAGAGGACATGAAATGGAAGTGTTAATAGCACCAATACATAGGTGTCAGTGTCACTGCAGTAATTGCACTACAAGTCAGAGGCTGACACCTTCATAAAAGAAAGTGTCAAAACAGCAGAAATCAAGGCTATGAGATTTTCTTCACTTACAATAACAGGCCTCGAACGAGTATTCAAATGTTCAACTGAATTCTGCTACTGTATTTAAGATGACAATTAAAACTGACCTCTTTTCACTAAAAAAAGTGCATGGAATTGTCATGTGTCACGATATAATCAGGATAGAAGTAAAGGGAGTAAATGCAGTAGGTTTATCTACCCCAGGTGAAAAGCACTCACGGTCTGTGAGCCACCTGTTCCCATGGAGGTGAGGCTTTTTCTTACTATGGAACAATGGCATTCCCAATGTTTCTGATGAAGTCACCTGGGGATCAAGATTTTTTGTAAAAAAACAAACAAACAAACAAATGTGCCAGAAGTTGCAAAAGCATTCACAAATCTATGTAAAATGCAATCTTAACAAAATGGGATTTGTAACAAATTTGTAAATTTGTAAATTTCTTACAAATTTAATTTGTAACAAAAGAGGTTCTTCGGCTGTCTTATTTTTTTTCTTTTTTTAATCTGTGGTGTTCTTATTTCCTCTGACCAGAACTGGTTGGAAGGCTTTGGACTTCAGGAATGTTTGCCTGAACATCTGAAAATAAGTGAATGCAAATAAAAGAAAAACAAAGAAGAAAATTTATTTGAAATGTTTTGATTTTGATAAAGCAGCAAAAGATTTAGGATTAATATTCTTCTTTCTGCCTTCAGTAAGTCTTTCACTAAGAATTCATAGTTTATTTTGTGTCACAAAAAAGGAATTAATTACTCTTAACCTAGAATATGTAGGTAGAAATTAGGATCTTAGCCCAATCTAAAGTCAAATGACTATTGCTAGCAATATGACTATATATGAGTGATTTTCTGACCATCTCAAGGCAAAACAGTCATGATGGACTGAGACAGATTATTCAGTCATTGCCCTTGATCTTTGATCCAAACATTGATTTCTGTATGGGACTTCTTTGCATTCAACTCTTTGCTGTCTGCAAAGTGAAATTCATAAACAATGGTAATTTCGTCAAGTTTAGGGAAATAAAACACAGGCAAATGGGATGATCAGACATGATCAAGAGATAAAAGCAGAAAAAAACTGGACATGTTTTTACTCTCTGTCAACACAGCTGCTGAGAGTAGAGAAGGGAGCATCTTCTAGTTCCATGCTCATTTTTGCTCACTCATGTGGCAAGCTGCAATGGCATCACAACAACAGTCACGGGCATAGAGTACAAACCCAGGGAGCACTTTGAAAAGGCCCAGCTTTGTGTCTGTGCTCTGGTAATAGAGCTCTGGTAAGAGGTGAGCAGAGAAGAATCTAATGAGGTTCAACAACAGCAAGTGTAGGGTCCTGCACCTGGGGAGGAAGAGCCCCATGCACCAATATAGGTTAGGGGTGGACCTGATGGAAAGCAGTTCTGAGGAGAAGGATCTGGGAGTCCTGGTAGATAGTAAATTATCCATGAGCCAGCAATGTGCCCTTGCTGTCAAGGGGATTCCCAATGGAATCCTGGGTTGCATAACAAAGACTGTGGCCAGTAGGTTGAGAAAGGTCATTCTCTCCCTCTACTCTGCCCTGGTAAGGCCACATTTGGAATACTGCATCCAGTTCTGGGCTCCCCAGTTCAAGAGAGTCCAGCAGAGGACAGCAAAGATGACTGGAGGCTTGAAGCATTTCTTTTATGAGGAAAGGCTGGGAGAGCTGGAACTCTAGCCTGGAGAAGAGAAGGGGAGACTGAGGGGAAACTTTATTAATTCCTCTAATTATGTAAAGGGTAGGTGCAAGGAGGATGGAGCCAGACTCTTTTCAATAGTTCTCAGACAGGACAAGGGGCAATGGGCATGAGCTGGAACACAGGAAGTTCCATTTAAATATGAGGAAAAACTTCTTTACGGTGAGGGTGACAGAGCACTGGAACAGGCTGCCCAGGGGGGTTGTGGAGTCCCCTTCTCTGGAGATATTCAAAACCCACCTGGATGCAGCCCTGTGTAATGTGCTCTAGGGGATCCTGCTTTAGCAGGGGAGTTGGACTAGATGATCTCTAGGGATCCCTTCCAACTCTGACAATCCCATGATTCTGTGAACTGTATTATTGCTACAGAGCTGCCAGTATATGCCATCCCGAGGCAAGCAACTTTTTTAGAAGTTGATACAGGCAGAAGGAGGAAGAAGGGGAGGTGGGCAACTTGTAAGAATAAGTTAAAAGAAGGAGGGAGAAAGAGGGAAATAGAGGGGGAAGGTGGAAGAGAAGGGTTGAATGGAGACCCATTTTCTGCTCAGTACTGTGGAGCATAATGAAATCAGGCTGTCCGGGGCATCACTTCCAACATCCACAGGGGCGTGCCCCAGGCCTGTCTTCTTTGCTCCCCTCCTGCTGGCTGCCGGGTAAACGAGAGACCTTTTCTTCATTGACTTTTATTTCCCTCTTGCTTCCTTGAGTTATGAAGGCTAGAGACTGTTAACAGCTACAAACCCAAGTTGATCTTTAGTGGAAAAGCACTGACTCGAAGTATGCCAGCATGAAGCTCTTCTTGCCTTCAGAGCAGTTTTCAGAAGCTTTTTGCAGCCAGGCATCCACCTGCAGAATCTATCTATGCTACAAAACACTTCTGGGTTTATGCTCCAGCACACTTGTAGGGCCCCTGCGTTAAGTCACTGATGCAAATCATTAGTGTTGTCATCTATGTACACCACTTCCCAGAAGCACCGGAAGAAGTATAACCAAAGTGTGTGAGGGGGGTTGCTTTCCTGGTCCATTAGGTAACAACTATTTTCCATAGATGTCCCTGCTCAGAATAACGTAGACACCACTCACCCCAGCACTCTCGACACAAAGAGTGCTCATGAAACAATCACTCCTTCATTTGAAAGTCTAAAGGACATTGAGCTCTTCCAAAAATCGAGGGAATCCTGTTGTAGGGTAATTCCTTCATATTGGAACCCATGAGAAGTCAATTTTCATTCAAATTTCACCTGTGCAATTCAAGAAATCAGTGTCAAGAACTTTGGTTAGTACAGAAATGGGGGAGCAACAGAAGCATGGTATGTTTTGCAGGTAGCAAAGGCTATTCTGGCCTCTGCAGTGGGGAAGAGATGGATACTTTGGGTGAAGGTGACACCTTCAAAAACAGCGAATGGAAAACTACAAGCATAACTCCTCACTCCCCAGACCCAGCTCTGTTACTGCCTTAGTGAACTAGGATTTACTTCTGGATGTATTTTTAAACTGAGAAGTTGCTCTTGTATTTGAATTTATATTTGAAAAGAAAGCTGCAAATTGAAAAAACTCCCTAATGTACCCACCCCCACACTGCAAATCGTCATTACATTGCCTTCCAAGGACGCAATTAAGTTTCAGTCCTGACTGTCTTAAAGCCAAAAATCCAGTCCTGAGGTTTATTTGAATTTAACCTTTTTTCCCAGCTCTGAATACTGCACTGTGTAATTCTGCAGAAATATATATATATATATATATATAAAATAAATAAATAAATACATAAATATAAATGCTGTAAGCTCTAGGTCCAGTTTCCAAAAAGAAAACCTGGCAGGGATTTTCACAGAAGTGCAAGTGGATATTCTGTTAGTTGGTGTATTTATATTTGAGATTTTCTGTGGCTTTCACATATCTCAGCACCTCATAAGGATTAATCAATTTATCTTTACAAAACCAAGTGGCACAGCCTGGTCACCTTGGGCCTGTGTGTTCAGTCTGTTCCTTGTAACTTCTGCTTTCCTTCTCATTTGTTGCCTTCCTGACCTCAGCCAATGCCCAATTTTAGCAGGATCTACTCACTGCAAACATGTGAACCCTCTGTCAACATTTCTGTAAGACAGACCAGAGCTCTTATTCCCAACAGTCACAGATACACTGAACAACTTCTCCAAGATCAGAAGGAACATCTGTGGCTGAGGCAAGAATTATCTTGTCTGTCCTGAAACTCAGTCCAGTGTTTTAACCACATAACTTTATTATCCCAGTAAATAATCAATGAGGCAGCAAAGTATGGAGGGAGGACTTAATAAGTCATCCTCCCAGGTGCTGACTGCACCGGTACCTCTCGGTCAAAGGAGGATGGTATGGGTGACCTTATGGGCTACAGATTCTTTTATCTGGTGTCACAGCTCTGGAACAACAAACTCAATTAAATTTTCCTGCAGCGTGCCTATGTGAAGCTCTACCTTAAATAAAGCAGTAATGTCAGTCCGATAAAAATTAGGTAAGTGGTCAAGATGCAGAAGTTACCATCACAAACGGTGCTTGCTGGCATTGTTAATTGATTGCTAGAGAGGCTAGGGGTGTGTGGATAATGTGAAGTAGTAATTGCAAACTACCTGCCAGGATGGAGTATGGAAGCCTGCATCCATGTGGCCAGGGTCACAACTCTGTGCATAAGTAAATTATTACAGTAGTAAGGACTGAGAAGCATAAGCATGAAGTTCACCCCAGCAGAAAAAGTGAAGAATAAAAAGAAACAAACCAAAGAAGGGAAATCAAAGCCAATGAGTGTCAAAGTTAGTGAGTTTCCCAAGAGAAGTGCATACAATAGTACTTAGGCACTAGCAACACAAGAGTATTAATTTCTTGAAAATCATTTGAAAGCAAACAAATGTTCTTTGACCAATAGAGTGCTGCTCCTAAGTCAGAGGGAGTGCTTTTGTCTCTGTATACAAAATTTTGAACTGATTTGCACAGTCGGCATTTTGTCTTCCTCTAATTAGACTGCCCTAAACCTGAGCATGAATCTTGAGTTCTCAAGGTTGAACATCTTTTCCCTCTGAGATGCATGCTTTGGTTTCTCATGCCCATGTAATTTTATGGTCTCTGCTTTTCCTTCCTTCTAAGCTTTGGTCTTTTTCATATCAGGTAGAAGCAGCATCACCTATAGTAGAAAAATCTTTAGCTGTCTCATTCATTCCAAACCACTACTATCCAAATGGATAACAATAGTTAAATCAGTTAGGGGTACATTGACCTCAAAAAAGTTATGACTTTTATACCAGTGGAAACACAGGACTATGTTTTTAGACAGTATCAAATGCAATTTCCAAATCAACATGGCATTTAACTTTTCCTACCTTGGTTGAAATATTTTACCTACTCTGCTGTGGCTTGAATGGTTGCAGAAGTTCAACATGTACAGTGACTTTAAAGTAGCGATGCCCAAAGGCCCTTACTAATCAGGATCCTGCTCTCTTTAATGCTTTTAAATGTACAAGAAAAGGAAATGGTTTGGGGAAAGCTTACAATCAAATGAGTAGGCAACACCATCAGGCTTGTTCTAATGAGGGAACTGGGAAGCGTACCAACAGTTCATGTTAAGTTTTAAACACCATTCCAGTTGGTAAAATGGAAAGGAGTAGGAAAATCTGCCAACTCTTTTAAGAAATTGTATGCACTACCCAAAAAGAAGAACTTCACACTTCAGCTCAACCTACTGAGTAGAAAAGGCCTGTGTAAAAAGCCATAAATTAAAATCTTCCCTCTCTCCAGAACTGACCATTCAGATTCTTACGCCATAGCAAAATAATTGTAGCTGCAAATAGAAATCCTGATTGCTGTAAAATATGAAGACCTTTTAAAAGACAAGCGTCTCTCAAGGAGAGACACAGAGGTGAAGGAACTTTGCCTAAGATCTCTCAGCTGCCCCTGGCATGGCCAATGTACTCACTGATCTCATGGCCAATAAAAAGCAACAAGATCCCACTCTGCCTCCTTTTAAAGATTTAGGCTTGGAGGTGCAGACACTGTCAGGAAAACTTTGCACAAAGAGGCAACTTTTTTTCAAGTACTTTTCCCTGGATGCTGGTAGCACTAAATACCCCTGTAGCCCATCCTCATCAGGAAATAAACAAAGCAACTGATTTTCCTAGACTGAATTCTACACGTCGGTATAGCTTGATTTATACACAGGGAAAACAACAAGGCCATTAAGGATGAAAATAATTGAACACAAGGGCAAGGAGGAGGAATGATGTCAACACAACCGATAGAGTGATTTTTCTCTCCTTATAATCCCTACTTCTTGCAGGAGATTTATGAGCTTGAGGAAATCATAAAACTGCGGGTGCAAAAAGACAGGCTATTGGGAAGAAGAGGAAGAAGACTTAGATCTTTATTTTAGCCCCTGCATCCAAAGGGTACAGAAACAATGATCCTATGTGTTATTTTTCATTTTCAAAAGGATTTGCATTATTGCCTAATTCATTCTCATTACTACCCTCAGAGAAAATAATAATGGCATAATGTGGTTACAATAAAGGCTTTGGACAATTGGTTCCAACAGTTTCTCCATTTTAGGAGGTAAAACCACCTTCTACTTATTGCCTGTAACAATTTAAAATCACTCTATCTATGATGCAATATTTTATACATGTGAGTGTTTGATAGGTTTGGGGTCTGAGTGTTTTGTCCCACGGCATGCCTAAAGGTGGATAAGTCATGTCTAAATCAATGAGATATCAGTTCATTAAGTAATTTAAGTACATGCCTAACTTCAAGGTATGTACCTGATTCAAACTGGGCCCTCCTGAAAGCATTTTTCCATGTCATCTGGAGGGTAGAGAAAATTCAGTGGAAGGATTAGGAAAATTGTAGGAAAGTATTTCATAGCAGCTGAAAATTCCTACCTCACTTTTAGGGATAGAGAGGAGCCCTGGGACAAGAAGTGGAGGGGTAACATTCCCCTCCCTTAACTGTAGATGACTGCAGTTTAGACATGTACACCTCAACTACCCTTCAGGGTGTCTCTGTAGTCAATGAAGAAACAGGATTTTTAAGTGCAGCTGTGATCAATCTCATCCTAAGACAGATGGTAGGACAGGGAAAAATCAATCATAACCTTTAGGCACCTCTTTCTCTCAATTCGTTATGAAGAAGGCTATCCTAAAGGCAGGCACCTACACTGCAGTTGTCCAGCATCAGGTCAGATTAGATCCTCTTCTTCTCCACAGGAGGAAACTCTTACACAAATGCTTGGAATCACATTTGTATTTTCTTTGAAGTAGTTTCAAATTCTACTTTTGCCTCTAGTCATCCATCCTTCATGGGATCCACCCTTCATAGGATCCATCCTTCTGATCCTATGCTGTTGAAGATCCCCAAATGAGCCTGACATTGACAATGTGTACTTGCCTACTCTTTCTTTTGTGACAGTGGCACAACCAACTGCAGCAGCTGGATACCAGATGTGTCCTCAGCATTCAGCCAGGAATCCTGCAGCTGCCAGAAAAATTGGTTTAATATTTAGAAGCAAAATGACTGTCAAAGCCAATGAAGTGCAGTATCACTTGTATGGATCTATACTCTTCAGTACCAAAAATACAATTCTGTCAATAAATAAATGAATAAATAAATGGCCAGTTGATTCCTATGTGTGACTTATTCAAAGCATTTATAGAAGTGTCTATTGTATCTTGAGTACATCCTATCCTGGGAATCCAAATTGCTCAATTCAGCCAAACAGCACAACTTTCTTCTGAGATACGATTCATTTCCCAGGTGAAGTAACACTTAGTCTGGAGCTGAACGGAAACTAGAACCCAGTTGTGGGTTAGTTTTGGTTCTTTTTTTGGCGGGGCAGGGGTTCTCTGTGGAGGGTAGTGCTATATTTAAAATACACCTTTCTCAACCTGGAAGCTAAAATTCCAGCTGTTCAAAGACTTCTATAGGTTCTTAACTATATGCTGGGCATCTGTCTCCAGAGTTGTCAATAGGATTGTGCACAGTGCCTGATGTTAATCGTGGGTATGAATCTTGCCAGATTGGGTCTTACATACTCAATCCTGCAATGTTCTGGGCATTCTGGCCGCAATCTATCAATCAGAAGAATTATCCAAGTCACCTACTCTTTGCCCTGAAGTAATAAAGATCCAATAAGTATCAAAAAATCTGTGATTGGATGTATAGTATGATTTTCTGTGTAGTCAAACAGTAGCTTAGAGACCATCCTTTATATGGTAAGATTTCCCTCTGCAGAATTAAAACTGAACTGTATGAAACTCGGATGAATAAATGGAATGTGTTGCTATCAAAATGAACCATGTACAGCAATGTTTATTTCCCAGAAGAAAGTACTCACTAGGGAATTGCATCAAGAGTGTGTATTTCAAAAACACACTCCAGTATTCTTTCTTTATTCACTGAAATGACTATTTTATTCAGTACTATGATGAGTGTTTTGTGCCATAGCTAAACCACATTTGTTAAAGTGAAGGCATGTATTTTACAGACAACTTAATCTTTCTTCTGCCTTGGCACGTACATTCACTTGCATCCTGCCAATTTTAACTTAAGTCAGCAGCTTCATCATGTGCAAAGTACATGATAATACACAGGTGCACAAATACATGGATGCCAATTGTGTTTTCAAAAAAGGAAGGTCAAATGCGGTCATGGGAATTTCCTTTAAATCTATATAAGGCATCAGCCATATGCAGTCTTCTGTGACGATTTTATGCTATATCAGATTTTTTCCTGTATCTAAAAAAGCCCACAGAGAACAGGAAACATCATGTTCTTTTTGTGCTGAGTGTGATGTTACTAGCAATTCGCTGAATTAAGGCTGATTTGTCAGTTGTATCTAATTTGAACAGCTATTCACTTGTTCTAAATCTGGGGTTGGCACTTTCTGCAAACTTTAAGTGTCCTCAGCTCCCCTTTGCATCCTTAGAACTATCAAGAGTGGGATTCACCAGACCTTAAGGCATCTGTCAACGTACATTTACAACTGAGCTAAGCTAAGCTAGGTCCTCTTCATAGGCTTTGGAGAGAAATAAATAGTTTTAGGGAGTGAGTCATCTAATCAGTTTTGGATACATGAAGGGAAAACATTTTTTTTACTTTAAAGAGAAGTTAAGGTTACTAACTCAGCGATACCTATTCAGAGTAGCTTTTTCCTAGCATCATTTATTAACTACCTTTATCACTTTCTCATGTCCCAGCACAAGTTGAGATGGAAGTTTAATTTAGTTTCCCATGGACACATATAGAGTGACATAGATTGAAAGATGACAAGCATCCAATTTATATGATCAACAGCAAGCAAGGCTATATTTAGCCAAGGTAACTAAAAACCAGGTAAAAGAGAAGGTCAGAAAAGCCTTTAATTTTATTGCCTACTATTTCTCCCTCTCCTATTTTCAAGATCTCTCAACAGGACTTTCCAGCTCTGCTTCTTTACTTTCTGAGAAAGCTGAGGGTTGCATGAGGTTAAAACGTGCGTTTGCTAAATAATCCTCAGCCTCAGCAAGAAATGGCAGTCAGAAAATGGCACTGAGCTTGCAGAGCACAGAAATGTTCAGGTGACACCAGAGATCAAAGGGAGCACAGGAATGGTGTCTCTGCCTCTATTGCTAAGAGCATAGCAAAATTATCTCCCTGTGTGCATAGCTAACCTGCATTTAACTACTATGATCCTGAATGAAAGTGTATTTCCAAACTGAGTCGTCTTCTAGGCTTCTATCATAGTTACTTCACTTCTTAATTTCTCCTTTTTAACAAGGAGAATCTCAGAAATTTTATGCATAAGAATGTTCTGGAAGAAGTACTCAAAGGCAACAAAAGATTTACTCTAGGATCCCAGATTCAGTTGTGGAACTAACAAAACAAACGTTGATTCTTTATTTGAATAGCCAATGATGCAACTGCCCCACTAGGTCAAGTACCATTCAGAATCAATGCCAAAGGCAATCAGGCCAAATACACTGTAAACATATTTCGCAGAAAGAAAAAGAAAAATAAGAATTAAGTCTCAAAAAACAAACAAACAGCCCAGCTGCTGTGTGATGGAGAGTGACCTCAGAAGATACTTGCTTCTCAAGCCAAGGGCAGATTTGACAGGTAATGAGAAAAAAAAGGACTATTATACAGTAAGAGAGTTACTGCACATTTAATATTTCATTTTAAATATCTTCCAGAAACAACCCCTTTCAATGAAGAAACCCATGGATACATCAATAGAAGTCTGGTCCAAAAGAGTCAGCTACTATAAAAAAAAAAATCAGTTTCCTTTACCCAAATATATGGATGCATTTCCCACTTGCATTTGAATTAATTTCCCTGGGTATTTACAGATGAAACACCAGGCACAGTAGCTATTTTTGCAGTTTTTGTTTCCTAAGGTCATTCTTTAAAAGCCATCTTTCTTTTCCTCCACATTTATCATCATTTGCCTGCAGGGGATCTGAGAGCAAGGCATGTACATCTGTATATACTGTAAGCGTGGCTGGCCCTTTTGCTGTAGTGAGTGAGCAATAAGGAAAAGAAAACAGATAAACAGAAATAGCCTGAAAAACATCCAACTTATCAAGCCAGCAAGGACTTTCAGACAGGGACAAACACACTTCTCCTTGTCTGCACAAATCCGTACCTGAAGGAGTGCTGCCAGTGTATTGTGGCCTTATTCCACACTTACATCACCATAAAGTGAGAGTGAATTCTGGTGTCCAAAAAAAGTTGAACAAAAGAGAAGCAAGCCTGAGGCTCATGTAATGTCATGAATTGGTAGAGTACTGTACTTCAGAATCATTGCATGAAAGCACACCTACAATAATCAGCCATCAGCAGGGAATCTTCATCAACTTAAGGCTTTTAAGGCTTTGAGCTGAATGGCTCGCTGGCGTACGTTGCCACAGCTCCATTTAGTTCAGTGAAATTGCACCGACTTGAGCCCCCTTGCAGGTCTAACCTCTTCTCTTTTTATTGCTGATTCTTAAATCAAAGTAGTGAAATCAGCCAAATTACTGAGGGCAAGCAGGTTGCATATTCATCACTGATTTCTGGACATGGTTTTCAATAGCTTTTTTAAACCTCCTAGCAATTTGGTTGGCAAGAATCAGTGTGCCATGCTTCTCAGCACAAGCTTGCTCTAGACATTGTGGCAATATCCGTTACACGTTAGCACAAAGGTCTGGATGTAGAGATGTGGTCCTTTATCATACCTCAGAGGAGGCAAACATGCAAGGGTACCAGCACTCAGTCTCCAAACCACTGTCTGCAGAGGTCTTTGGACACAGATCACTTACTGTCACCCATGGCTCGGCCACCACAGCACAGTAAACTACGCTGACTCCTGCTGTAAATGGACAAAGTGTGTCCTTCCATATACCACACTGACTAAACAGAATACAATGAAATAGATGGGCACCCTTCAGACAAACATCATTGCTCTCTCAGTTTATCTCAATCCACAGCCTTCCCAAGTACAAAAGGTACCTGAAAATTAAGAACAGCCAAAGCCCTGGTCGTTGAAAATCAGGAGAAAGTAAAGATCTAAAGATATTCCTCAGTATATATTAAAGCAGACATTACTGCTACAGGATTACCTAAGGAACAAATCCTCACCCCACCTTGAATTCTTCCCAAAGAGTAGCTTGCAAGCTACTAGAAGCCAGAAAAGCTTTTGAATGAAGCCCAGAAATAGGTCTTTGAGTTGCACCTCTTATTGAGAGAATCGGATAACTGATGATGGTCTGCAGGTAACTGCTTCAGGAACTACTATCAGCACTCAGTTAGAAGCCCAAGGGGATGACAAAAGGATATTTGGGGGTAAGAACACTGAGCTGCTGCCAGGGATGTCCCATTGCCAGGACTGCCACCCTTAGGACAATACTATGTGACCAGATTTAAAAGTATGTCTTTCTAGATAATTTTGTAGCATGGCGCTCGGGTTGCCATTTCACCCATGAGGTGGCTCTGCACAAACACAGCTTTGGAAGCCCCTACTTTCAAATTATTTCCACACGGATAACGCACTAGTGTTATTCAGAGTCCACTGGAGTTACACAGGACCTGCTTGGACATCAGCAGCCTGGTCTTTTCATCACAAGTGAAAATGTCAGGCAAGCTAAGGCAGTCTAGTGACAGTCACAACAATGCTGACTGAAGAGCAACCTTGGGATTTCAGTTTCTGAGTCAGTGATGACTGGACACACTGCACTGGTAATGGGCTTCTTATCTGAGGATGAGTTGCCATCCTATTGCAGCAGCCCAGTGACTCATCCGAAGAGTATCTGCACTACTATTTGTCTAGCAGGGAATGCTGATAGTGGGGGGAAAATGGCCTTGTTCCAAAGGAGTGAAGTAATGGTATGATAGTAACGATAATTTACTTCTGCAAAGTGCCTCTTATTGTGAAGAATCACTCAACAGATTATATATGAGTATATGTAGGGATCAATCAGTCCCCTCTGCAGGGGACGTGGCAACCACTGGCATCAGCAATGCTGCACAAAAGCATTTTAGAGGAGAAGTGAAGAACAGCTTCCCCAAATGAGCACACAGAAAGAAGACATTGTGCAGGGAAAAATCCAAGACATACTTAGGAATATTTGTCTCTGCAAACAGGAGGCTCTCTTATCTTCTGCTTTCCTAATGTCAGGCTGGTGCCAGGGCAAGATTTTGTGTGAGCTTTAAAAAACACCCAGGCCACGAGAAAAATCCAAGGCACAAAGGCAAACAGTAAATACCCACACAATGGAGAGGTGGAAGCCCAGCAGCCTACCCAGAGTGTTACATTCACTCTCCTCCCCTGCTATTCTCCACACCCACAGAGCCCAACACAAAGCCTTGCCTTGCCAAAGCATGAAGGCATCACAGTTTCCCCTCTGCTCAGAGGACCCAGTTAGATGGGATCAGCAACCAAAGGGGGAATCTAATGTGTGAAAATGTACCCTCCCCTCATGCAAGAGTGTCCACCAAGCCCTGCCTCGCACTCTTCCCCCAGCTGCTCAGCAGTGCTGGCTTTCACACAGCCATAAATAGGCATATCTTTAGCTCACTGAAATAGGGGCAGTTCCTCTGAACTTAGCGGTTTTGCCCCCAGTTAGATCAGCTGTGGATACCACCTCTCAGCTCTCATCCACCAACAAGGGAAGAGCCCAGGTAGGCAAAAGCCTCCTCACCTCAAGCAGCCACCACACAGCCTCTGCCCTGCCCAGTGCAGGGGCACTCCACCAGGGACCAGGGTCCTCCTGCACCCTCCTGTAAGGCATTCAGGCTCCCACATGCTTGCTGAACCACACTTCAGCTTTAGTGCTGCCATGAAAATGGGTGAGGCCACCTTCCTTCTCACCTCCCCAAACACCCCATTCCCTCCTCCCCTCTGCCATTAGCGATCATCTGGCTGCAGGGTGATCAAGGGAAGGCACAGATCCAGCTCAGCATAAATATAATACAATACAATACAATACAATATAAAATAAAATAAATGTTGCCATTTTTTTCACTTCCCTGACCCAACTCACAGTACAGGAGTGTTTGTGCTGACACAGCGGCTGCCCTGGTCCACACCCTCAGCTTAGCAGCAGACAAGCGAATCCACGATCTTTGGTCCAATTCTTACTCACACCTGAGGCATCTGTGAGGATACTTTAAGTGGGTGCAAGTCACCACTAGATAGTGACAGAGTGCCTCAAAGGAGGGTTAGTTCGTATCTTCATGGCAAGCTGCTATTACTTTTCTGCTTTTCACAATAATCTTACAGGAAAGCACAGTAAGGTTCAAATAAGTGTGTTTATTAAATCTGTGCAAGGTGTTACATGACTACTTTGCAGTGCTAGCAGCCTTTTAAACCACAGTAGTGCCAGGAAGCAAGTGGCATACAATTTAAAAGAAAGCTGGCCTATTCCTGTCCACTACAAGTAGGCTTTAGTATAAGAAATACTGTCGTTAATGTACATAAGCAACCCAGAACAAAGAAAAAAAAAGCCACTAGGTTTTTCAAGACAATGCCAGCCAAGCAAACAATAGACATACCCTGTGTGGGAATTCAAAGACAACCAACAGTGACCTAATTGTTCTCCCATAAAAGTCTATGGGGGCTTTGCTATTGATTTCCAATATAGCTACCACCTGCATAGGCTGGAATTTAGCAGCAGTGAAAAGACCTCTTCTCCACCTTCACTTTTACAGACTGCCTCTTCCTGTTCCTAACTGTGGAGCCCTTTTCTCATGTCAGCTCCAGAACTTTTTACATAGAAAAGTCGTAAATATTCAACCCGATTGAATTTTCTCCTAGTGCAGTTTGGAAGCTGGAAGCTAGGCAGGAAAACCAGTATCACAGATTCAGAAAAAAACTAGGAAACATTGTGGAGTCCCTCTGCAGCAAACCACATCTTTTTTCAGAGTGTTGCAAGAAATTTTAATGGGAAGATGTTATTGTAGTCAGATTACAGGTGTAATTTAATTAAGTGCTCAGGCATACACACACTTGCATTTTTGTGTATGGTGCATTAAACCCCCCAAACCTCCCACGAAAGCATATTAGATATTCATATTGTAGTAATGGCTAAACATTATTGGTTCCCTGCCATCAGGAATGCTGTGCTGGATGTCACAAGAAATGATCCCCCCACTGCAACCTGGGGAGAGGGCAAGACACCTTAGAAGAACACAATGAGAAAACGAACAACATGTGGGTATTATATTTTGCTACCCCTCTGTTTGCACAGCACAGCTCACCACCCACCCAGCAGATACAGCCCATATGTTAGTTATTCAGAATATGTCAACAAATGCGTGTTTATGTATAAATGTTAATTATGCCAATGTAAAGGAAACCAAGATTATATTAATGATCCTCTCTGCACTCTGCTTTGATTTTGTTTTAATTTGTTTTATTGAGCTGGCCACAGTGAGCTGTGGGATGGCTGAGGTTTAAAAGCACATATGATGGATCTCTCAGGCTGAACTACCTAGCAGCCTTTGTAGTGAAGGTCACATCTTAAACCATTCCCTTGCTCGTAATCATGTCAGAGTAAATAAACATTTATATCTGAATACCAAACATAGCAGTGCCAGTGGTTTAAATTAAGGAGGAAGGAACACAGGTCAGGCAAAGAGACAGCTCAATTGGTTTTCTCTGTCACAGTATCTTTGATCAATACAACTAGCATCCCTCACCAC
This sequence comes from Hemiprocne comata, assembly GCA_020745705.1. Classification (NCBI taxonomy): domain Eukaryota; kingdom Metazoa; phylum Chordata; class Aves; order Apodiformes; family Apodidae; genus Hemiprocne; species Hemiprocne comata. The sequence goes on from CM036588.1 coordinate 33,128,002, forward strand.
CTTCCCACCACCTGAGAATATCCTGTCTGCCTCTGGAGAATAGCCAGCCTGGGGTGTCTTCTAAAAAAATATGATTGCTCTCTCAGCATTTTAACAGAACCTTGAAATATGATCTGTTCTGGTCTTTCTTCAAGGTGAGACATGATCTTTTCAGCCCTGAATTTGCAAAGCTAACAAAATGATTCAGACATGTTCATGAGGGTGTTTCCAATGTCACAAGGACAGATCATAAATTTTGCCACTTCTGCCAAAACCAGGAGATAAGCTCTAGGCTAAACTGCAAACTCAGCTTAGTCAACTCAGGGCTGAGCCCGAATGCTTCTGACACCCCCGCACATATGTTGAAGTACTTGTAGTTAGCCTCTGGCTTTCAAAACGGGCATTTAAATGGATAGAGTTTGTGCTCCTCTGGGTCTCAAATATATATTACTGAGTGGAAAATAATTTGGGTAATTAGAGGGTTAGTCAATTTATATCAGCAACTGCAACAACAAACTGAATGCTACAGTACGCCTTCTGCATCTCACTGGACCAATTGGCACTTTAGTGATGGTGAAATTCAAGGTATGCTGCTGACAAGCCAGCCCTCCCAAGTGACAGCCGGAGCTTGTGAACTGCCTTCTGTGATTTTTCTGCCAATGCTGTGTGCAGGTTGCTTGAAATCTCACCTTTATGGGAAATGGGGGAAAATGAGCGACTCATGACTGAGCAGTCACTGAAGGGATGGGTTCACTGTGGCAAAACAATAACCATTTAGGAAACGTTTTCAGTACATGTCAGTAAATTTGGAATACCCTTCCGTGAGTCTTTCCTTTGAGCAATTGGTGATTTCAACAGTTTTAGAAAATAAAAGTAGAAAAAAAATTAATAAGCTGAGTTTGAAATCCCAACAAGAGGTAATGTCTGAGTGCAAGCTGGGTGCACTAGACCTAAAGCAAATGTTGTGGTGGTGCAGCCGAATTCTTTGCTGCTTTGGACCTTACAGAGATACTCACACCAAACAAAACTTGTAAAAATTACTCTCCCAATTTGTAACATCATACAAGATCCTTTCTGCACTGGTAGAAATGCCAACATAAAATGCGGAGCAGTAGCAATCTAGGCTGGTAGCAGTGATGGATGCTCACCTAAATTCCAAACTTAGCTCACCTTGACCACACACGTATCTGCTATTAATTTCTTTTTACTGACATGAGAGTCCATTCACCTTAAAGCCTGGGAAGCCCTGGGAACATGTACCAATGCTTGTTGTCCCACACTGGCAAAAACTCCAATAATAGCTGAAGGGAGGTCTTCAGCTGCCTTGAGATTTCATACCTCCTGAGGATTTGCACCCATTGCTCCCGTTATTGACAGTTCTTTGTTATGCTCTTTTACCCATCAGCACCATGCAGTTTGGTTAAGCAATTCTACCCCATGAAGCAGATAACTTGAATGCTACAGAAATTTTACATTTTCTAACATATTATTCAGTAAACAGTTAAATTTAGGGGAAAAAGACAAAGAGGAAGAGAGGAAAACAGAGAAATTAGAACTCCCTAATTGATTCACAAACTGAAAGGATCAAGAACATTTTGGATTATTTATTCACAGCTAACAATTTATCCAGCCCTAATTACAGCCGCTAGAACATTTTCTTAGCTGCAATATTAATTATACTTCTTTCATGGCTGCTATTTATATGAGCAGAAGATGAAATATGCAATTAGGTGATCAGATGCTACAGCGGTATCACTGATAATTTTTTTCACAATAGGTATCATTATCCTCTTAAAACGGTGCTAAGGGTTGGGTGTAATTGCTGCCTGTCATTTACCACAGACTATGGAGACTTCCAGGAGGGCACTTATGGAACCAGATAATTGGTTCAAGGCATTCCCTGCCCCACAAGCAAGCCCAGATCACCCAAAAGAAAGGCATGTGTGTGCAGAAAGGTTTCTGTATTTGCAAAGGCTTGAATATCAATTACAAACACAAAAAGAAACAGAGAACGTAAGAGAGAAAGCTGCCAAGAAACACCAGATCAGAGTCAGGACAACACCAGATGCACAGACCTGAGAGAAGTGAAACTGGAGAGACTTTTGCACCTACATGCTGAGCAGAAAGGGGCCCAGTGCCACAGGCAAGGACACCGACCAGCTGGAATCCCCGTGCTGTCAGAAAAACAAGACTCTGGCTTGGCAAAGAAGAAGAAATTCAAAGAAACCCTTGATTCCATCACCATTTTCTCCGGCTATGGAAACAATCTATCATGACACTTTATATTTAGCTGAACACTTGCGTCAGGAAGGAAAAAAACAGGAAGAGCACTAATATCTTGGTCTTTTACACTGCTCCTTGTATACCACTTTTCATAGGAGGCAACATGTTATTTCCATTTTGCAGGTAGTAAAGCTGAAGCACAAGAAATCCTAAAATATGCTAAAGCATTAGTGTACAATGCAACTGAAAAAATAGTATTTCCATTAGAGAAGCTCCTATAGAATCTTTTAAAGAAATACATTCTTAAAATTACTTTTTATGGCATGTTAAAAAAGAAAAAAAAAAAAAAAGGAAGGAAGGAAAAGGGCAGATACAGCATATTTAATTCCATAGAATAAACTTACTCAGAGTAAACTATCCATATGAAAAGATCCATATTAAAATCTGACAGAACATATAATGGCTTTATCTCTGCCTATTTTGCATCTCATATGCTTTGTTCCCATAAAGATCTTCTCTGGAAAAGAAGAGTGAGACCTCTCCCAGGGCTTCACTTTCCTGACTTGCAAGTTTGAGAAGGAGGGGTTTGCAAACTATCTTTTTGCCTGTTCTTTCAGCAAAAGCCTATTTTGGTCAGTATCTTGAGCCCTGCTTCTAAGGTTAGTTGACTGTCCTTTCTGTGTGGAAAATGAGAGCAGTACCACAGATTCAAGGATTTCCTTTCACAAAGAGAAGTATAAATATCAGAAGATTATCATGTTTACTATTTAAAGTCCCAGAAACCTGCAGGATTTATTTTTATGAGTCCTGTTAATTGTCACAGTTATAGGAAATGGTAAACTTTAACTAACAGAAAGGAAGCTGGTTTGCTTGTGTTTTGCTCTAACAGAGAGAACAAAGCCAGGAGAGATTTCTACTTACTGCAAACGTGTGCAATTTTGAAGGCTCGAAAAGACGACATACTTTTGCAGAAAGTAAAACAATTTGGTCTGTGATTTACTGCTCTGGAGGGGCAGCCATGAGGCTGAATCTCAAAGGGCTGAAAGGGTACCTAACACTTGCCCATTTGCGAGAAACACTGTTTCACAGAGTAATCGGGAGCAGCCAGATTGCTGGCAGGAACACCCTGAGCCTACTGTGCTCTGGCAGGACACAAATATTACCCACGTGTTGGTTAAAAAAATATTTGGTGGCCAAACATTTCTTTAAAGCTTCTCCAGAAGTAAAACTGTTAAAGGGAATGGGTTGATCTGGGCCAAGTTACAAATAAGTGAAAGTTTAAATAAATAATTTCCACAGCTTTGCATTTACACTAGCTGTTCCATTCTGTTAATGCCAAATTGGCTTTCTGAGGCAAGACTGATTACATTCAATGTGATTGTTTTTACTTTCTATATAAAATACTAAGGCATTCTATTTAATAATTGATATTAAACTATTCCAATGTGACCAGAATGAAATGAATAAATATTTCCAAATTAATTTTAAGCAGGAATTTCCCTTTCAGTACTTTTAAAACTTTGACTCCTAGTCAGAATATCAATTTTCAGATACTTTACTTTCCATTTTCTAACTATTTTTTGTCGGTCAAAGTGCCTTATGGTTTCATAGTTCGACCTAATTTTCAGTGCTTCTTTGTCCATTTAATAAATAGTATTTCTCCCTACAGCTCATTCAGAGTTCATTGCTGAAAGTATATTTCTGTAGGGAGTTCTTTTTTTACAGCTATGACACATTTCCTTCCAAAATTTAACTTATTGAATTCCTCTGGTTTCCTTAGCTGACCTGGGCTTGCCAGGAAGAAATATGTAGCTTAATATATTTGAGGCAATAAGAGCCCTCGTGCAGCTGATGAAGCAGCAGCACTGGCTAAGGTTAATGGGGAGACACAATCCCCTTAGAACACGCTATGAGTGGTAGCATGGAATTCGGAACAATTTTGCTGATCGAAGAAGACATTTTTCTTTGAACCCTGCCTCCTTCAAAGCAAACTCAACTCCTGCCCCACTCCTCAGAACTGTGCGCTACTTTCTAAGAGTGAGACACATGATGGATGGCCCACATTGTTTGAAGACAAAGCTGTTTATAAATATCTCAGCCTATGACAAAGGGCCTGATCTCACTTATACCAATTTTAGCCCAGCTTTACATTAACTTATGTGAAAGAAGATCTGTAACATATATAAACGCTTGAGAGTAAAGTTTCTTCCAGAAACACAATCCGCTTCCTGTATTTAAAAGATATTTATGCTTTCTCTGTAGCAGGCTAGAGTCTGCAGGGATTATTTATTTTCCTGAGGCAAGATTGATTTATGATGCTCTCTCCATGTTGTTATGTAGCCAGTCCCCTTTGCATTTAGAAGGTCTTTTACCTTTTTACCTTCACCAGCAGGACTTATCAGCAAATGCATACAGAAAAGGGGGATCACCAGGAGGAGGCTGTCACCTGATGACATCTGGGTGGAAACGGTGTCAAGCAAATTTCTGTATCTCATAACACAAACTTTGAACAATATCATTTAAAACACCAGGTAAGTAGATAAAATGCCCCCTGCCCTCATTTTAATGAACATAAGTAATTTAGATACCTTCCCAATTCCCCCTTCTGTGCCCTTGCAGCCCATTGCCCCCTTGCCCTCCTCTACAGGCTTGCTGAGAAATATCCCTAGTTTCTCAGACATGCACCACTCAAGCTGATGGACTCATCAGTCTGAAAAACAGTGATGAAGGCGAGCTGGAAGATTAGAGAAACACTGCAGTAGGTCATCCAGAAGAATTGGCTCTGGAGGGGAAAGCAGAGTCCATTAATAACAGACTTGTTTCTTTCCACTTCAGAGCTCTTGAGGTGCAAAGCTTCAGATGTGCAAGACTTGACAGGCCTGTAGCACTTACAATTAGGGTGCGCAGACAGAGGCATTTGGCACCAATGAGATGGTTTGTGGGGAAAATGCACCATTTCAGTCATCTGAAAACGGCAATATTAGACACTTTTCACAGGCAGAAATTGGGGGGAGATGGCAGCCAAAGAGAGACCTAGACACTTGTAGCCAGGACAGCGAGAAGCCCAGAGTTTAGGCAGTGGGAGGGAAGTGCCTTGTTGATCAAATGCCCAGAGAAGAAATGCAGCTGTAGGAAATGTCACAGGGGAGCAGCAGTGCAGTTGGATGAGAGATTACGGAGCCAAAATACAAGACTCCTTAGGACCCAGAGAAAAGAGGCAGTGAAGCCAGTGATAACTATCAAGCTCCACCACACCCAGATTTACAAAAGTAGGGAAATCTGGGGAGTTTCAAGATGAAGCAAGGACTGAGCTGCTCCATGGGTGAGTCTCTGAGCAGCTGTCTATGGGTTATGAACACCCCTTGCCCAGCTCGGCTTCTACACCTACTGCCCTGGAAGCAGTTCTGGGGCTTCACAAGAGAAAAGCAAGCAGGCATGATGCCCAGTTAGCATGGAACTGATGTTTCTGGTTTCTCCAGTCTGAAACCCACTCTTAGTCAGTTCCTGTTTAAGATTTACTGATTAAAAAAAAAAAAAAAAAGGTGGTAAATTCACACCTCAAACGTAATACAATATTAATCAGTTTCCCTTCTGAAATACACTGTAAGGCTCAGATGCTTAGGAGAAACTCAGTAATACAATCTCCATAATTAAAAATAAATGAGACCACTCATTCAAAACAAACAAACTCTGAAACTGAAATTGCTTCCTTAATTGTGAATTATTTTCCACTTCAGCTCATGTTCTTTTGGATTCCTTATTTCAGTGTGACAAGAACTTGAATTTTGGTGCGTTTTTTTTTTAACCTTTATAATCTCTGCAGGACTGGATTTTGATATCACCTTCCACATTAAGTTCCTATTGGCTTTGTTGGTCTGTGAGATGAAGTGAAGTTTACTTTACAAGGGAAACCTAGCTTAATTCTGATCTTCCTGTCAAAAGATGGCTTCATCTAAGTCAGCTGTCTAAAACTAGTGAAAGAGAGCCGGGGGAAATAAAATCTCCATATTTCCAGCATTGTTTGTTCTATTAACCCTGGAGAGACAGAATAGCTATATTCTTGATTATTTCTACCTTAGCAAATTCTTCCTAGCCACCCTCCTAAAGCTTAGCATTATGTCTGCTTTTTTAAATGAACTAAACCATATGAAGGATTGAAACTCACTTCTTGAATTGCTTTGGAGCATAGACTTGGCATGTATTGGCTCAAGAATGGTTGCTGTAACACACTGCTCTCAGGCACATGGTGGGATTCTAGGGGTGCCCTACACAGGGACAGGTGTTGGACTTGATGATCCTGATGGGTCCCTTCCAACTCAGCATGTTCTGTGATTCTATGATTCAATGATATTAAACACATTGGTAGAAATACATCCTGTTTCAGGGAAAACAACCATGAGAGATGAGCTGTTGATTTATCCATGCAATGAGTTAACCCAACAAGCATGGTATCTGTATATACAAAAGAACTTCCTACGGAAAAGTGGTTTTACTTCATTATAGGAGGAAAAAAACCAAGCATATTAGAGCAGTCAATATGAAAAACACATGTTAACAGTGTGCTTGGCACTAAAGTCACACTGGTGTAAAGGTGATTCACTTCTGATTTACATTAGTGCAAATTCAAACTGGCTGTGACTTTTTTTGGTTAATGTGACAGTAAAGCTCAGTAGTTACTGGTCTGAAATGTTTCCCTCAGGGCAACTGTGACAGAGTGATGACTTCAAGAAGGCTGTTATCATTATGGCTGTGTCACTTACTGTCCATAGAACAAAATAAGCTTCGGAAACCTGAAGTATTCATTAAACCAGTACAATGTGGAACTGGGGAAAAAAAATCAAGAAAATAACACAAAATAAAAGGTCTTGCATTTTTATGCAACTCTTTTCTGCAAATAATGCATGTGTAAGACCTCTCCATTAGTCTATGAAAATGACAATTTTCTAAATTGTCTTTACACTTGTTTCTCACTGGTGAATCACTTCCTTGTTCTTGCTACACACTCTTCAATAACAATGATGTAAACTACTGCTGTAAATGACAGAAGGAAAAGTACTTTTTTTCCATTCAACAGAGAAGTTTAAGTCCTCATAGAGAAGGAAGAGCACTGACTATTCAGCACCAGCAGCTATGGCAGTCTGCCAACATGATCATCTAATAAAGAACAGAAAATACATTTTCAGCATAGAACAACATGTACCTAAAACTCTGCAAAGTGATGTGAGATTGCAGTGATGAGCAAAATCAGAGCAATACGTCACGAGCAATCACACATCTTGGCCAGTCTTCCAGAAGACAAGCAGATATTTTATCTCTCAAGAGGACAAAAGTAATGAAAGGGCTTAATCCATTCATTCTGTTCTCAAAAGCAGGGTCTAATTCTAGCGTAACATCATAAGAAGCATCTGTTTCATGTTGGCAATCAGTCATTCGTCAGCATCTAAGCCACCATAAATTCATCAACCTGGAGCACACCTGAGGGAAATCCTACAACTGGAAGAGCTGGAATGTTGTTGGTCCAGATGAAGACACAATGACAGCTCTAGGTAGGGAATTGAGTCCACCCTCAGTAAATTTGCAGATGACACCAAGCTGGGGGGGAGTGTTGATCTGCCAGAGGGTAGGAAGAGGCTGCAGGAGGACCTGGACAGGCTGGATCGTTGGGCCGAGGCCAACGGCATGAAATTCAACAAGACCAAGTGCAGGGTCCTGCACTTTGGCCACAATAACCCCAGGCAGCGCTACAGGCTGGGGGAAGAGTGGCTGGAGAGCAGCCTGGCAGAGAGGGACCTGGGAGTGCTGGTGGACAGCTGGTTGAACATGAGCCAGCAGTGTGCCCAGGTGGCCCGGAAGGCCAATGGCATCCTGGCTTGTATTAGGAACACTGTGGCCAGCAGGAGTAGGGATGTAATTCTCCCCCTGTACTCAGCACTGGTGAGGCCTCACTTTGAGTACTTTGTACAGTTCTGGGCCCCTCACTTTAAGAAGGACGTTGAGGTGCTGGAGCGGGTCCAGAGGAGAGCAACAAGGCTGGTGAAAGGACTGGAGGGAAAGTCTTATAGGGAGAGGTTGAGGATGTTGGGGTTGTTTAGCCTGGAGAAGAGGAGACTCAGGGGGGACCTCATCACTCTCTTCAACTACCTGAAGGGAGGTTGTAGTCAGGTGGGGGCTGGGCTCTTCTCCCAGGCAACCGGTGACAGGACAAGAGGGCATAGCCTGAAGTTGCTCCAAGGGAGGTTTAGGTTGGATATTAGGAAGCACTTCCTCACGGAGAGGGTGGTTAGACATTGGAATAGACTTCCCAGGGAAGTGGTGGAGGCACCATCCCTGGATGTGTTCAAGGAAAGGCTGGATGTGGCACTTAGTGCCATGGTCTAGATGGTGTGGTGGTGTTGGTCATAGGCTGGACTTGATGATCTTAAAGGTCTTTTCCAGCCTTCGTGATTCTGTGATTCTGTGATTCTGTGGAAGGTCCAGAGCCTCAGTGCAAGGCCCCCTCCTTTTAAACATGTGCTACCAGACCTCATCCAAACCACACAGGCACTAAAGCCATGCACATGCATACCATGTAAAAAAAATAAGACCCCTTTTCTGAACCCTATATCCAAGGGGAAAAGAGCCTTTTCAGGGCCCATCCAGCCTGAATGACTGGGTTTGGCAAACCTAAGAACCAGGTGTAGCCCCATTGCCCATGGGCAGCACAAGGCACCTCTAGAAAGGTGAGCATCTGTTGCTGCCCACTGATCCCCCAGAGGTCTCTAACCAGAGCAGCCAACACTGCCCTTGGTGCCAGGGTGTGTGGAAAGTTGGCTCAACTTTAGCCTTTACTTCTGCTGGTATGAGGAAGATGTCCATATGCTGGAGATGAAAAGCAACTAAGACACCAGCATTGCAGCACTCGCCATCTTTAGAAGCATTTAGGAAAGCAGGCTGGATTGTTGCTGCCCCTGCAAAATCTAGGCTTAATGTCATATATCTAAAGCAGCCTCAGTATTACCTTACCAGTGGTAACATCAGGTACCGCCACCTGACAATGCTGGCCTTAACTCATGGTGATCAGACTGATCACTTCATTCAGGAATGTACCACCACACCTGCTCCAATAGATGTCCTACAACACCTCCCTTTACAGTGACAGTTCCCATGAATGCTTTCCTCAAATCAAACTATATGTCTGTATGCCAACAAGCAAGGAGGTTAAATTCATTAAAAATACTTAGGTTATCCAAATTTCTAATATCTTACTAATGTTTTCCACGTAGCTGACATTAAGTGTACACCAGATGACCCTAATTGCAAACAGAGCTGAGAGGCAGCTAGGAGAAACTCTTACCTTCCTCTGCTTCACTCCCCATCCAGCAAGCAACAGAGCAGCCTGGCCTGCAAGCACCACTTCAGGGTGCAGCACGAATGCTGAATTGGAAGACTCCCAGCAGCTTTTTATTGCATCAATAAACAGCAAGTGCAAGACACCCATATAATTTAGCTCTGAGCTGCCATTGAGGGCTTCACCTTCAGAAGCAAATTAAAAACCTTAACAACTTTCGCTAGATAAGTCATTATAATTGTATCTTCTCAAATCTATGGAGAGATGTGCAAGAGCTGTGATGGGTCTTGGATACCTCTGTGTAAAACAGGCCAGACCATTTAGAAACTGGACATTTGCCAAAACTACTTACAGGCTTATGGGTGCCCCAGAGTATTGGGTGGTAACTTCATATATTCAGATAGTTTTACTACAAAAAGCAAAAATCTGTTGAAACTGAATGCAAATGTTTTACTTTCACAAGGTGATGGTTCTTGGATCTAAGACTTACTTATTCACAGTTACTGACATTTTTCAGGCTAAGAGTATGTAATTAGCAGCATAACAATGTCAATGTAACAATGCGTAACAAGTAACAAACCAGTTTCAGTGAAGCATTTATAATGATGGATTGTTACCAATTTTAAAATACTTGTCATACTTTCTTATGTCTGGAGTTAGGAGATATCTTCCCAGGCTCCTTGACTGATTTAACAAAACACAGACCTTTACCTCTGTGATAGCTGCCTTGAGTCTCTGCACAGACAGGGGAGACAACAGGCACTTGTGGGGCATGATGCTCATGTCCCAATATGGGTGCCTGGAAAGGACAAATGAACCAAGCCATAAAAGGGCCTATTTCTTGCCTTAATGATAACAGGCATGCCGGGTGATCAGCTCAGCTTGCAGAGACTGGAAACTTTCATGTTCAGCAAGAAAGGTCCCACCAGGAGTGCCTGCTGCCTTCGTTGTTTTTTTTTTTTGTAAAGGCCCCAGGTGCTACAACAGATTGAAAGATAAAATAGGCAAGCAGAAGGCCAAGGGCTTGGGCTAGATTATATGTGACACATTAAAGAAGCACATTCCAGTTTTCTCATTTTCTTCTTTTTTAAAAGCAAAAAGCGAGTATTATTATTATTTTCTAATGCGGGGCCTTTCCCATAAACCTCAACCATGCTGAGAAGGACAGGTGAGGGTGAGCAGCTACACTGAAATACAGAAGGACATGCTCTCCTCTCTCTATCTAGTAGGCAAGGCTGGGATGTTTGTAAACAGGAAAACAAGTTTGATTTATGTTGTTCAGGAAAAATGTCTTTGTCTTTATAACTGGAAACGCAGCTCTTCCTAAAGTAAAAATTTCTGTGGGTAAAAGTAATTTTTCACTTTTTCATTAGAACCCAGAAATGAAATGCCTTTGAATTATGTCAGCCTGAAAAGAAATGTGTCAGATGAATTTGTGGTGTGTCAGTTCAGCACTAAGCTGCATCCACTTGGATTGCTGCAGTGCTTTAGCACAACATGAGCTTCCGCAAGAGGACAGTTTCTTAGGCTGCCCCTTTGGCAGAAACATTACACTTGGATGGGCAGTCATGACTGTGATGTGGCCAAACAGGTTCAGTCCAATCAAGACACTCAAGCTAGAAGGAAAAATCAAAAGCAGAGGAGCTGGGAGTAAAAGTCCCATGAGACTCAGCTTCTCAGTCTTTTGTACACATTAAAGTTAAAAAAAAAAAAAAATTAAAAAAGAAAAAATAAATATTAAAAGAAGCATTTACTTTCAGTTTAAAAAGCACTATGGGCAAATGTGAGACTGGAAATTTTGGGAGTTCCCCAGACTGTCTCAACTTTTCATACCAAGTCACGAGGAAGAAAAATTAGAAGTATCAGAATTTTCCACAGGATGGAAATCCTGGTCTTATGTCCACCTACAAGAATGATCTCAGGTTTTCTGTGTATAAGATGGATATGGATAGGAAGTGAAAAAACGAAATTTTTCTTTCTCAGATTAGTATTCCAATTTGTCAGCTATTCAGGAAGAACAGAGTCTACTGATATACATTCAGAGGCAGCTTTTTCAAAATAAAATTTTGTAGCTTTTTTTTTTTAGGTGAAAAAATACATTCAGCAAAAAATAAAAAATACAAATCCTGCAGTACATACTTCTAGGAGCTCCAATTATAGCTCATCTCTCTTCAAGAGAAATTAAATCCGTGATTAACAATGCTTTTGCTAAGAACCAAAATGGTATTTAGGCTGTCCTACGCCTCAAACCTCTTTTTCATCATGTTACATTTCTATGGAAAATTCCTTGAAGGACAGGTGTTTATGATGGAAGTGACAATGGAAAGTTGATGATTTTCATGTTAATTTAACAATTAATGAGAGATCATTTAACAGTAACTCTCCTTAATTATGAAGCAATAACATATTTTTCTTCTGACTTTTGAAACAGCACAAGTAGAGCTGTTGCTTTAAACAGATGCTTCAGGCAATCTCACACATTCCCTGATCACTTTAACATTTTATACACGGGTGGTATGCACATTTACTTGCACTATATGCCCAAGGGTCAAAGTATGGTGTAGGCTGCACAATTAGAGTTATCAAATATTTATGCAGATGTATAACTCTGCTGGATATTCTTTAAGAGCTCCAATGCAAGAAACAAAATACATGTGTGGAGGAAAACAATCTGCATCACACAAAGGCTATTCACATGCAATAGCTGCAGGGAATTTTGTTCAAATAATACTACCCACCTTCTGCTTTTTTTATCCCAGGCTGTCCAAAAAATGATGTTTCTTAAAAAAATGAAATCAGCAGATCCTAGATTTCTGCCTCACTTAATTCACTCTTTTCTAAATATCTATATCCTTAAGTATGTTGAAAATACTTTCTTTCTCCTATTGTACCTGATACAGCAATTGCACTTGCACATACGGAGATAAAGTATTTAAGAATGTGCTGTCTTGGTCATCAGTAACTTCATATATCTTGCCAAAAGGCAATAGGTTTCCCTTCTGGGATGCAGAGTCAGCCATAGCTATTTCCAGATAATTTATGAAACAATTTTATAGTCTCAGGATCCCAAATTAAGGTGTAGTGAGGTGAAGGAGATTTATGTGCTATTACAGTATCTCGTGATAAGTAATCTTCAAAGGAGTGTTAGATAAAATGGTCAGATGTGTACTTTACGTGCATCGTTCCTGGGACCTATCCCCAACTCTGTATGTCTGGAGCAAAAACAAACCACCAATTACTTATAAACATGGAGGAGTACTTTAGTTAGAGTCCAGCTACCCCTGGGAGCATGAAGCTGCTTATTCAATGTCAGGAATTAATGCCTGGCTAAGGGACTTTCAAGGGGCACCTCATCATGTGATGGCTTTCAGCTTGGGATATGCAGACCTGGAGCATGCAAAGTGTCTTCCTAAGGTGACCGTAAGGAAAGATTAAGAAAAACAAGTCTATTAATGTACATACCTCAGAACCTATACTGGAGGATGTGTCTGGCCCATCAAATAAAGATAAAAGGGTCATAGCCTGCTCTCAGTCAGTGTATAAACAGCTCCATTTCATACAGAAAACTAGAAGGACTGCCTCCAACAGAGTTAGAAAAAGCTGACAGTAGTTTCTAACATGTTCTCTGCAATAACATACATCTCATCTTTTAGATTGCATACCATTTGTTGTCCTGTCATCTTGCTGCTATCTCCATTTCAGAATTAACTGTGCAAATTAATTCTTTGTCACAGGAAGCAACTGTCGCGGACCGAGCTAGGTAAAGCCACGACCCACACCCCCAACTCGGGGGATCGAGGGCTGAGGACCGCTCCCTGTCACACTCACCTCTGTCCTCTCCTCACGAGTGCTGGGGAGTACTTTACCAGGACTGGTCAGTAAATGTCACTGGATTAAAGGCCATTATAGAGTCCGTCTCTCACAGCAACGAACATTTTATTTTGGTGTCTAGCTGGGAAGGTCAAATTTTTGCCTAAGTGAGAGTCCTAGATCCATCTGATACTGCACAGCTTCGTTTGTTATTAGCTGGCAGACTTCATCATGGCTACAATGTCTGCCATCATCTTGAATATTACACATACCCACTGTATTTTTTTTTAATTTACAATGATTAAGCTCTGAACTCTCTTTGAAAAACCTCCAGACCCTCATCAACTGAATACATTTTCTGGGCTCTTTGCATACAAGTTTGAGTTCTAGGTAGCAACCATATTTCCCTCAAGTTTTCACTGACCTGTTTTCAGGGTCAATACTCTCCTAGCTGTCTGCAAGCAAAACAGACATGCCAGGAAGCATAAACAAAAGTCTAAGGACACAATTGCTATGGTAATTACTACTCCTGAGGAGCTGTGCTTGAGAGGGGCTTTTGTACCCCACCACAGGAGAGTAGTTGGTGTGACCAGGTAAGAGGAGCAAAGCTCTCCTTGGGACTCCTCACAGCCACAGCAGGATGGAGCAGGGGACTAGTAAGGGATAGAAACCTTCCACAACACATCTATTTCCCTTCTGTCTCACAGAGAGCAGAATGGGACTTAATATCTCTGATAATTAACAAACCCAAGGGACCACCACAGAACAAGTATCATGACCAGGTCTAGCATTACCCATCTGTAATTGCTTCTGCTTGGGCTTGCACTGAAATTGGCTCTCATGTTTCTCTATGGGACCAGTGCCCGAGAGGCAGAACTGAAAGGGCTGCACGTATCTTTTGGAAGAATCAACACATGACAAAGTATCCTGAAATATGTTTCTCTGCCAGAAGTTACACAGCATCAGGTTGAACTGAAAATTCCTTGTTGCTATGGTTGCCATTTGCTCTAAATCTCTTTACTACTCCTTGTTGAACAGCAGCAAAGGAGAATAAAAACATATAACACTTGTAATTGCCTAGTGCATATTTTAACATTTCTCTTTCGTGGCTGCTTTAAATTATGCAGTAATATTGCTGGCATGTTTCTCCAGTCCCTTTTCCCTAAGAGGATACATTTTACACTGCTGAAATTGGACACTGGGTATAAGAATCACACATTTGAATATTTTTTTCAGTAGCAGATGTGTCACATGCAATGTATTACAACTCAAGCTGTAAAAATTAAGTAGCATTTGCATTCATTAAGCATACATGAAGTTTAATTCCATTAGGTCCAGCAGCATTAAGGTCTGTCTGTTGCTGTTGATGCTACAGCTTAAGGACATTATATCTTCTGGCTAGATTCTGTTTCATAACCTAATAAAGCTAGGAATTAAATCCTGGCTTGATGCCTTTGCAAATCCAGCACAGCGAATATACAACATGAAAGCTGTAGATGTAAATTATTTATATGCATCATTGTTCAAAATATTAATTTATCAAAAAGGTTTAACAGAGTAAGCAAACTACAGGCACCATGCCCACAGCAGAACTAATTTAAAAGACAATATGATTTGCTAAAGTCAAACCTCACTTATAATCTTCCTATTTTGTTACAGATACGATACAGAAGAACTGTTAACATTTCATCAAGGCTATTTAAAGAATCAAAAGCTTACAGTTACATTTCAGTCAAGTTCCCAGAAATGCTGATCTGCACAATCCCCCAGCAAAATCAGTGATCTTTACTTTTTAGATTTTGATGGCTTTAGCTGATGTAGAAATTAGGTAAAGAAAAGGAAGGCAAAATGTGAAACATCTGCATTTGCAGCTTTTATAATGTAGTCTGCTGAAAGTATAGTTTGGGTGCACAAGTATAAGCCTGGACAAATCACTTTGGTCTACAGGAACACATGAAGACAAGACTGCCCTCCTTGCTACTCTGAAATACAATCTAGCAATTACAAAGCATGAACTGAAATTTTACTAGCACTTTCTGTGAGATAAATTCAGGTGCCAGTGTAAATTTTAATCTACAGCCCTTAATTTCTATCAGATAAACAAGGGTTAATGAACCTTTGAAGGTGCTTACCTTCCAAAGCCTTTGATTTCTCCTCTGATTCTTAATGGCATCGTCAAAGCTATTCCTCCTGTTGGAAGTACAAGCAAAATATTTATTTCTAATGAGCTGAACAACAAATCTATTCCCATGGAGATATGAGAAACAGTTTACTTAATTATGTACAAATTATACCTTATTTTTCTAAAAGTAACTTTCCAGTGGTCTGAAAAGTTATTTTTCAGAAATCAAAATTCACAGCTGTATCTACAACATGATTTCAATGGCATCAGTGTTCACCACAGGCAAGATATTTGTCTTTTTGCCTTTTCAAGGACTCTTTATGGACAATCTTATGTTTGTTTCACTTCAAAACTGCGCTAAGTGCAACTATTTTATTTATATATATATAAATGAAATAAAAACAGAATTACAAAATGAAATTAACCTAAGGCAGCTTTACTTCCATTTTCAAGGCATTCTGTCATTGCTTAAAAAAATCCCTCAAACTACCAAGATAGCCTTTGAAACTCTTCAGATCTAAGCCAAGTCACCTGTATCTTTCTCCATAGTCAAGGGAGAGAGAGAGAGGAACTCTCAGAAAACAATTAATCTCATTTTATAATAAGTGGCTTAGATAAGAGAGCTGAGCTTGTTTGGAGGTCACTGTTTCCCTCTAGGAGACCATGCACTGGACTGCTTAGGTCACTAACTCTTAGAAAGCTCAACTTAACTGACATCTCACTCGGTATCTACTTTAACTGTAATCCACTTTGAAAGCCCAGTCTCAGCAGTATGTTTCCTATTAATTTATGCAACATTGTGGGAAGAAGCTGTACATCTCTCTATTTGTGAGTCCAGATAAACCATTTTATCTATAACAAATAAAACGCAGGGGATGACTTAGCAACAAATGGTCCAGTCTGCTTTGTATCCTTCTTAGGGAAAAAGCCATAATGTAAAGTCCCAGTCATATTTAGGAAGAAATTAAATAAATATTTTTAATGAAAAAAAAAAGTTATATTTCATTTTCTGTTTTCTAGTTGTCATGTTTTCACATTGGTGTCTGCCTGGAACTTGACAGACCACAAAATATGAACCTATTTCTGTGACACTTAAAGCCAGAGAAATGCAGAAGACTGGTCAGAGACCCTGGTTGCTTTGCACTGCAGAAGTGATACAAAGAAAAGGCCCTTGAGGGGAAGATGAGTTTACTCCTGTCTACAGCCTCACTGCAGCGTTGATCTGCATCAGCTGATTCCAGCCTTTCTACCACAATAGTCTGTGCCAGACATGAGTAAACACAATTGCCTCGATGGGGTATGGACTCTGAGCTAGGACATATTTTGGGACAGGGGAGGAAGATTTTTCATGGGTTCTCATGGCCCAACATAGGAAAATGCACTTCATTTATGGAGTGCACTTGCCTTCTTTCTCCTTTTCTGTCTGGCCCAGCACAGAGCTCCCATCTTGAAAGAGAGAAGCATGTTTTATGTAAATCACTTCCCAGTGGAGTCACTCATTATTAATGCAGGCAGCTCTATAGGGAGAAACCCATGACATTTAGCAGCAAGAACTGTTAATGAAAATGTCATTAAATAAGACAATCTGCAAGCCATAAAATGGCCTCTCTACCTTGTACTTTTTTTTCCTGTTCTCTGCACCTCTGCATCTCTGGGTACATTTCCTTCAACTCAGTCTTTTTTGGCACCAAGTCACAGCTTTACCTGGAGAGGGGCATCAGATAGTGGCAAACCAGTCATATTTGAGAGGAGGTACTTTTAAACATTGTGGAAATGTCTCAGAAATATATTAGGTGAGAATGGGACCAACTGACAAGACTGTGGAAGGGGTGACTGCAGTAACTGGCTGTAGGTCAGGCAATCAGTAGCACTGATCTTGAAGTTGTGATGTAGTCCCTGCTTTCCTATGTGTTCAGTAGTTGAGGACTGAGCATGTCATTTGCTTAGATCTTGCAAGTTCTTCATGCTTGTAACTCATATTTTTCATATGGCTGAGGGAGTTGGGGTTGTTCAGCCTGAAGAAGAGAAGGCTCCAGGACCTCATGGCAGCCTTCCAGTACCCAAAGGGGCCTACAGAAAAGCTGGGGAGGGACATTTTACAAGGGCTTGTAGTGAGAGGACAAGGGGTAATGGTTTTAAACTGAAAGGGGAGAGATTTAGGCTAGAGATCAGGAGGAAATTCTTTGGTGTGAGGGTAGTGAGACACTGGAACAGGCTGCCCAGAGAAGTTGTGGAAGCCCCACCACTGGAAGCATTCAAGGGCAGGTTGGATGGGGCTCTGAGCAACCTGATCTAGTGGGAGGTGTCCCTGCCCATGCAGGGGAGTTGGAACTCGATGATCTTTAAGGTCCCTTCCAACTCTAACCATTCTATGATTCTATGATTCTGTGATATTTCTGGCATATCTGTGTGGTGGGAATCTACTTAGCTGATTCAAAAAGCCTAACCCAACAATTCTGCTAAAAATTTCCCTGCTTCTTCAAACCATTTCTATCTCAACATAATGACTATATTAAATGGACATAACTGTCTGATAAGCTGACTCAAACTGGGAATGAACATGCCCTTTTTATTTCCTGAGGACTTTCCATTTCCACATCTGAATGCTGAAGGCTTTCCTTTGGAAAAAGCTATTGGTATTAGGGAGAGGTCACCCTGGTCTGTGTGCACATGTGCTGGTCATGGCTCACATTTGTAAGTTATAAGGGAATTAGGTATCTTTCTACTTAATTCTGAGGGCTATCAAGATCTGTATTGTATGCATGTGTTTATATTAGGCCCTTCAGAACTTGTGGATAAAGTCAGTAACTTTTATTAAAACAGCTATCACATTTATAAAAATATAACAATATTATTTGTGTTTTAAAAAAATAACGATACTCTACTCATAAACCTTATCTCCCTTATGACCTCACAGAACTATGGCTGAATCACAGAAGAGTTAAGGTTGGAAGGGACCTCTGGAGGTCACTTTGTCCAAGCCCCTGCTCAAGCAGGGCTACCTAGAGCTGGCTCCCCAGGATTATGTGCAGATGGCTTTTGAATGTCTCCAAGAGTGGAGACTCCACAGCCTCCCTGGGAAACCTATGCCAGGGCTCAGTCGCCCTCACAGTAAAAAAATGTTCCCTGATGTTTGGACAGAACCTCCTGTTTAAACATACTATTTAAACGATGTATCAACACTTATTTGTGCATCATCCTGGCTTGCCAGTACATTCCTTTTCCCATCAGCTCGGAAACAGATTCAGGTTTTTACATTGTGATAATACAACCCACCGGTGACAAAAGGGAAAATGATGATGTGTCTATTTTTTCTCAGCACAGAGTGGCATTCAACCCAATGTGGCAAAAAGATGGCAGAAAAAGGAAGCACCATTTCCCCATTCAGCAAAGAAACGGAGGCATGGAGAGACTGTCACCAGCCTAAGTCTGTTCCCCCTTCCCCTGTTACCGCACTTGGCAAGAAGAAGGAAAGAGTACTGAAAATGTTCACACCAGGCAGTAACAGCCAGCCAGCAATGGGCAGGGAAAAGCAAAGCAAAGCTGTTTCTTGCTGAAGTGTTAAGAATTAAATGAAAGTCCAACAGACAGACAAAGTGTAACCAGCATTGCAGAACACTGCTCTTTTTGCCTTTGAAACTTGCATCCCCAGTTTGGCAGCTGGCCCTGGGGGAGGCCAGTAGCATGTCCCAGCTGCCATGGGATACCTGTGGGACAGCTGGCAGTGCCGTGTGATAGCCCACAAGGACTTGCTGTGCATTGTCACTGTATCTGACTGCTATTTATTGGCAGGACACACACAATGTTATGCCTTAGTGAATGTACTTCACTGTCATGCCTGATCAAAAGTGTTGCCTTGGAGCAGTCTTAGTTTGAGAGAACCTCAAGTAGTTTTATAACTAAGAAGTCACTCGAAGGTGACACTTGAGATGAACAACATTAAAGTGTACTCATGTCTCTTGTGTCCCTGGCTACTTCAGAAGCTCACAAACAAAGCCTAGCTCTGCTAGCTGATACTCCAAGAGGAAAAGGACCCTTATGCCCTTGTTCATTTTTACCAGTGCTTCCTAAGTAGAAAAGTAACTAAAAATGCTGACTCTAGCCATGAACACTGGAGTTTTAAGTAAAAATCAGTATGGAAAAATTTATTTTAACAATATTTAAGTAAAGATAAAAATATGTAAAATTGTGAGCTCATTCTTTCACAAACCCAGGGAGAAACCAATGGCATGGAAATGATACTTTAGGCCTGATACCAAGGCACAATTCAAATTAGTCACACACAGAATAGTCATATATCCATGCACACATGCAGGCAATCCCCCTGAGCAATGTAAGCTGTAGTCCCCCAAGGATTTTCCTTCAACTCTGAGGAAATGTCACCATTGTACATGGACGTGTGGAGCAGAGATGCCTGGGCTAGCTCCAGAGTCAGTGAAAGCACAACCAGTACAGGGCAACACAGCCTCTGCACCGAAGTGCCTGGCTGACACAGGCCAAGTGCATGTCTCCCATACTCAGGGTTGAGGCACCATGCCATCTCTGCATCACATGGCCACTGCTTTGTACGGAGATGGTCTCAGTGTGTGAAGAAATAAATGCTCTCCCCTTGAACCCACTGCTTGCAGAGTGTCCTTTTGAAACACCCTTCTGGTCAGCACATACAGTGTTAATGCCAAGACCTCACTTTCTCATTTGTTTAAGAGCTGAGAAATCCCACTCAGGAGCCCTCTGAGCAGATCTCTTCTGAAGGGGGGGAAGAGTCCTCAGGTGAGTAAACAGGCAGGGTAGCTTGCTTAGGAGCAAGAAGAGCTACACTTTCCAGAAAGTATACATTAGAAAGAAGTAAAGCAGGCCACCTTTTCCTTTCCCAACCAGGTCAGCACTACACTGGAGGTCACTGCAGACACTGGAACAGCCTCTCTGCTTTTACAGTGGATGAAATTTGTAATTTGCCCATGTGGATCCCAGTAAAGCCAACAAATTTATCCTTTGTCATTAGCCAGCCCCAAACCCTTCTGTGGCAACAAGTACTCTCATAGATTTCTTTTAATTTGCTCTACTAAAAATGGGACAAAATAGCTGTTTCCTCTCCTTTTTTCATCCACTTGGAAGTGTAAATTTTTCATTATTTGGAAATTGTCTTTTTTTTTTTTTTGTCCCCCCTACACAGTGCTCAGGGGGCTTGTGTCCCAAACCCCTCTGAAGAGCTAAGATATCAACGATGCATATCACATACTACCAAGCCATATAAAATGGACTACCTTGAAAAAAAAGGTCTTTGAAAACCTACCAAAAGACTTTGCAATCCAAAATACAGTAAAATTGATTTAATTTTTCGGAGCTCTTTGGAAGATCCAATGCTGCCAAACACTTTGAGATAGTTCATGAAGTTCTCCAATGAAATGTGGGGGTTTTTTAATCAGAAAGTAGCAAGTGACTGAAACAAGTGTTTTGCAGGGAAACATAGCAGCATTGCCAGAACTTTTGTCAGGAAAGATTTTTCATCTCTAGGTTGTGATTTATGGTCAAAACCCAAGAGAAGTTTAGAACTGACAATAGCCTAAAGTCCTGGGCTCTCATAGGTCTGAACTTAGGACCTCTGTGTACTAGGCAGGTACTATAAATCATCAAGCCATTAACTACCTACCAAAGTCAGCCTCTCACTTTTACAGGTTGGCACTGCTCCATTTTGCATTAAAAAAAATTTCAAGATTGTGAAGGAAATCCCTGATATTTCTGTGGTCAGAGCACTTTTCTGGAATGTGGGCAGCTGGCAATGTTGAACTTTTTTCACCTGATGTGAATTGATTAATGAACTGTTGGCTATGCTAAGTGAGGATCTTTCTTTCTGCATTTTTTCCCCATAGAAGTAGAAGAAACTTGGTGTCAGCCCTATGTGGAAGAGAAAAGAGTTTGTTGGGTTTTTTAAACCTCACAGTTGTGTACAACTAGGAAATAATCTCTCACCCAGCTGTTAGAGATTATGGATGCCTGTAAGATGGTTGTAATTTTCTTTTGGGACACTCAATAGCTTCCAGGTGAGCAGCAGCCCAGCAAGTAATGGGCATGTCCTGAACTGTAGGGGCTTCTAAAGCAAATCTGGATTAAATGAAGCTCCTTGGAGTCTGGAAGCAGAGACCCAGGTTTAACATGGAGGGAGGGAGCTGCAATAGCTGAGAGGTTGCAGGTCTCTTTACCAGGGCTCTACTTCTTCATGCTCAAGCGGAATCAGGATTCGGGAATGAGATTTTTTGATTTATTTTTTTTAAAGCAGCCTGCTTCCAATACAGGCAATGAAATGAGACATTTGTTGCAGAGACACTACATAGTTTTGCAGTTTGAGTGGATCTAGGTCCCATTTTAGTCTTAAATCAACCGTGGGATGTAACAGTTCATTCTAGTCTAGTGTCCCTCCTTTCACCTTACCACAGGTTAACTGGGGGCCATCATACAACCAGTTATTGTTTCATATAACCAGCAATAAAACTACCTGTCTGGATCACTGCACACTTATATATCAACAACAGGACATGATTTAGGAGTCCTTAGTCCTGCTTTTTATGAAACTGCAATGAAACATAGCCACCATGTCAAAGGTGCTCTGGGGGCCAGGTTTTGGGCAAAGTGGAATGTACCTAAGAGATTTCAGCTTCATCTATGCAAAACAGCTGTTTCTGAGTTGTGTCGTTACAAATACAGCATGCATATATACATATGTGCACATCCCAGCTAAGTAAGGTGGGAACAACTGCCTGCAGCCTGGAATTTGTACCTTTGAGCATCCCAGGACAGGTCAAAGGATGAGCAGAAGGAGCAGGCTACTTCCTGGAGCCCATGGGCAACAGGGTATTTGCTGCATTTTCCCATTTGAGTGGAGCTGGAGGACTGTATAGCACTAAACTTCTCACAAGTTTTCCCAGAGTACCTGAAACCACTTCCTTCTCTTCAAGCTCAAGCAAATCTTCCTCCCCAGGCCCTGAACAACATGTCTCTGAAATGGTCAGGTCTCAGGTCCCACGAGGTCCAGGAGGGAAACACATTGCTTCTCTTGCAGCTGCTCAGCAGGCATGAGAGCGTATTGTGCCTTGATGTATATTGTCACTCTTGTCCCTTCATTCTTTCACCTCATTTTCTCAAGCAGTCACAGAAAAATAAATAAAAAACAAAAACAAAAACAAAAAACCAGTAACTGTTAAAACTACCTGCTTCACCCATAGCAGGTGTATATTCTGAGAAAATATTCTCTTTGGAGTTTAAAAGTCAGCTGCACAACTCTTTAGGATAGAATAAAACTTAGTCCCCTCCAAGCAAAAACATACCTGGGTGTCTACAAATCTCCTGAAAATCTCCAGCTCATCAAAGAACTGAAATAGGTAGAGAGCTGGGAGATAACATGATGAAAATAGATTACAATCTACCTTTTCCAGTCAGTCTCCACCTACATCAGCCCCAAGGAAGAGCAGGTAGCTGCCCCAGCATTCCTCCAGCAGTTGCTTATCCTTTTCTTGAAGACTCCAGCTGGCTGAATGCCCACCATTCCTTCGAAAAGCTAGTGACAGTGGTTCTTCCCTTTTCACTCCTTCAAAATAACAGTTTTAGATGGGCTGTTACAAACATGAAATACCATTTTTCTTCTGAAAACTTCCTGTGAACACCTAATAACTCTTAAGACCTGGGCAGAAATCCTCTGGGATGTAAATAGTGCTGCCTTCACTTCAGGTGTGATGGCTGGCAGCTGACACATACTGACAGTATAAATGAAATAATACAACCATGTTTATCTGAACATACTGTTCATACTGTTTAGCTTGTGGTCATCATCACAGTAGATAAAGCTCTCATGTCCCATTTGAAAAGACAGATATACAGATTTAGCTTAAAATTAGAATAGCAAGCACCTATAGTATTTCCTGTGTGACAAACTGTATGTGTTTGTATGTGTATAACAGACAGTGCTGGCATATTTTAAACACTAAACTGCCACATTCAGAGATTGATAAATTAAATAATCATTCATTAGTTACCATAGCAATGCAGATGCAATCACAGTGAACAAAGAAGGAATGGGGCAGGGGAGAGAGAACAAATGCTGACAGGAGCAAGGCCCTGCATTGATTTTTGTTAATATATTTATTTAATTTTTGTTTATTAAAATCCCCTGACTGCAAGATCTTCCATGTTCATCAATGTTTCACCTACCTGCAAAGGCACATGGCAGATACTCTGATAGAGCCTGAAAGATCCAGATCCTGAACTGTAGCAAATTGGTGTAGCTCTACTGACTTTGGCAGGGAGCAGCTAGTTTACAGCAGCTGGGGATCTGGAAAAAAAAGGGCATCTAATTCTTTTTAGCTTCTACAGCAACTGAATACTACTGCATCCTCTGCTACTTTGTAACTTCTTCCAGCAAGGCTTCCTCCAGCAAACAAGCACAGACAGGGAGGAGCTGGCTTTCCCAAAGCCAGCTGGCGGGTTTAGCTGTATAACTGTCATTAATTTCAATGGCAGCTATATAGATCCAGTCTTCTAGTCAGGCTTGAGAATCTCATCAGTAATCCCTTAGCTGCTGATAAAGAGAAGCAGCATGGGGTCAAGAGTAGTAGTGCTCATCAGGCAAGGTTTAAGCAGAGGGAGAGGTGCTGCCTTGCCCAGGCCTGCGGGTCCTCCCGCTCGCAGCAGCGCTGTGCCCAGCTGTGTCACCCGACCCCCACAGCACCCAGGCTGGAAAGCAGCAGCATCCCTCTGTAGGAGGCTAAGTGAGAGAGAGACAGGGAGAGGACTCTGCCCCTCTTTGAGTCACTGGCAAATATGCCCACGTTCAACTGCCTGATGACAATGCTAAGTGACTGCCCTGCTGGAAGGCCAACCAAAACTTCTGACCTTATTTCTGCGTGTCTATATATATAGAAGAGAGTGTGCTGATAGAAACTATGCTGAGACTAATGCTAAGGTCTGGGCTACAGGACAGGGTCTTCCCAAACCAGGGCAAACTGCCTCAGCCCTGTCCTCTGCCATACATCCCCTTGCCCCAGCTGGTGACAGCAGGCAGATGAGCACCCGGCCCTGCAGAGTAAATGAGCAGCAAAGGGCAGTTTACCTGAAATACCAACACTAGCACCTGACATGGCTGCAGGTCTGTTTTTTAACTTTTTACTCTATCACCAGTTGGAGTTACTTGTTGGTGATAAACCATGACCACAGAATGAGGCCAATGACTATGTCAGTAACAGCTCAGATGCAGCAAACACAAGAAAGACACCAAAGCATGCGTGACAGACTTTAGTGGCCTCAGAGCAAATCTGTGTCATAGCCTGAGTTTGTTGCTCTTTGGGCTTGTGACACTTGCCCCAAGCCAGTGTAAATCCCCCAAAAGCTGTAACTAGAGTCAGCTTTTGGATAGTGATTGTCAACAAAGTCCATGTAGAATGGGTGACATATTGTGACCCTTTTCGGAAA
Source organism: Hemiprocne comata (assembly GCA_020745705.1). Classification (NCBI taxonomy): domain Eukaryota; kingdom Metazoa; phylum Chordata; class Aves; order Apodiformes; family Apodidae; genus Hemiprocne; species Hemiprocne comata. Next base: position 33,152,922 of record CM036588.1, read on the forward strand.
TCAAATATACCTCACATATATCAGAAATATTATGTAGATACTCCAAGAAAAATCATTAACATCTTAGAGGCAGGGGCAAAGTGGGAAAGTGGGCAGCATTGTGCTCAGAGGTCTGCTTGCAGTCCATTCTCACAGCATGTGAATGTTCCTGCCCAAAATGACCCTCCATGACTACTACAGGAGTTATCACTAACCAGTAGGGCCAACACAGCACATAGCATGAATGAAGCTGGGCATCTCCCTCCAAGCTGCTGTAAGAAAGAAAGGCCACAAAAGGCATAAAGGAAGCCCCAAAATATCCAGTGGTTACCCCTACTGCAAATGATGTAAGATGCAGCTGCAACTACCTCAGTCATCACCCAGCAGGCACTTGCAGATGATCCCCTGTTTGGAGGTGCAATGCCAGAGTCTGCGCAGTTCAATGGAGGCTGCTGGAGCACAGCTGATAAAAGGCTGTTTTCTGCAGGGTGGGCTAAGGCACTGGGAGCAAAGCAGCCTTGCTGCGCTTTGGATAGCAATTCAGTCCCTTTTCTTACACTATTAGCCAAAGACATCTGCTCAGTAATGTGTTAAATCCCTCAGCACCACGTAGTTTTTGTTTAAAGGGCCAGTGTTCTCTGGCACTTCAGATACATAGATATTACAAAATCCACTTAGAAATCTTGGATACAGTAATTAATAGCCATCTTTACATAGAAACCTTCTTGATGATAATCCCACTAGAAATGACTGACCTGTTTTATCCGGAGGTAGAAGAACCAGCTTTTTCCTACTTCAGTGAAAACAAAAATACTTGCTTCATTGTTGTATTGTGAGCTGTGAGAGGAAAAATAGCTTATGTTTACAAATCGTATTTTGTGTTACATTTTAGCTGATTGTAAAGACGCTATATACAGCCTGAGTCCTGTAAGCAGACCTCTGTGCAGAAGAGAAGAGTCTGAGGTTGCTCATCTGCATTTTCTTTATGTCTAAGTGCTTAATAGCCTCAAAACAACCTCTTCACATTCACAGCACTCTGAAAAGCACAAAACCTTGGAAACATGGTTTTTCTTCTCTCGCACCTCCACAAGTACTAACTGGCAGTAATGCTGCCGAATATAGGAGGGAAACAGCATCTCCTGCATGCTCCTGTGGCTGCTCTGCCCATACCACCCCATGGACACCACCGCTCCCCTGGGATGGGGCTTTTTACTACTAGCGCTCACACCTCTGGCAGAAAATCCTCCCCTGCAACAGTGGGGCAGCCACAGATTAAATGGCTCCCCATTTCCCTCTGCAGAGAAGCAGGTGCCTCCATGCAGCCAGGGTCTGTCCATAGGACTTGCTGTTCTCCTCAAGCATCAGTAAAGCTTGGGGTGTGAACACTCTTCCCTGTATGAGATGTGTTCCACCCTCTTACCCTGAGAAGAACAGAACTACATATGGGCAGCATGTTGACATTGTTAAGGTTAATGATATAGCAACAGAAAGCACATTTACAGGCAAACAGATTATAATAATTGCTTGAGCAAACAATACAAGCAACATACTGCAAATCAGCCTTCGGTGTGGTTGTCAGTGTGGTTATCATCATCCCATTTTCACAATGGGACATACTACACTATCTTGGATCCTGGGGGACGTGATACATTCCACAGAGACTATCTGTCCATAACTATTGACCACCTGTAAGACAAACATAGACCCTATAGCTTATGGTGTACCCCAAGGCACCAGTCGGGTGCCCCTCCTGCAGCTTAGCAGCGTGCAGAGAAGTGCGTGGTGCAGTTTCAGCATCACGTGTCCTGCGTTTGACTTCCCAGCCAAATGATCAGCTACTGATTGCAGGTGTTTGGCAGCAAGAGGCCTTCAGCGTGAGCCCAGTGAGGCATTAACTGCTTTAGCACTGTGCCCTGAGGGGGCATAGAAAATAAAAAGCAACAAAATGAAGAGATTCCCCTCCGCATCTGCAACCCAAGGGGGACTGCTTCTTGATTTCTTTGCTCGTTAGTCCTGTTTCTGGATCTTTTCCGTAGCGGTCATGACTTTTTAATGGTTTTGTGTGATGAAAGACTTTGACAAGAGCATGTGCCACAAAAAGCACAGTGGTGAGCCATGGCTTTCATATATATGTTAACCAGCCTTTACAGCATTACGGGGCCTGGGTGACATGAGTAATTCAGTTAAGCTGCAGCAAAGCACAGGGTTTCTGTGCTATACGCCAGAAGATGGAGGAGCGTGGGACTGAAAGGCGAACAGCCGGAGAGCAGCAGCTCCGTGGCATCCCACAGCACACGGTTAATATAGAAACGCCGTTGTGTGAAACACGTGGGACACACTCTGCTGGGGACAGTGCTGCTGGGACCGCAGCATCGGGAAAGCATGTTGTGAAGAAAAGCTTTTTCAGCCAGACAAGTGTTGATGCACAACTTAATCCTGAAGTGAGAATTCGGGACAGCTTGAAGCGCTGAAGAATATCACATTTCTGCTGCAGATAGCCAGATTTGCCCACAAGCAATATTCACTCAGAGACACATACAAAGTGAATTTGCTTTTCCCTCTGATAACGGCTATCCCCCATACAAGAGGAATCACTGGCTGGTTTAAATCTGCCTTTGAATGAGACTCATGCCTCTCAACTCCCTAGGAGGTTGTTTTGAAAATCTGACTTTAAAAGTCCTGGTTTCCACCAAGATAGCAGTTATCTTATTTAGAAAATGACAATAGACACAGCATCTCACCACGTTTGCAGTTTCTAGGGAGAGCTACTGAATAAATGCAAATATTCTGCTTTGTTGTCTTTTTAATTTCGTATTTTCTACAAAAGCTTAAAAAGTATAATCTACTATAGCACAGAATCTTGAGATGAGCAGAATAGAATAACAAGAAATCAAACATTTCTGAGGTTAACTTAGCGTCATTTATTGGATTTCTATTTCTAGGCTTCAATTAGAGTAACATGATTTGTAAAAAGCTGAACAGGTAATCAAATTGCAATCAGGAAATCTTAAAAAAAAAAAAAAGACAGTGAGAGAAAAGATTTAAACAACAAGCTTTACAGATAGGAGAATAAAAGCAAATTCACTTCTATAGCCCCATGGGAAAAATTAGATGTAATCAATTCAGGGTAAAATGTAATTACAAGACAAAGCAATGGCATGAGTGACAAAATTCAGGTATATAGGAAATCTTTAAGAAATATTCCTGTGAGAACATGGTAAGATAATTGTTATTCTGCTCATACAGTTGAGTCGTAACAGTGAGCAATCCATATACATGCACCATCTGACTTACAGGGGAAAAAAATAGACTCAGATTCTCCCCCTACGCAAGTAACTCCCAGCCTAGAGGGGTTAAAAGACTGACAACTGCTTCGTAATATTCCAAATATTTCTATCCCCAAAACAGTAACTGGTTTATCAGTTCTGCTTTATCTAAATCTTAACTCCTCACTGGCCTACAACATAATTTTGGTTGAAAATGACCTAGAAATTAAGCATAATCACAATTAAAAAAGGGAGGGAGAAGGATAAGGGACACTCAGTGTTTTCTTTAACTAAAAACCCAAACTGAGCTCCGAGAAAGACAATCTTGTGATTCTGTGTGATTAAGTTAATGTACACTACAAATACCAAATTATGTAAAGCTGCACCTACTATTATATGCTTCTTATAATGAAAAGATTATAGAGCTCCCTTAGAAAACATTCGGGGAATTCTAGCCACTGAAAGATGGTGTGAGGAAAAGACATGAAACAAGAAAGATGGAAAAGAGTCTGATGTAGCTCAGAAAGTGTTACATTTTCTTTCAAAAGCATGCAAAAATCAAGCATAAAATGCCAATCCTTCATTGCAAACTGCAGATTATATACTGCATTTGATTTGCTGCCCTTCTTTCTGCCAGGACACAGCAGTGCATAATGGGCCAGATCCTCAGTCAGTGACAGTTGTTACCAACCTGTCATTCAGCTCAGGTACCACCACTGCCCAGGAGAATGCTTAGGGAGGACCAAACAGCAACACATGAACAGCTCAATACCAAGGGCATCCAAACAGAAACAAAAGGCACCTGGCAGGTGCGTCAGATACCTCCAGCCATCTGAAAACAGCATACAGCACCTTCACAGCCATGCTACAAGCTCAGACAAAGGCCAAGCAAAAAAAATTTGTGTTTCAAACTTCCACCTGAGCAGAGAACATTTTCTCAGGACACTAAATACACATTTTGGCAGGAAAATTCCCACAAGGCTGGTCACTTCTGCTAGCTGTGTGAGGCCACTCTTGATGTGCCACTCCCCTGGGACTCTTCCAGTGCAGAAACCAGTTCAGACAGTGGTCCCAGGCTGCTCCGCGGAGGACTCTGTGGTCACTGCCCAAAATATAAATAGTTCCTATCCATCACTACCACTCCCAGCGAGCTACTTATGCCACAACGTAAGCCCTCCCTGCTCCTTCCCTGGAATATCTGTGCTTTTACAGAGGCCTCCAGCTCATGCTGCAGCATGCAGCTGCAGGAGGAAGGGATTTGTGGGCAAGAACTACCCCTGTCTGCATCAGACCTGTTTTCCAGATAAATACAGGGTTGTCTAAAAAGTAACCACCAAGATTTTAATTTAAACTAAAACCCAAAACACAAACCCAACCCTAATTTCAAAACAGCTTTACTGCTGTACACCTGTGACTCCTGCACACATACAGGAGTTCTGCACCTGTATCTTCAAAACTGTCCTGTGCCCTCATTCTGCAAGGACACAGAGCTCAGTGATGGGCTGTAGGGAAAGCTTGAAGCTAGGTAGTGAGAAAAAAACTGTCAGAAGGAGTAGGTAAAAGTGAAAAACAAGGAGAAATATATCTCCCTAAACCCTCAGTAAGTTTCATGCTGACCTCGTAACACTAGGAGGTAACACATTTCAGGGAGAAATGTAGGTGTCTAAGTTGACAGTGTTCCTTCAAAACTCTGTGTTATGATGATAATGAAGAGTCTCCTTCTGTGTTTTCTTGGCAGAGGTTTCCAACTTTCAGAAGGAAAATGAGGGAATTTGCAGAATAGAGATGAAAAAGTTTCCCACTGACAGATTCAAGGAAGACATTGGTCCGTTTTGTTTAAATGGCCTTTATAAAATGCTCATTGCCTATCAACATATACAATAATTATTGATAGGGGAAAACCAGCAGGCAGAGCTGCACTCAGTTTGACAGGGTGGGGAAACGTGCTGGCTCGTACCACCAAATGCAGAAAGTGGCCAATCCACGGGAAGCGGTCCCAAATGCAAAATAAAGTTAAGGGGAAATTTCCACATGAAAGGATGACACTGGTAAGAGTAAATCCTGTTTCTCTCTCAGTCCCACTTTCTCTGAGCAAATGCACATACTAGAGGGCTTTTAGTTCAGCTGAAATGGTGTATCACATTAACATGCTTTTTTAAACTTGTATTCTGACTGCTAGGAAAACAGAAGGAAAAAACAAGTTAAAAGCACTAAAAAAAATGAACAGCAAAAACCTTAGCAGCCAACAAGGGTTCCAATACAAAGCAGAATAAATACATATATAATGTAGATGTATTCAGTATTTGCAGGAAGATAGCTGGAATTATGGATGTGCTGGAAGAGCCACAGTCAGTTTTTGCTTAAAATCAGATTGCAGTTTAGTGTGTCAGGGGTTAAACTATGTGTTACAGAAATCTCCTAGGATCTTAGGCCTAAACAGAAAAAAATCATGACACCAGCTATTTGTAAGAAATGTTGCCAGCATGACAAAAAGTTCAGCTGAATAAAAAGCTGAGGTGTATGCTATGTGTGTGCTGGATAAGCAGTGCGTATTGCCCAAACCAAGATGTGTTTTGAAAGTTCATTCCCAAAGACAACACTGGGGAGGGTGTTTTTTCCAACCTAAAAAATCCTTCTATTGATTTTCTTCCCTTTAAAGCAATCACATGCCTACCACAGTTCAAAGGAAACCGTCCATCCTGCAAAAGCTCTTGTTTTTCTGCTGCTGCTTTTCCCTGGGTCTCAGTAGGGGTGCAGCTACACGCTTAAAATGTGTATAGAGCCAGCCAGCACATTGCTCACCCAGTGCAGAGACAAAATCCCTGCAGGCAGGCAGACAGGCTGACCTCACTGCTCAGAGCAAGTGCAGAAGAGAGATTCAGAAGCATTAATGAAACCCCTGCTGAAGACACCGAAGAATTATTCAGACACTACAAGAAAGCAATCTGTAAGCAGGTGTATAATGACACATCATGGCTCACACACAAAGCCCTAGCTAAACTTCTGGCCTTCCTCTACTTCTCTTCACCCCAAAATCTTCCCATTTGTTTTTTTCCTTTCTTCCTTTTCTTCTTCTTCTTCACACACTGTGCTCTTGGCCCTTTGAGTAGATTTACAAGATCTACTCCTGACCTACTTTTCCATTGTTATTTCTGCAGTTCACATCAAGAAACTTGGCAGAATCAAAATGCTTAGTGGCAAGGCAGCGAAGTCCTCTAATGAGCTACATCAGTGAGAAAACTTCCCCAGCCTCACCCTGCCCTTGTTTCAGTTTCTTTTTCATTCAGGTCAAGAGCAAGCTCTCAAAGGAAGAAGCCTGATCTCCCTTGTGAAGCAAAGACTCCAGAACCAATCTCTTGAATTTAACCAGAATAGCAGCCCATGGAGAACCCTAGGAACAAGCAAGAGCATTTTGAACTTTTAGGGAAGAAACCAAACTCACTTGTCCTACTTGGAGACTTACAGCTTTGAGTAGAAATGTCTGTTTTGGCATCCCACCCATGGAAGCTGATGACATGACAAAACCTAACAATACATGCGTAGATACAAATACATTCAAGGACAAGAAAAAAGGACAATGTGGTTGAGTATCACACTTGTCCAAAGAGGTAACAAAGAAAGTGGCAGCAAAAATGAATAGGTTTGGGTTTCTTCCTGTTCATCTACTTCTTGCATTTGGCAGAACTTTGTTGCTTTTCACTCTTTGATGTCTCAGCTGTTCTCCATCCCTGCAAGATAACCCATACATCAGGTACCCATGTGTGCCCACAGCTCCCCCAGGGCTCTGACAGGCCTGTACACCAGTAGAGAGGCGCCCCATCAGCCAGCAGGCAGGATTTGCAGCATGATTAATATGTTTCACCCTTGCTGAAATTATCCTTTACATAGCTCCACCAATCTCTACCATTCCTAGCTAATAAAGGGGAAAAAACCCTAAGAAACTGAAAGGAATTTTAACAAGATAAGTCAGTGCATGCTCCTTTTTTTACAGGGTGTTATACTAGATGTGGAAATCTTTTGCAACTTAAAACAGCTAGACATGGAGCATAACCAACACCAACACTTCTCACACTGGGGAAGCTTCAGTTCCAGATCTGGAGCTTTACATTATCTCTAGCCTTCACACATCCCCTTATGGCATCAGGGCTCCAGAAAGTATGACAATATAGGACAATAACACTGACACAATATAAAGGAAAGTTTTGGGATGTATGGGAAAAGTTCATGTTTCCAGCTTCCCTAGTGTGCTTGCTAGGTTATGACTGTAAGTACTGTTAAAGAAGAGAAGCCCTTTATTATATACAGTACAGCACCGTTTAATTTCTTCAAGCAAGTGCAGAATGTGTAAAAGTGGCCAGAATTACTACTTCAGAAGCTAGAGTACATTCTTTTCCACAGTATGAGTAGACTCATTGACCCATGGTCCCTAAATTATACCAATATGTATCTTGACCCTGATACAAAAGAGTACCTCTCAGTGACGCACCGATTTTTTTGGCCAGGAAAGTCTGTTCTGATAATTTAGTTTGGCATCCTGAACAGGGCTGGCAATGTGCATTCATTTAGTAGCTCCTTTCAAGAATAGCAGCAGAGGAACCAATTAATCTTGTTTGTGACAACATTGGTCATTTGCAGACCACCACCTCTTGTCTACTAACAACATCAAAATGGCAGCTCCTTTCTTTGGGGCCAAGAACAGCCTTTGGAGTGACGGAGTTACAGAGCCACAAGCAACCCCATGAACAACATGTGAAACTCTCTGTAAATAGTTACTGGTTCCCTGTGTGATCTAGTATCCTAGTGAGAGAAAATCACAATCAGTGTTTTTTCTCTTAGCTGGTTTTCAGTACCTGCAAACTGTGATTTCCTACTCTGGAAAAAAAACGCTTATTCATGGAGCTGTTAAGCTGATAGCCTCACTTATTTAAGCTAATACTGACTCCTTTTTGCCTGTGTGATTTCAGAGGAGTTTCCAACACACTTCACCACATCTATGCAAATATCCTGCTACAAATTATACTGATGATATATCCTCCAGCTTGCAGATCAGATAAGATTATAGCAAATTGTTTAACAATCTGTCTTCTATACAATCAGAGACTGTTCCAAACAGCAGTACATTACAAAGCAGAGACTTTGTTTATAGAAGAAAAAAAAATAACTCTCCCCAAAGATCTTGTTGTGTACATGGGAAATTATAGGAGTAAAATTAGACCTAATTTAATAATTAAGGTTATACTTCCAGGCCTGACATTCTTCCTGAACGATACACTTTTTCCTGACCCCCTAGATCTTTTTTCACAGGGATTTAAGATAGAGCATTTATCTCATGTTGCGTCAGTTGAAGGTGTAAACATGGTCACTGAGAGCTACAACGTTCCTCAGTGCTCCTCAAGGGATCATCATCCATCAGCTCTCTGCACTTGTTCACATGCTTAGGGTTGAGCTAATCACCAGATTTTGAACAGGGAAGTAGTCCTCTTCCAGAGTAGGTCATCAGAGGCTGCTGTTTTTTATTTGTGTTCCTCTGCAGCCTCATGCATGGTCTGGAAGCATCTGCAAATGTCACCCAGCAAATCTACTTCTAGCCGGGAGGACTTAGAAATGCCCTTGATCTCTCCTGCTCTCCTCCTATGGCACAATTATTGTGGCACTTGGTCTTCTAACACAGACTTGGAGTCTGTTGTGAGAAGCCTGGAGATGTACAGCATCTCAGGGCGAGATGAGCTACAGTGCACAGGTCTGTGCATCTGCAGTGACTGACTTGATGACCCAGGTGGTGTCCTTCAGTCCTGTAGCTTTAGTTCATCGCTGTGGCCGACCCCTTGCCGTGGCACTACTGCCAGAGGGGAAGCTCTGCAGCTATTGTTGGTACAATTTATCTACATATCCCTAGATGTGCATGACTAACCCTGAGCTGTTGGTTCTAGGTTAATTTATAGTGTGAGGAGAATGAGTGTCTCTTGGGGTTCATTTCTATTCATCTCTATGTTCAGTCTGCAGTTGGTCAGGCAAGTTCCACCTGCAATAATGATACCATTTCAGGCTCCAGTTTTAACTCCCAGTGTTGATGTAAGGAATGTGCTGCGTTTTGCTTTACACTCTGATTGTGAAAAAGACTCTTAAAATTAGTATAAGAAAAATAAAGCAACGGACCACTCTGTTTTCCTGCCAGCCTTACCAAAGATTGAAGTGTAGAGATCAAGATCATCCCACTCAATTGTAGACATTTGACCAAGCAAACTGAACAAGCCTTGGTTCCTGTACAATCGACAGACAAATAGAGACTCCTCAGAGAGGGAGTCAGTTAATCTTAAGATCTGACAGCCCTGGAAGAGCCTCTCTCCCTCTCTGCAGTAGAGGACAAAAGTGACTAGGTTGCCTCTGCTAAGCGGGATAATTGCAGGCCTTAGAGTGGAGATGAACAAACTGGGAAGACATACAAATTAGGGGAGGAGAGTGAAATAAAAGCTGCTGCAAAGCTGACATCTGTTTTGTGCAGCATGTGTTTCTCACACACAGATATGAGGTGCAGGAGTTGCACTTTGCTCACCCCTTGCTGAGAACTGCGCACAGCCAACCCCTCTTACATGGGCTGTCCCCATACCCAGCCAGATACTCTCATACCATTCCAGATCGCAGTGCACTCCAGAGAATGAGACTTTTTCCTGTTTAAGATCAGCCTACAAAAGCACAGCTGAGTTTTCAGAAAGTATTTTACCCCCTGCCTGCTTGCAATGATACAGATAACTTTCAACAGAAGTGAGAAAATGTTGGGGGAAAGGAATCCTTCTCTGAGAATTTCAAGTGTTAAGGCCTTCATGAAAGATGTCATTATAAAGAAATGAATGAAAGCATTTGTCAACTTCTGGGAGATTTCATAGTGGCTTCTATTTTTATCTCTTTTTATCCCTTGCAGGAACTGAGAACTAATATTTGCGATTCCTGACCAAGGATATTAATGTTTTCAAAAAGCTGACATTCCTTCCACAGCAGGAAATAGAGTAACCTGTTTGGGTTTTATCAGTAGTTTGTCTCTCGAAATTAAATTTCTGAGACTGTTTTTCCAGTAAGACGTGCCTGCAGGACCATTCAAACATTCTATTCCTGTCTAGTTAGTCAGTATTGAGCCTTAGCAAATGATGAATGATGTGTGATCAGCTAATACATGTCAAAAATACACTTCTTTTTCTTTTCTTGCAGTATTTTTGCTATGCTATGTGCTACTGTTTAGTCTGGACTTACTGACAGCCCAGAGACCACAGGTCCATGTAAAGTCATGATTTGTGTTTACTGAAGATAAAATGCTGAGGGGATAAAAAAAGAAGAATGAAAAGGATGTGTTCAGAACAGAATAAGCTCATGGCTAACTGTTATATAGGTACCAAACTCTGAGTGAAATTATTTGCCTGCCTGGAGCAGAAATAATTCTATTTATCGTTAGGAGAGCAGTAAATCATTAGTCCTGTTACTGGTACGTTCATGCCCCATACAAGCATCCACAAATATGAGAAGGCTTTTTGAAAAACCATCACCCACTACTGCAAGACTAGATGAGACTTGTCTAAAACACTGTTGATGTTGCATTTGATGAGGCACATGGGTCACTGCTGAGCACACACTATTACCTTGCCAGAGGCTAGGTCTATTGTCAGAGCGACACTTCTGGCCTTTGTTGGCCTGGACAGCAAATGATCAGCAGTGGAAATTGAGACTGGAGACCCCATCAAAAGGAGATGGCAAAAAGCTCACTGCATAAGGTTATATTAAGGACCCTTGCTTTACGGAGCAAAGATTTCATTTATACTTTCATTCATTACATTTCAAATTTCACTCTTCTGGACATGAAAACATTAACAGCCTGGTCCCATGCTTACTCTCTCAGGACTAAGCATGGGGATGAGGACAAGACACTGCAACCTCTGAGTGCCTTGCAACAGAAACAGAACAGGATTGAATTTTCAGGATTTTTTTTTCTTTATTACTTCCCCTGCAAAATTAAAATAAGCAATTTAAAGGCAAACTTGAATTAGCATATTGAGGATGGTTTATTATTTATGAGATGGAAATCAGGATCTCAAATGACTGAACTCATTAAAGACCATTTGGAATAGTTCCCATCTATTTCTTCCATAGTACCCACACAACAAATAATTCACACATTAATTAATGCCACGTCTTCCCAAACAATACATGCTTCTGACAGGAACTGTTCAAACAGGAAATGTATGAAATTGCACTGAGATAGCAATAAGCTTAAAATACATACCAGCAAAACCAGGGAACTTTGTGTTAAGGCAATCACAGCTGCTATAGCTGAACTTGCTGGACCAAAGGCATTCCTGAATTAGCTCAGAGAAGGTCAGTGCAGTTAGACAAAGGGGGAGTTTGGCCAACCAGGCCTCTGCATTGGCACAGCTCTCATCTGACCTTGTGCCAGGGGCTTACAACAGACAGCACTCTGCCTTTCTACCCATGCGGATGCTACAACACAGGAGAAACAAGCTTATTTTCTTCCCTAGTTATAGCCCACAGGGCTATTTGCATAGCAGTGAATTAAATACTTTTCCAGCATTGCGACTACCTGTGAAAATCTCCTGCAGGCATAGCTATGCTCTGCAATGGAGTGCAGCCCTGGGATCCCCTAGATGGGGCCAGCCGAGGAACCGGCAGCAGGACAGCTGTGTCAGCACGGTGCTGTGCCTGGACTAGCCCTCTCAAGAGGTGGGGAGATAATTAGCTCAGGCAGGCTGCCACATTTTCAGTGCCTAAGAGCCCTGCATGGCAACATGGTGAGGTCTGCAGATGCTCTGGCCTCTCAGAGCATCTCCCCTTGTGCCACCATGCCCACTCCTGAAACGCAGTAAGGAGCTGGTCGGGTGTTGCAGTAAGGAATTGCTCACCTCCAGTCACTCTTCACTGCTTGTGAAGGGCTGGTGGCCTCAACACCATGCTGCAGCACTCCATTTCAGGGGCAAGCAAAACAATCCCAATAGCCACTTGCCATCACTCACCAGGGCAGGAGCCCGCGAAGCTGGCAGGGATGCTGTGTGCTTTGGCATCCCAGAGATTTGTTCCCTGCCAGCAGTACTTACCCATTCAGCATCTCTATGAAAACTGGTTGTGTCTTATGAGAGGAACTCAAGCACAAAGAAATTAGATCTTCCCAGGGAAACCTATGGCAAAAGAGGGAGTTGAAGCTAGATGTCTGGATTCCCACATTTATCATTCTAAAGCACAACTTATTCTTTTTTTTTCCTAATTAGTAAAGCAACTAACAGAATTTTGCTCTGTCTATACATTTCAGTTTCATGTCACAGCCACCACTGTGGTAAGAGTCAGCAAGTTATGGACATTAGCAGGACACCAGTGGGAAGTACTCCATGCTTGCTGCCTGGCAGAGTAACAGTAAGGACAGAAGCTTGAAGGGCTGAAGTGTATCAGAAAGATATCATGGTTGAGATCCCTTGAAAAAAGCTTTTAGCCAAGAAGAGGACCTCATCTTTAGAGTGGAAATTCCACTACCAGGCAATCCAGGGACAAATATTCGTTAGAGAGCCATCTCTCTCACAGTCCACTTTACTGAACTATGGGATTGCCACCGTGTCTCCTTGGAAAACAAGAAGGCACATGAAAAAAAAAGTGCTAATTTGCTCCTCTTTTTGCAACCTCAACAAGCAGCTTCATACCTCCCATTCACTTAACGGGATGGAATATTTCTGTCCTCTTCCTACCAGGCACAGGCACCTGAGTATCACTCAGCCTCATGAGCAGGATGTGGTCCAGCTCTGCAAAACAACAGCCTTGGCTCTTTCTGTTTTGCTTTCTCTAAAGGACAGCTCCCAAAGCAGTCAAATTGATTTTTATTTTAAAAGGAAAAAGAGAAAAAGCTTAGAGGTTGAAAATGTGCAGTGAACAAAACAGCTGTACTGTAAGCCTCTGAAAAAAAACATACTTTACAATGGTAATTATGACAGATTAAACAATGAGTGTCATCAGTGTGATGGTACAACGCACACAATACTAACTCAAATTCCTACTCAAATATTTGCAGACATCTCAATTTTTTTTTTAATTTTAATGAAATCTCATCTAACTATTGAATTGACTTTACAAACCATCCTGAGGCTCACAAGAGCTTTTGCTTTCAGAAGCTCTGTCAGATATTTGAACTGTAATTTGCCCCCAGTGGCTCCCAGCTTGAGCTAGAGGAATGCTTTAAATGTAGCTTTTTAGGAGGTGGCGAGTCTGAAAAATCACTGCCTACAAAGAGAATGCTAAATGCTGAGAGGGGCTGGGGACCTATCCTGCTCTACAGTTCCAGCAGGAATTATAAGGACCCCCACACCTTGAAGAAAACTTTTTATACAGATTTTCTCTGCTTCTCAAATATATACACACAATTGCACTGCTGTGTGATTAAGCTGTCCTCTTTGGATGGCTAAGCACCTGGAATCCTTTTGTCATTGAGTACATATGTGCATGACAAGTATAGGCTGCAACCACGAAGCCAAAGAAAATAAATTGATCCCTTTGAGAACTTTCCAAGAGCTTTCCAGCTATTGGATGGGGAGTAACACAATTTAAACAATGATACATTGATTAATGCTAAATGATAGCATGCAAACCCATGGGGTTTCCATTAATACCAAATGATTCCATGATGGTTTCTATAAAATAAAAGGAAAGACTGATGGTAAAGCCTCCATATGCTAATGACACTCAGTTATTTAAGGAAATTGGCTTTGCATGTTGTTTGGCATCATGCAAAGACTATTCAATGGGCTGAATCGTGTGCTTGACCTTTTCAGTATTGTTTTGTTTTAAGCAAAATGTCTATTGGCTTTAATGAGAACTTTTTTAAAATAAAGGAAATCACCTCAGATGTGGCCCTTGTCTTATTGTCATGTTCAATATAGTTGTCTAAGCTCCTGTATTTGTGACATCCTTCTTCCTGCTGGCTCTCACAATGTCATTCTCTCTCAAGTATTTGCCAGATTTTCCCATGTTTCCTTTAAGTGTCTGCTTGGACTGAGTTTCCCCAGATCCAAGAAAGATGATGAGGACTGCTCAGTACAGAAGGTGAAGCTGTGTTTTGCTGCAGTCCCATTAATCCTTGAAGAAATTTGGAATCAGAAAGCAAGCTGTCATGGGTTGTATTTCCAAGTTGGCTGTGAAAGCCATGAATTCACACATATCTTAGAGGCCAACCATTTTTTCCCCCCTGAGGTAATGAGAAAACAATTCTGTGTGCCACCCCTGCTGACTTTGCAGAAGTAACTGCCATAAGCCTTAACTCTCATCACCCTGAGAAAGCAAAATACTAAGGACAGCAATGAAATTGTTAAAACAGACTGGTGTTTGCCAAATGGAGAAGGGTCACACCACTAGGCAAATAATGTTTATTTTAACACTTCCAAAGTCTGCTAAAGACAGTAGAGAATGAAAATAAATGTGAGAGGTGCCATACTGAAGAAAGAGGAGTTAACAAGCATCTTTAGAGTAGCAACACGATGGAGGCATTTTGGAGCTGTACATCTGAATAGGTTCTGTACCAGCTGTTCTGACCACCCAGCTGATGGAGCACTTTGTGGACAGGAGGGTACACCCTGAGATGTGGGGAGAAACCACGGTGTCCTTCATTTTGATGGATATCAACACGCCTGTGCCAATAATATCATTGCAACTGTTCCTAGACTGCTCCCTACATCACTAGATCTGGGTCAGCACAAAATCAAGGATCATGAAGTAGAATTTGAACACAGGAAACAGCAAAGCTCCCTGCAAAGCTCTGCACAACATAGAGAAACATATGCAAAGAGTAATGTCTGAATAATGTAACATTCTCATCTAACTTTATTCCTTTTAAAAACCTTTTCTAGATTCTTCAAGAGATAAGCCTGAATGTATTGCAAAAACTTCAAATCCTTTGCTTTGTATATTATAATTTTTCATTTTTTCTGAACTGAAGAAGAGAGTTCATGAAAACTGAGAGTCAGCAAAGGCTGCCATCCTTATTACTGGATTTCTTCCTGTTTATTGCCCTTTTGCAAGTGGCTGACTCAACAGACAACTGAGAAAAGACTAAATAAGTCTTCTCTGGGTAGCATTTTAAGCTGGAGTATTTTAGGAACTGCTATTATGTTGCAGCTGAATATTCCAACAGACTGTTTGACCTCCTTCTGAATCAGAGAGCCACTAAGCTAAATACTTGCACTAATTCCAAGTATGACCCTAGAGATTCCACACAGAGAAGAGCACTTTTATTATCCAGGTGAACAATGGGTCTTCACTCCAGCATTTGATCTGTAAAAAATGCAATCTTCAGCACAACACCAGAATAAGCAGATTTAATTGTAGATCTGGCAAATTCCAGGTTATTTGGGATTTTTTTTAAAGCCATACTTCTCTGTCCATAAACAGGTATACAACTCTATAGAGAACTCTCTTTGTGTAGAGATATTGATAAATCTGAAATTTTACAGAAATTCAGGGCAAAGGAAGGCATTTCAGAGACTTCAAAAGATAGATTTGAACCAAAGTTGCTGAGTTGCTGCTAATTATACCAATTGTCTGGATTAGAATGTTTTGAGATGAAATGTTAGCACTTCAAACATACAAATAAGGTCAGTGAAAAACTTCATTGAGTCAGCAAAATTCCTCAGTCTTTTAGAAAAACAAACGAACAAAAAACCAAAAACCAGAAGAATTGAAGCCTAGTTCTAAGAAAGGAGGACTGAAAAGATTGCTCAGAGAAGAATTAGAGCTATTTTAAAAGGATTGCTGAATGTAACCAATGCAGCTCCTAGTATCTACGTGCTGTCTTTGGGGCAGCAGCAGGTAATGAAACTTGGCTCTATAACCCTGCCTCTCGAAAGCATGTCAATTTTCTAAACTATTCTTTCATGACATACAGTCTAAAGAAGTGTTATCGCAAGTCTCCTTAAAATGGTGGTTAGTAGGAACTAGAAATATTGGAAAGAAAAAGGACTTTTTCTAACTTCAAACTCAACAAAACAACAAAATGTTGTTTTCTGTTTATTTGGAAGAAAGCGCGCTCTTGTGACGAGAAGATTGACTTAATAAAACACACCAACAGGATTAAATTAAAAATTTATACCACTTTCTATTTAAATAATTGTTTTGTCACTAGCTCACTGACTGATCTTAAAAAGCTCATTAACACTTAGAGTTTTCACAAGTATTCAGTAATTTTTATTTACACTGTCTGTGCAGAAAGAAATACAGGAATGAGGCTGATTTTTAGGGACATGAAACCGAATATTGCAGATTCACATTAATCTCTTGGAAATGCAGAGGCTCAGCATCTTAAAACAATGCTTTGGTTCCACCATAATTTACTCCCTAACTTCAGCTGCAGCTAACGCACACAAAGATGTGTCTCTTGCCTACATAGATTGGAAGTTCCAAAATTAAGCTGACAGAAATCTTGGGCTAAATGTCATAGCCACAGTATGCCCACCTGTAAAATGGGCAAAATACCTATCCATCGTCTTCCCGTGGGATCTCAAGACCAACTATTTGACCACTGTTAAATATGTCACTTTCAGTGTATCAGGGGGTCTTCCCTTCAATCTTCCTTTGTGGAGAATAACAGCTAAATTCTCAGGCCCTCCAGGGATGTTGAAGGGCTGGAGGAAAAGGAAACATAAGGAAAGCAGATGACTGATGGCAGGAGAGGAATGTGGCAGCAAAATGGACTGGCCATTTGTTTCATCTGCCACAATGCCGGCACAATGGCAACAGTCTCAATGGCAGAGGGCTTGCAGCTCTTAAGATTCATATGCTCAGAGTAAAGGCAGTGAAGAAATAGAGGACTTATTTATTTACTTCTTAAGCCCTGGGCACAATTCAGAGGTCAAACTCCTTAACTCTCTTCTCAGATGTAACAGCTAATGAAAAGTATCCTTGAAATAATAATGATCAAGGGACCTGACCAACAGTGAAGGGTTGGATTCTTTAACCATTTCTTGCTGGTTTCTGCTTTTCTAAAAAGTGATTGTGATTTGGCAGAGGAAAGAAAGGGGGAAAAAGGAGGGAATAAAAATAACAACGGGAAATGGGATTCATCTTTGTTTTAGTTCATTCCCTGGTGGTACACAGTGAGGGTGTACTGTAACTTTAACCAAACATGATTGGTTTAGGATACATTGTTTTAGAATCAACTTACTTATTGAACAAAACAATTTTCTTCCCAGTTCGGAAAGCATTTGCTGTGCCTGTGGCAAGGAGACTCTGATGTGCTGGAAGGGCGCTCAAAGAGGGAAGGGCAGCCTCTTCAGCAGGCAAAAGCTGAGAAGTGAAACTACAAGTGTGTCCATCACAACTCCCAGTTTACACATTGGACAGAAAATAGGAAATTCTCAATGCATGTCCCAGGCACTCAGGGATTACATAATTATTAAATATGAAGAGGTGACATTTACACCTGATTAGAAACATCTAATTACTATAGAACCACAAGTTTTAAAATCTCAGGCCCTCAACGGCGAATAGACTCTTCATTATCCAGCGCTTCCTGTGCTTGCCTCTGGGAGTTGTAGTCCGTGCCGGGTGGGCGTCGGCGGAACGCCATGGAATACAACTCCCAAGGTGCTTTGCAAAGGGGTGTTGCTGGTGGGGACGGCGCTGCTGGGGGGAACGACTCCCTGTGGAGACTGATCTCTCGCGAGAGAGCCGGCGGCCTCACCTAACACCCCTCGCAGACCTCTCGCGATATCTGGTGCCAGGGGCGCCATGGCGGCGGGGGGCGGCGAGGAGGGGCTGTTCGCGCTGGAGCTGCTGGTGGAGTCGGTGCGGGTGACAGCGCCGGGCCCCGCGCTGCGCCCGCTCGTAGCGTTGCGCCTCCTGGATTTCCCCACCCTCCTGTTGCGCCCCGCCGCCGCCGCGCCGCTCTTGCGGCCCGGGCGGGTCTTCCCCTTCGGCCGCGGCAAGCGCTGCCTCTTCCGCTGGAGCCGGGGCTCTTTATGCGCCGCGCTTCGTCGCCAACCGCTCCGTGCTCTGCTGCTGGCGCTGTCCACCGGGTTCGCCCCAGAGCCCTCTCGCCTCCTCGGCAGTTGCAGCGTCTCCCTGGCCCCCGCTGCCGCCGAGCTGCTGCAGCGGCCCGGGGCGCCTGCCTTCTGCGGCCGTCGCGGCTGCTTCCTGCTGCGGGACTCCGCGGACCGTCCCGTCGGGGAGTTGGTCCTAGGCTACCGCCTCAGCAGTCTGGAGGCCGGTGAGGAGCCACCCCCTCCGACCCCCGTCAGCCCCCGCGCTGCCACGCCGTCTGCCACCTCCCCTGAGCCGGGGGGTGAGGAAGGCGAGGAGGAGGAAGAGGAGGACGGTGAGGAGGTGGGGGGCAACATCTTTTGCCCTCCCGTGCTGTATTACAGCCGTGAGCCTGCTGAGCCTCGTCTGCCACCAGCAGCAGCGGACGCGGGGAAGTGGGAGCATGTCGAGGCCTGGAGACCACAGGAGAAAGACGAGGTCCAGAGCCTTCCACGTCCCAGCGCTGGGCCCTCACTCCTGCACCCCGCCAGCCCTCAACAGCTCCACAGCATCCTGGGGCAGCTGCCACTACTTAGTGCCTTGCTGGCAGAGCTGTCGGTGGTCACCCACGGTGCTATGCCGGGTGCTGTCCACCCTCATCTGGCCTGGCTCTACCAGGCCCCGGGGGGTGGTGGCATGCCTGCACAGCACCCCAGCCGCTCCTCTGCCCTCAAGCCTGTACAGGCACCTGTGGAGTCAGGTGGCAGTAGTGGAGCTGCCAGCCCTCAATTCAAGAAAGATTTGCAAGAGGCCACCTCACCAGCATCTTCTTGGGCTGGGAAAGAACCTAAGAAGGCTGTAGCCCAGGAAGAGACAGAGTTTGAAAGGAACTGCAAAGCTAAGGAAAACAGACCTCCCAGAAGGAAACTGTTGTATGGGTTAACAAATACACTGAGGCTACGGCTGCAGAAGACCAACCCTGATAAGCTGGTAATTCATGAAAGGAGAGAGCAGTACAGGAAAAAGCAAATGGAGATGCTGAAGAAGAGGAGCCCTTTATCCAAAAGAAAGCTTCACAGAAACTCTGGAGAACGGAATGTGGTTTCTTACAGGCATTGTAGCAAAAGAGACAATTCAGAACAGAATAATCAGTTTCATAAAGCTATTGAGACTCCATTACAAAACGGTGCTCTCACAGAGTACATTTCCATGACAGATGTGTCCTCTGACCTGCAGAAACAGGCTATTGAAAGTCTACCGAAGAATGATGAAATTGTAAGCAAGGAACATCCATATCAAGTAACCACAGCCCCCTTCGGGGATGAATCTGTATTTAAATCTGCTCACAAGGAAAAGCATAGAAAAACCCAACTCTCAGCAGCTTTCCCATCAGATGCTAACACAAAGGGAAGCAATGAGGCAGGATTAAAAACTATGGAGCATGATGATGCGTCTGTTGTAAGCAATCGTAAACTAAGCCCCAGCAGGAGTGTTGAAAACAACTCTGAATTCATATACTCAGATGACTTTATTGCTAGTCCTGAGAACACAGTTTATTCAGATGATTTCACCAGTGCTGAGTGTACAGGCAAAGACTCAGAAGCTCTTGACAACAATCCTGAACTTCTGTGGCTTGAAAGCCCAAAGCGAGATTGGTCAGATTCAGAGCCTGAATCCACCATGTCCAGAATTTCAAAGATAAGTCAAAGAGCTGAAAGTACTTCAGATCTTCTGCCAGTTCCTTCAGCTTCATCTCCAGTCCAGTCTTTAAAGAGAAACCATGACTTAAAAAACAGCAAGAGTGAATCTGTTGATTCACTTAACCTTGCTCAAATGGAGGCATCATTATTAGATGAAGAGCAGGAAGCCAAACAGATCAGTAAGGAAGAGAACAGGGGCGATCAGCACATTGAAAGAGTATCTACACTGAGAAGCAAACAAGTTAGCTCTGATACTGATCTGAGTATAGGAAAGGGGCAGACCTCTTCAGGGAAAAGCCAGTCAGTAACTCCAGTTAGCTCTTACTTGCCATCTAACATGTCTGATCTTGAACTTGGTGTCCTGGAAAACAGTATGTCAGATAAAGACGATTATTTTCTGGGAAAACTATGTGTTCCTAATCAATACAAAGACATCAGTGAACTTGTAATAAGCAAGCTTCCAGGATACACAATGTAATTACAAGTTTTCACTGTCTGATTTAAGATACTATATTTAAACCTTATAAGGCCTTTTACATCTAGCTACAATATGATCAAGTTAATTTAAGCCTTTATCATGCACATTTAATCCATTGGTAAATTTACTTCAAAGTTTTTAAAAATAAAATACTATTTTAATCTCTAACAAAGGGCTTTTGAGTGGTACCTACAGCGTGACTTCAGTGTTAGTATCTTAATACAAAAGTAACCTAAACAGCACGAGAAACAGCTTCCTGTTAAAAGCAGAAGTGAAGATGGAAGCAGTGACTGCAGTCAGTACACACAGAACTTGTCCAGGGTAGAACTAGTAGCATGCTAGAGAAACAGCCAAGTACAAAATAATGTTCCTAACTGAACATTAAGATTTTATCCCTCATAAAAACAGTTCCATGCTTCATTTTCATTACAAATAGTTACTTAAAAAATACAGTAACAGCACAGACTTCCATCCACTAATCTGTATAATGATGTATTTGTTTCACTGGTCCATCACTAAATAAAGTGACAAGAACTAGATGAGCCCTTTTAGAGTTTCTTTGGTTTAAGTTTCTCATTTAAGTCAGATTTTCACAATTTATTATAAAATAGTTTAAGAATTACTGGTGACAGTAAATCTATATCATCTGGGAGAGCTTGATGAAGTTACTTGACCTTGAAGAGTAAGGGTGTGCAGAGTAGGGAAGAGTGTAGTAAATTTTCAGTGCTTCGCAACTCCCTGATTGCATTCTCTGACACTGGGGAAAGGGAGGGATCAGCACCCACAGCCCAGAAACTCAGAACAAATGAGTATATTACATCATGATTTAAGGATTTGAGATACTGAAGAATTTGCCACATCCCTTTTTCTCTTCCGTTGGTTAAACTACCATCTGATGCTCGCTTTTGGCTCCTGGCTTGGTTTTTATGACTTATTAAACTGATCAAACGATCACTGAACTTAATGTCTTTGTTTCACTGCTGAGGTTTTTTTAGAGCCCATATCCCTGTTACAAATTTTAGAGATGTTGTTTGACTTGAATCTAAAAAGACCTCAAAATTCCTGCTTTAGTTTCTAGGTCTCTTTGTCCCTGTTTTCCACCCTATTTGAGTAGTTAGTGTTCTTTGCCATCTTTACATTCCTAACTATTTCATTATTTAGGACATTGATCCTCAAGGTTAAATGACAGACTTACCAACTCCCCTTTTCCTTATACTTTACAATCTGACTTCTTTCCCCAGCTTTTTCATTTCTCACTGTAGTTCTCCATGTGGTTACTGCAAGAGCCTGTGTTTACACTTAACATCTTGGAGGTATTTTTTTTTATTTCCATCCTACGATGTGTTTATTTTATAGGAATGACAGTACCTCTCCTATTTAAAGTACTAACATCTGTGAGGATTATTCAAGTAACTGGTGTTGATTCTGAGAACACCGCTACTAATATTGTTAATCTAAAGGTAAGCAGCTGAAATCACCCGTGTATCAAAGGAAACTCTGGCCAGAGCGATTTTTAAGTGTTATTTAGGGTGTCTCTGTTTCATCAGCTCAAATTCCAGATCAATTTGTATTTTTTAATTTGTGTCGGTTTGGCACCGAGTTGGCAGTTTCTCGATTCACCCCTCCTCCCCCAAGGTAGGGAAAGAGGGAGAAAAATGAGAAAGAGAGGCTTTCTGGGTTGAAAAGTGAAACAGATTGATTTTCATTATTAGTGACAAGGGAATATATATGTATTTGCAGAGGGATGTGCAACACCCGACCCCCTCCCTCCTCCCCCAGCGACTCTCACAGCAACTCTTCTCCCTGGTGGCTCCAGCTGAAGGGGGGAGTGTCCGGGCGCACGGACGGGGCCCTCGGGTGTCGGCTGGGAAGAGAAATGGGAAAAAAAAGAGCCAAAGAGAGGGTGATAGAAGTGACAGGAAGCAGACAAGTGAGTGGAAAAGGAAAAAGAAAGGCTTGACTTCCGTAATGTCTTAACCTATATTGAAAGCCAAATAGAGAAAATATTATGAGAAGGGAATATTCTGATTTGCTGATCCTGCCTTCGGTCTAATCTGCTCCCCTGTAGGAGGGGAGGCTGCAGACAGTCAGAAGTGATGTTGGTTATTATCAGTCCACTGGCGCTGCTGAAAAGTTCACTGAAAGGAAAAAAAAAAATCAGCAAAAAGCTTGCTCAAACCAAAACATTTTTTCTTCTAATGCCATGAACTTTGATGCACGTGGATTTAGACAGTCATTTATACAGGGCAGTAATTCTGATTTTATTGATGGAATAATTCTCATGGGCAAAACTGTCATTAAAATACAATGCTGCCCAACTATTTTTACTGTGTGGCTATTTAAATGAGTTGCTAACACTAAGAGCCCATGATTTGAAGATCATTACTGAAGAAAAGTTTATTTTAAAAATAAAGGTCAATTTCAACTGAAAATGGGTTGAAACTCAAAGGCAAATTCCCAGTCCTTTTTCTGTCCCCTATCCCATCTTCACTTTTCAATTTCCAGAAGCAAGTATTGTAGGAACAATATTTCTTTGGTTTAAATAATGAAACTAATCTCTTTTCAGCTAATTTTATTTGGTATAATATTTCTAATGTTTATTTTGTAAAGTGTTAATAATTTTATCAGAAGAATGATGAAAATCATAGAATCATAGAATTGTTCAGGTTGGAAAAGACCTTTAAGATCATTGAGTCCAACCTTATCCAAACCCTGTTATCCAATTTCTGATGACCCACAGCTAAACCATGTCCCGAAGCACCACATCCAGATGACTTTTAAACACATTCAGGGATGGGGACTCAACCACCTCCCTGGGGAGCCTGTTCCAGTGCCTAACAACCCTTTCTGTAAATAAGTTTTTTTCTGATAACCAACCTAAATCTCCCCTGATGCAACTTGAGCCCATTTCCTCTTGTCCTGTCATCGGTCACCAGTGAGAAGAGACCAACCCCACTCTCACTACAACCTTCTTTCAGGTATTTGTAAAGAGTGAGAAGGTCTCCCCTCAGCCTCCTCTTCCCCAGACTAAACAGCCCCAGCTCCCTCAGTCGTTCCTCATAGGGGATGTTTTCCAAACCCCTCACTAGCTTTGTTGCCCTTCTTCGGACCTGCTCCATCACCTCAATGTCCTTTTTGTATTGAGGTGCCCCAAACTGAACACAATACTCGAGGTGGGGCCTCACCAGTGCTGAGTACAGAGGCAGGATTACTTCCCTAGTCCTGCTAGATACACAATTTCTGATACAAGCCAGCATGCCATTGGCCTTCTTGGCCACCTGGGCACATTGCTGGCTCATATTCAGCTGACTGTCAATCAATACACCCAGGTCCTTTTCTGCCAGGCAGCTCTCCAGCCACTCTTCTCCAAACCTGTAGCGTTGCCTGGGGTTGTTGTGACCAAAATGCAGGACCCAACATTTGGCCTTATTGAATTCATACAGTTGGTCTCAGCCCACCAATCCAGCCTGTCCAGGTCCCTCTGTAAAGCCTTCCCACCATCCAGCAGATCGACATTCCCTCCCAACTTGGTGTCATCTGCAAATTTACTGATGGTGCATTCGATCCCTTCATCAAGATCATTAATAAAGATGTTAAACAGGAGTGGCCCCAGCACTGAGCCCTGGGGGACACCACTCGTGACTGGCCGAGTGCATGCTAGGATGACAATAGGAGACATTACAAAAGAGCAGAATGTCATGCTTACTTGTTTTAGTTTGGTTTTGTCTTTTCAAACATAGACTCAAGGTAGTTATTGCATGGAGAGCTTAACAGATGGTTTCTACCCTCTAGGATAATACTGTTTTCAGATATCTATGCTGTTTTTGAGAGTAAATTAAATTTTACTTTATATTCAAATGGCAACTCTCAGTCAACAAAAATGGGAAAGAAGTTTGTGTCACTGATTTATCATTGAAAACTCATAAATTGATATATTGGCAAGAAGTACCTGCTCATGACAAGACGGCTCTACATGTCAACCCAACAGAGCAAAACAGATATTTACTATCAATATAAAATTAAAAACTAAAAAAAGGCAGCAATAAATTCCTTTTTGTAGAAATCCTATAATATTCTACACTCAACTTCATTATACTAGCTATCCAATTTTGTCATTGTAACTTGTATCCCATACCCCAGTGATCAAGTTGTTAACATCAGAGGTTTAGTATGATACTTCTCTAGTTTAATAGAAGTAGTACAACAGTTTTTCATAAAGACATCATTTCTAAACTCTAAGGGCTAAATTGCATGGATTATGTTTGTGCAGCCATCATGGCAACATTCTGGGAGAAACAAATAGTAGTAGCACATCCGCAGCAGTTCTTGTACAGCCTTCCCAAAAGCAGCATAGATGATACTTCAGAAGACATGCCTGTTTTTCACATACCCCATAAGCATCCCAAGAAGTAGAACCATAGTGGTAGAGCTGGGGTGTCCTAGCAAAATTGAAGTGTCAGTGCTTTCTTTGGTAGCTCTGCACTTCTTTTCTGGTCAGTCCTAAGAAAGCCAATGCATTGGAAAACTTGCCTCGAAATACCTCAACTAAAACTGTTCCCTAAGGACTGCTTAAACTAGAAAGAGAGGAGACAGATGAAGAATTTAATCTTGTCCCACTACACACAAAACCCCTGCTTTGAAAACTCAGGTTTTTGAGCAAGAATAGGCAATTTTTCCATGTGCATTCAATCCATGGTTCTTTGTCAGAGTTCCTAGAAAGATTATTAATTAGTACTCATCACTGTATGGGCCCTTACTCACTGGGAGACCAATGTAAAACCAAAACAGTTTCTTACAGTCCCCAGACATCTGCTTGTAAGAGCTTTCAATTGTTGCTGAAGATTGAGCAATGGTCACAAACACAGTGTCTCTGATATGGATTTGTGCTTGAGAGAGCCAATGGCTAGTCACAATCAAAACCAAAATATATACTAAAAGCTCCCTATTTCCTAATTTCCCATTGCCTTTGGAGATACAATATGTAATTGTATTTTGAATTAATTTGCTATTGTTTTCATTTTGGTCTCATTGACTCATTAATTAAAAATTTCCTTGTTCCACAATATTAAGCAGTAAACTATAGTTACTTTGAATTCAAGTTCTACATTTTCATTAGTTACACTTTAAACTTTACTACAGTGAAATTAAAATGTGAGAAGTAATTACCTAATTTTATTACAGATTCTCACTAAACAAAGCCATGCAGTTTCTTACTTTGGACTTGTTACTTTACCAACTAATCTTTGCTTTAAATCTGTACAATATTATAGAAAAAAGGTAGGTGAGTGTTCAAAACACTAATTTTATTGCTTAAGATAAGGGTGGTTAAATCAGCTCAAATAAAATTGAACTTAATGTTTCACTGCTAGTCCCAAACCAAGAAATAAACTCTTAGATATACAGATTAATTCTTTTCAGAATTTATGATCCTAAAACGGATTTGCTATTACTGTCTTTTAAACAGTTATTTCAGTGTCCTGTTTATTAAAATCAATTTAGATAGCCAGTACTATATAACTGATGGTGCAAAGCGAAGAGTGGGATACCAAATATTGACAGTTTGGGTCACGCTACCTCTTCTACTGTTATTTTTTTATGTTGTTAAGTAGTTCTGATCAATCATTACTCAGTCAGTGGCTAGAAACATTTTTAAGAAGTCCCAGCCAGGCATGTGTCCTCCATTTTTTATTCCTCAGCTCTCAGCACTCTGATTAGATGACACAGTTTCTTTTCTGTTTGTGATTTCTCTGATGATAATTCCTACCACCTATTTTACAATTTGTAATTCCTTCTTCATTTTGGAAGTCCTTTTTCTCAGGTTTCTGAAATTACATCCAGCCTTGGTAACTATGTGATTGAATTTTTGTACTGACTTACTCATTCTTATTACTTTTGTTTTTCTAGGTCCCGGTATTTTATGATTCCTGCTACTGTAATTATTTTGTTTCTCTTTGTTTAAGTGCTGCTCAGAGTTAAATGCTAGTTATTATTTGGAAATCTTTGTGACTTTGCTTTCCTCTTCCCAGCATTTTTCACCAGCATCTACTTTACTGCTTGCTGAGCTTTGATTGTCTAGAAAGAAGTAAAATAATTGAATCTTACATTCACATCCTTAAAAGGTTTTGTTGACTTCTACATGGAGGATCTTCACCAGCTCCTGTGAAATGTAACACTGCTCATTCAGAGCTGCCGAGTGACCATCCAGGACTGTGAACATTTGCCCATGGTTATCAGACACCAGAATTCTCTACCTCTCCCAAGCCCTGCCTTTAATTATTTTCTAAAGTTTTGATTTCCAAACTAACCTTTCTTTTAAGATGACTGATGCTATCTCTGTGAGAACAGATGCTGGCTTTAATTTAACATGCATTTAGAGCTAATGGCAACCACATCTGCTATAGCTAATGTTTGCTACCAGCTAGCTGCTTGCATTTTCCATCCTCCCTTTTAGTCAGTCTAGTGTTTGATTTTAATTTCAGTTTTGTTCACATTCAGATTCTTCCCTCATTTTGAATTCCTTGCATGTGTGCAGATTTGTTATGTTGAAGTCACCCAGATGAGGTGCAGCTTCACTGCCTTTTTCTTCTTTGGCATTGACATTCACCTCTATTAAACCTTTTTTGTTTTGGTGTGGCTTTTATGATTACACTTGTCTGAATTTTATATGAGAATTTTAATGTAAACTTCCCCTGACTTTATGGAACTGTTTGCATTTTCCCAGAAGGGTAGTCGGTATTCTCATTTGGTTTCTAGAGGATGAATTTTAATGTCTTATGCTAGAGAAAACAGTATTCATCTTCAGTTCTGCAGAGACCTCTGCAAGTGACTCACCTACCAATTGTTTAAAATAACATGGCTTGGTAGAGGAAATGTTTAAATAACATCTGAAATTATACACATTACTCCTAACTAAATTAACATTTAAAGATTGATTCAGGTACAGTTAATGAAAAAACAAAACAAAACACAAAAACAAAAAACCCAAAACAAAAAAAAAACAAATGAACAAAATAACCCAACCAACCAAACCCTAAAATGTTAAGTAAAAAACCTTCACATGT
Source organism: Hemiprocne comata (assembly GCA_020745705.1). Classification (NCBI taxonomy): domain Eukaryota; kingdom Metazoa; phylum Chordata; class Aves; order Apodiformes; family Apodidae; genus Hemiprocne; species Hemiprocne comata. Next base: position 33,180,394 of record CM036588.1, read on the forward strand.
CTATTATATATATTTATTCTAATCATAGAAAATATTCAAACATTTTGGGTGATAGCCTAGTAGATTTCCTTCATACACTGCAGTATCTGAGCTAAGTCAGGTAAGAATTTGGTTCTCTATGTATCCATTAACATGAGGTAGCAGATTATCAAAAGGAAGCAAAGGCATTTACATGGCCAAATCCCCTGAAATTCCATGGGTATTAGTTACCTCAAAAAACTGTTGCAGAATACAAATGTGTGCAGAGGTCTCTAACAGTATTATCTCTTGGAATGCAAAAATGTTTTGGAAAGAAGATTAAGTCATGCTTCAACAAATTTTTTCAGAGACATTTGGAAAGTTTAGTGGTATCACGATTGAAAGACACTCGCTTGGTCTCAAGGAAGTTCCAGCTCTTTCCTCTTGTCTTTAACTGTTGGCAGATTCAGTATTTTCCCTGTTCGTTATGCTTGGGTACTAGAGTACATAACCTTTGACTCCCCCTAAATTGCAATGCCACCATGCAGTCATGCTGGTTATTTTTCACAGGATCTCCAGAACCTTATTTCAGGGATACCTCTCCCCCACCCCCAAATAGCTCTTGTGCCTTTCACCTTGATGCCTTATCTGTTCTAACTTCTCCTCAGCATGTATTTCATGCCATCTGTAGAACTCAGCTTGCCCTACTTAGAATTCAAAAAAATCTCCAAACACTTGTCAGACACCTTCACTGGCTTGTTCTCATCTTTGATACCAAACTGAAGCTCTGCCCATTGTTTGCTAGGCTCTGTTCTCCCCTTCATGCTTCCAAGCACCTTAGTGTCCTACTCTGTGCCCATTTCTATGTAACTCTAACTTCTTCCATTCTCAAAAAAATACTAAAAAATCTGCAAATTGCTGTACATCTGTGTTTCCTTGTTTTGTCTCAGTCCTGCTCTTTCCTCCTGTGGGTAGCTGCATTGCTTAGAGTTCTTGTCCACAGGAACATGCCAGACAGAATTTAAGTCAGAAACCACCATATCATGGTCTGACCTTCTCTACATTGCAGTCCTTAATATTTCATCTCCCTACTGCTGATGTCAACACTGGGATATGACTATACTAATGATAATGCTGATCAAAATGTAATGGCATTTGTAATGAAGGAAACTTCAGGAAACCTGCTCAAACCTTGCTAACCTAGAACACAATATAAGGGAAGCTCTGATATATCATGGGATGAAGTATTAATTAATTAATTAATTGAATTAATTCATTTAATTACTCTATAACTCTAACAAGACCCAGCAATAGAATTACTGTATGTAAGAAAATCTAGTTTCTGATTCATAACCACAATTCATAGCCATTGCTGCTCTCTTCTGAAACACAATTAACAGCCTTTTGATTATTGTAGGTCTCTCATCTGCTACTACTCCTGCACTGCTACTTTACAGCCCTCTGAACATTGTGCAGTTTTATTTGTAAAGTGGAATAGATGCACAGGGTTTCTTCAAAACAAGCATCTAACCAGTTGTTCAGGATCCTTCAACAGAAAGGCAAGAACCTGAAAGCAAGGTACTTCAGTACTTTTCCTGAGTACACATTTTTAATAACAAAATATTGGAGCAGATTCACCATTATAAAAATCTTTTATCAACAGGAGATTTGGTTCATTTTTAACAAGAGCAGCAGATTCACTAAACCACTGCTTCCATGGTATTCATCACTGTTAAAACACTTTTTAAGTGCATCCCTTTTCCAAATTTTTAGCTGTTCACAGAATCACAGAATGTTAGGGGTTGGAAGGGACCTCTGGAGATCATCAAGTCCAACCCCCATGCCAGAGCCGGACCACCTAGGGCAGGTCTCACAGAAAGGCATCCAGAAGGGTCTTGAAAGTCTCCAGAGGAGACTCCACAACCTCTCTGTTCCCATGCTCTATAACCCTTACAATAAAGAAGTTCTTCCTCATGTTGAGGTGGAACTTCCCATGCTGTAACTTGCATCCATTGCCCCTCGTCCTCTCACAGGGCATGACTGAAAAGAGATTTGCCCTTCCTTATTGACACCCACCCTTCAGATATTTATATACATTAGTAAGATCCCCTCTCAGTCTTCTCTAGACTAAACAGCCTCAGGTCTCAGCCTTTCCTTGTAAGACAGGTGTTTCAGTCCTTTAATCATCCTCATAGCCCTCCGTTGGACTCTCTCAAGTAAACCCCCGTCCCTCTTGAACTGGGGAGCCCAGAACTGGACACAATACCAGGTGGGGTCTCACTAGGGCAGAGTAGAGGGGGAGGAGAACCTCCCTCGACCTCTGTCAAATTGCACACATGCTGTGTGAATTTAGTTTGGATTGGTAACAGTCAAGGGCTGCACTGGAGGAAAGCACTAATAGGCCAATAGAGTCCTAACTGAACATTGCTTTCTTTTTTTTCTGAAACCTCATAGCAGTACAGGGGTCAGCCAAAGAAACATCCCTTGACTGCTGCTGGCATCATATGTCCAGAAAAATAAGCCATGGGAAAGTTTGGTGTCAAGTTGGGGACTAAGTTCCAGATGCTCCTCTGAAACTTTATTTGCTTCTTTTGAAGTCTAACAGTAGAACTGAAATTTTGTTTCCCAGCCTCAATGAGACTTCTAACAAACCAAAGGAAGACAAAATCTTACTTTCTAGAAAGCACCCTGGTCTTCTTAAACACACACCAAAGCTAAGCACAGGAAAGCTATGCAAGGAATGTTTACACAAACCATTAAAAAAATTTCCAAGAACTTTCCCATTCCACTTAACATCCCAACTAATTTGAGAACAGCTTCACTCACTGTGTTTATTACCTCTACTTCTGATCTCAATAGGAAGAACTGTGCAGATATGCATTTTGTTTTGGTTTGAGTTTAGCAGTCATGTAGATCCCAGCAGTCCTGCTTTTACTGGAGTCATCTCACACAGGCCTGCCAACAGTTCCACAACTGGAGTAAATACCAAAGTTATGGATCAGATGTACAGCATAAAGCAGAGTAAAGCTGTAGTGATGCAATACTAACAACAGGGGTTTGCTCCCTGCACTCCAGGTCAAGGAAAGTATGTCTTTCTGGGACAGCCCTACAGGCCTTGCGTTTTGACCTTCAGAACATTAAAATGAAAACAGACAATAACAAGACAGAGGGAGTAAGTTTTAAGGACGAGTCCCTCTTGGAATGGCCCTGGTTCATTTTCATCTCCCTTGGCTAACTTAAGCATCTCACCTGGTCTCTCAGTTAACTTCCTGATTGCACAAGGAAGAGACTGTCTTTTAAGACATTCTGGATAAAAATTACTTCTATATCAGAAATGACAACTTGGGTTGGACTCTTAAAATGAGTAATAGCCCATCCCCGCACAAAACACCACAACTTGCTCATCTTTTATCTTTTCAGTTTGAGAGTTGTTCTGGACAAAGAGTTAAAAATAAGCAGTATACATAGGAACACATGCACCACTAAATATCCACCCCGATTAAAGACAACAGAGTAAAGCAAAAACAATGGAAGAAGCAAAGAGGAAAGCCCTCCCACTTGAAGCTTAGAAATTGCTATAAAGCCACCAGTGGTGGCAGGAATTACTTGTTCTCTTCTTTTCATCATCTTCCTGACAGCTGTTGGGGAATGTCAACAAGAGTTTTAGGCACATCTGGAGATTAAGTGCAAAAATGTCTGTTGACACAAATGAGTTACTCAAATGCATCAGCTAGGGAACCTCCCATTCCCAGTCCTGCAACTGATCAGGAAATCCTTCAGGCACCATATAATCTATTATTATACTCTATTTTTCAAAAGCTGTCTTTGTGATTGACCTCAGTTCCTCTGCCTAAATAGGCAGCTGGTTCTGTCCTTCAATATGACGCTTGTTACTCCTGAAGAGACCCAAATATTTATGTGCATTTCTGCGTGAAAACTCCGTCTAGCCATCTACTCAGAGCAGGCCAGATTCCTGCTCAAGAATACTCTGCAGCAACTTTACCTCCTACTGCTTCATTATCCCACATACAGTCATAGAATCAGCTATGAGGAAAAGGGCAGGCTACCACTTCTTCATGTGCAGGGCCAAAAGAGAAAAGAATTCCAAGAACACAGACAGGCAGAGAAGCAGGGTCCAAACCATGCCTGCAGCTTTAATGGCTTTATGTTCATCCTACTTTTCTGCTATGAACAGGCCTGTCCTGCTGCAAGGAACAAGCTCATGACACACACTTTTTCTAAGCACAGCACAGTGAGTGTATTTCCTGGCCCAAAAAGTCCTAAGCAAGAGTTTAAGAAGTGTGTTTATGCACATCCTCACAGTAAGTATCCTTTCTTGCCTTTCATAAACCGTGATGGGCAGCAGATTTTCTCCATTTTCTTTGTCCTGTTACCATCTCCTACTCCGAATTCCCAGTTTGGGTATCCCATCCTACATCTTGGAAGGCATTTGCCTCAGGGTAAGTGTTGCTTATGTTGCACATACGGATACGAGGAAATTTAGTCTAATCATCTTATCGATGATTTAGAAAACAACAAAAAAAAATCCCAACTTTAAGAGTTCCGCATGGAAGCTCATTACTTTACACTATTTAATAAATACTGAAGCAATTATTTTTGCATTATTTAAACAATAAGATATGTATATTAAAAATTTGCAAAGCAGCAATTTTCCTGGTAAGATTAGCAGAAACAACATCTGCTTCAATCCAGAACTGAATATGTGGACATAACAATTAGGAACCATCTGGTGACCTGGCACTTGCTGGTACCAGAATAAAATTTCAATTAAGGTTTATTATCAGAATGTGTAAGTGACAGCTCCCACTTGAAACCCCAGAGCCAGTAAACTGTCCAAATAAAGAGAAGGATGTCACCAGTTAATGGGTTGGATCACAGTGTTTGATTACATACTTTGCAAGTAATGTGTTCCCTTCCCATGTTCTTGAGTACAAATTGCTTATGCAGTTGGATTTTTAAGAAGAACTGGCCATATGGCAGGTAAATTGGGAACTGCACTGCAACTTACAGAGAGCAAGGCAATACGATAAATGAGTCAATGATTTCCGAGGTTTGACAAGCCAGCATTGCATCTTATGCAAGATAAAAAGAAAAACCCAACTGAGTAACTGTATTCTAACAATAAGGCTACACCAGGTAGCACTGCAGCTGTGTTCAGGCTTACATGGAGCTGTGAAACAAAACTTAGAATTACAAAAAAACTTCTCTCCTACCCCAGCATTCACGTTACTATCAGACAGTGATCTTTAGGGTCCCAGAAGAAAACCAGCCCATCAGCAAGTTGAGAGAGAGAGAGAGATTATTAATGGGGTAGGGAAGGGCAGACTCACAGCTTTTTAGCTGTGAAATATGCTACCATACTGGACAAAAAAGCCCTAGATTTCCTGTCTTCTCTCAGACATTGTATTATTACTAATATTGTTTTCTTTAATATTTTTAGTGTATAACAGTAAGGGTCTGTCAATAAAAATCAGTCAATTCATCCAAAAATGCTTCATCTTTTCTACATTACAGTTGCACTACAGTTCCAGTTCCATTAAAGAAATCAACTCTGCAGCTACTGACCCATGAAAGTTATTACAGATCTCAATGTTATAGTTAAGAAACCAATTTGTGATACAATCACAAGAGAAGGTCTGTTCTGCTTCAGCCGATCTCCAGTTGTCTAAACCAGAATAAAATATTACAAATAAGAAAAGTAAATCCAGATTGTGACCCACTGCACTTTGGGTTCATTTAAGAACAGCTCCAGAGACCCACACTGCTCAAGAGAGTTACGGTCTCAGTCTCTGGAGAATTTATCCAGTGCAGATTTACAAATAAGCAGATACACTAGACTTTGCAGCCTTCACCATTAACCTTAAAGTAGCCACCAGCTTAAGAAGGAAAGCAGAGTATTCCTATGCATTCATTTTAAAGTTTCAGCAATTTTCCTCTTTTAGCAAAGTTGACTGCACAGTCAGAAGTATCTGCCATCCTCCACACAACCAAAACAATACAGCCTTTAGATTGAGCTTCATTGCAAGTATAATATTGTTACTGTTTCTAGTCATGCTTTTTGGGCACTTTGTATTAAATAATGTATTTTTCACTTATAAAATTATTTCTCACAGGCCCTATGTTTAGTAAGGCAGCAAGCTTTGTACAAATGGAAATTATGCTCAATGTTGAAAAACCCTAACATAAATTGACTCTGTTCACAAGTTCAAGCAAACATCAGTAGCATAATCGTGTTCTCAGAGTAAGCTCTGCTTGGAAACTAAATGGCCAAAGTGCTCCCAAGGGTAGCAATTACTATTTTAGCCAGTGGAATAATCTGGGGAGACTTTCGTAAATTTAATTAATTCCCCAGTAGTCAGTCCATCATAGTCACTAATATGCTGGCAACACTGCTCCTGATAATGTTGCCAATACATTATAAGCCCTCATTTATTGCCTTAAATTTTAATTCAATGAATTCTGCATGTGAACTCTTCTCAGATGGTGATATTTGGTAATAATGCAATCATAGATGAGCCATTTGAGAGCATAACAAGACTCAGCTCTGTACACTTGGCAGGATGTCACTGGGAAGGCAGGACATTTCTCACCCAAACTTCTGTTCTTTGTCTCTTACCTCCCTAACATATGTGCCTCTAAACTACAACATAATTAGATCTACCCCTTCTGGGCTTCATTTTATGGATTAGAGAAAAGCACAGAGAAGAGGTCTGAGTGAAAACTTAAGGCTTCCCATGTATTCAGCTAGCTTTTAGACATGAATATGGAAGTGCTGAATTCAGCAGTGACACAGAACTACTGTTGATAGTGCTTTAAGGACTCAAGACTTCATCTAAGCTATCCTCTTGCCCTTAGGCAAAAATCAACTTGTAACTACATCATTCCTGACAGATTTTTGTCTAGCTAATTTTTTAAAACCCCCAGTAAAAGAGATTATGCATCTTCCCCAGGCAACATGTTCCAGTGCTTAATTATCCTGAATGTTAAAAGTTTTTCCCAGTGTCAGACCTTGGTGTCCCCTGATACAATTGAAGTCCAGTATTTCCCATCTTACATGCTACAGACAAAGAAAACAAATTATCCCCTTCCTCATTAAGAAAACTTTCTGTCTACTTAAGACTTGCCTTTACTCTTTTTTTTTTTTTCTATGGACTAAGCAACCACAGCTCTTTCAGCCTTCCCTCCAAGGCCACTGGTCATTCATTGCTTTCCAGTTACAGCCATGCACATCTCCCTTGCAATGCAGTACCCTGAGTTATACAAAGTCACTTCCAGTGGTAGTTTCCCTAGGACCTAGTAGGTAGGAAGAACTACCACACACACCTTTCAGTCTCTCCCTGTTTACTGTTACCTGCAAGCATAATACACATCCTTCCTCATTTATCAGTTAGCTGTTAATGAAAACATGGAGTATGCCCAAAGTCATAAGAAACCCTTACAATGCCTCACTACTACTTACTTCCACTTTGACAGTGACCCATGGAGAACTATGTACTGAGAACACAAACCCAACCACATAAGAAATTTCACATCCAGAGTATGTTCCCCAGCTTATATGCTGGAATGTTAGAGCATTAAATCTATTGATTCTCTCCTATCCAAACAGCCTGTTACATGGCCATAGGAAAAAAATAGATTAGTCCTTTATAATTTGTTATTGACAAATTAATGCTGAGTATTGCTCATTTCCTTGTTAACTTTCAAGCACCTACAGGATTTTTATGTGATTATTTGTTACAGCATTTTTCCTCTTGGATTTCAAATGGAAAACAGTCAGGCAATGTGCAGGTAATCAGTAGTAAGGACAGTCTGTCCAGAAAAACAAATGATGAGTAATGGAACACAAATACCTCATAGCTTAGGTCTATAAGCAACCAGAAGTCTAACAGATCCAAGTGCCCTTGAATAGCAAAACAACCAAACAAAAAAAACCACAAACAAACAAAAAGGCTTTAAAGTGACACTAAAGAAATCCTTTATGTTCCTTACTCATCGTTACTCAGTGTTAAGTTAGACCCACTAAAACACATAGAAACTTAATAATGATAGCATTAAACCATAGCAGTATGATCAGACTCATTCATGACTAAACTGTTAAAAAACTACAGTAACAAGACAAAAGGTTCAAGATACTCTAAAGAGAAGGAAGCATTGCATTTCTATGTAGGTTGGAAATGACTTAAGGTACAGATTTCTCACCATCAGTGCTTAGGAAGAAGTCTCCTTCCAGGTGTAATCAGGAAGATGATTATCATCATCTGTGAAGCATCAGGCACTGGCTCTTGCTGGTGACACGAGAAGTCAAATCAGAAAGAAATCCAAATGCTTATGGGGATGTAGTACATGGGCTACGTCAAAAATAATAAACTAAGCAGGGCCAGAGCACAGACCTATGCCTTGGTAAATGAACAACCATGTTGATTCAACAGCCTGCACCTCACCAGCTGGGCTAAGTTGTACTTAGCAGTCTTGTCCCACATGTGCAGGCTTGGTTTGTGGGACAGTGGGCTGAAGGCAGTTCCCAGGAAACACACCAGATAAGACCATCCCTGTCTACAAGAAAAATAATGTTATGATATTGAAATTATCACAACTCTGCCACTTAATGATGGGCTGGAAGATAGATCTTGGCCTGCTGTATTTATTATGATACATGTAGACTTGGAGACCAGCCTGGAAACAGAAAAGGTTTCCCAGAGTGGTGTAAAGAACCTTACTGAGAATCTGTGATAAGCTCAGAGCATGTCTCTACCCAGTCCCACAGTGCCATTTCAATGTTGTATTTTTGGCTTAACCTGGCAGGAAGCTTGCTCTCTGGCTTACCACATCAAGAGGCCAGGCTAGGCATCCAGTGCTTCATATGGAGAGGGCAGAGGAAAGGACCCAAATCCCTATAAGCCTTGCCCCTGGATCCTAGTGCATGCCTGGGTATAGGAGCACAGCTCCTATATTTTATTTTTTCTCCATCCAAGAACAGCACATCCCTCTTCACTTTATGGTAGATTCCAGTCTGCAAGGCAGGAGAGATAAGTATAAGCCCTTTTTCCCTCAGGAAGGGCATAATGTCAAAGTGGTTTTTTTCCCCTAATGACAGGTCCCCTTCAAATCCCAGCTTTCATGGTAGAGAGTCTTGAATGTAGTTGGAAGGGCAGAGATACTGAAGGTCTTCATAAAAACTTCAAAAATAAAGCAGAACGTAAAGCCAAAATGTGCTTTCATGCCTCCACATTCCACTACCTCCAATCTTTACCTCTTTCCTTCCACCTGAGACCTCCAAAACTTTTCACCCAACTTAGTAAACCAATTTACTTAATAATTCCTTTAAACTTCCCTCCACTATTTCCTTCCACTTGTTTACATTTAACCTTCCTACCCACATTTAAGCATTCTCTTTTCAAATTTGTACAAGCTCTTTCTGAATTTTCACAGCTAGACTCAGATTATATTTCCCCCAAATAAAAAACATAAGCATTCTTTCCTCCCTTACTTTCAATACTGTTTGGATTCAAGCCTACACTGAGTCACACGCTTCATGCAGAAGAAAGAAGCTTTGCAAAACTTTGGAGTTTCTAAGTAATTCATTTCATTTTCATGCCTAGAAAATATTTTTAAAGAAGACATATTTTCAGTTTATTGTTATCTGACAACTGTGTATTGAGCACCACAATGAATAAAGCTGAGTTACACACAACTTGATCAAAGGCCAAAGTTGAGCTTCTTGTCTTAACAAACATTGGTGTAATCTATGAAATCTAAAAGAAGATTCTTTGGAGTGGAAGGAGAGAGTATTTCAACAAACATTTTAAAAATAATCCCAAATGTAAACAATAATTTTGTTAAAAAGAGCGTATAGCATATCACAGATTGATCAACAGTTGCACGACATAGTTCAGTAAAGGAAGTGAGAATCATAACTTGAGAACAGCTTTGAAAGTTATGAACATAAAAACAAGCAGCAGACTTTGCAGAGCCAGAACAGAGCTACAGCATGCCTTCCTTCATTGCTTATGCATGACTCCAGCTTCAATGGGCTTAATAAATCATTCTGAACCTTGTATTCATACTGGATTTTTAAAAAGATCTATCAAGCAGACAGTTCTTTATCGTCTGTATTTAGAACCAATTTTGCTTCAACCAATCAAAATGTATCCTTTAAATACACACTTAAACATGTAACTATCAGAGTAGGAATTGCGATTTTTAGTTTTGAAGTTGCCCCACAACCATATTAATCCATTCCTTTTTCATAAAGGAAACAGACGGTGCCACCCATAAATGTACTTTGCATTTTCTGATTCGGTTTGATTTCACTGTTCATGGATAATCATCAGACAGGATGCAAGAGCTTAACATGGTTTTTCTTAGAACCTTCCCCACAGAAAGCTATTCCACAGCTACTGGGTAGCACAGAATATGTTCATGTGTTATGGTCTTTTTCTGATGGTCCATGATAAGAATTTAACTTTTGACTCTAAACTTGTTTTCTATTCTCAAAACAGTAAAGTACAAAGAGCCAAATCTGAAGTGGGTTTGCTTGGGTGGTTTGGGATTTCAGTAAAAATTGCTTTAAGCATGAATATAGGGCTTGTAATACAGTTCCTGTTACATTATTCAGGCTTGAATATGTTATCAAAAAAGTGTATTTGTAACTTGTAAACAAAAGAGAAACAAATTCTTTACAAAGTCAAGATTGCCCAGGAGCTTGGACTGAAGGCATCTTGGCAACAGCCAGAGCTTTCCTCTCTGTGTTATCCTCCCTTAGGCAAAGAGATGAGTTGTGTGCTTTAACAATGTGGAGATATATTCATTTGATATCAATTTTTAGCTGGAACCTCCCAGATTTAACTGCAGAGGCAACTTTGAATTCCAGGAGTAGGTTCTTACTTATAGAATCATAGAATAGTTAAAGGTTAGAAGGGACCTTGAAGATCATCAGGTTCCAACCTCCCTCACACTAGACCAGGCTGCACAAAGCATCATCCAACATGGCCTTAAACACCTCCAGGGAAGGGCCATCAACAACCTCTCCAGGCAACCTGTTCCAGCACCTTACTACCCTCATGGTGAAGAATTACTTCCTGATGTCTAACCTAAATCTACCCTCTTTCAGTTTAAAACCATTACCCCTTGTCCTATCACTACCCTCACTGGTGAAAAGCCCCTCCCCAGCTTTCCTGTAGCCCCTTCAGGTACTGGAAGGCCACTATAAGGTCTCCCTGGAGCCTTCTCTTCTCCAGGCTGAACAGCCCCAACTCTCTCAGCCTGTCTTTGTAGCAGAGGTGTTGCAGCCCTTTGATCATCTTTGTGGCCCTTAGTGCAAGCAAGGAGGGAGGGAGGTACAGACCTCAGCATTACAGGATGGCAACAACATGAAGAATGTCATCTTACTAAATACATTTAATAAGCATATTTTTTGAGCCAGCTATTCTTAGATTAATTTTCTTTGTATGCACCATATTTAAAGGTGTTAGCCCTCAGAGCATAAAAGTTTGAGAATAAGAAGTTGTAAATTATGGAACAGATCTCGATCTCCCTTCAACAGGGGGCTAACTGGAGAATTTATCACAGAGCCAGAGGACAATAAAGCCCTGCCTTTCAAAGATAAGCTGAAAAGACCTTTCTGTTGGGAACTAACCACTTAGTTAAATAACCATATGTTGAGTTTTAAAAGTTGTTTTACCTAGGACTTTACAGAGTGCCTGTACTGGGTATAACTAAAAGTCTAGTAAAAAGTATAAGAAAAAGGCACATGTACAGTAGCCCTTCCTCGCTGTACTCCCAGCCTTTGCTGGATGCATTGTCTCAGTGACGCATCCTTGACAACATGCTGATGATCCCTGCAGTGTTAAAGTAATAATTTCAGCCAGCTGCATCTCAGACACCCTTGCTCCTTTTATCCTGTGGGAAAGCACACATGGGGCTCTTTCAGATCCTTCTGACTTCCATTATTTTTTCAAGGGCCTGCGTTGGAAACATAGCCCTTCTTCCAGAGAAGAGATGGAAAAAGCAAAGCATTATTCACAACACACACCTTAGTTACCATTTTAGAAAATAAATCAGGTCAGGCTAACTAGATTTGTAACACTGGCAATGCTTTCAGGCTGACCTGATGGTCAAGATATCCCAGATCAATTGAGAAGGATTATAAATTTAAATCAGGTTCTTTTAAATGATAGTTACTGTTCTCAGCAATCTACACATACCGTTAGTCAGTCTTTATTTCCAGTGCCACTGCAGTGAACTTTGGAGCTTGAGACAACCATATGGGTGAACGCTGGATGAACACAATATGGGTTGGGAGCCTGTAAGTAGCATCTCTTTTTACACTCTTGGCTGATGAATGGCACCATGTCCATCTCTGAGGTGCCAAAAGCATTGGGCACAGAGTTAGTGTCATTTTTCTAAAAGACCAGTTCTTTTCTTAGACCCCTACACTAGCATTGGCAATGATGTACAAGACAAAAAGAAAAATTGCTTCTCCACAAGCTCTACTGAATATGGTCTCTTGAAAGCAAGGGAAGCTTATTTATGCGGATAAACCAAGCAAATGAAGAGCTGGAGCTACTGACAGCATGCTGGAAGAGTTCTGGCTTTAGAATAGCTGCTGGTAACAGGAAGGCTCAGTGATCAGGCACCTCCATCCCTAGGTTCCCACAATGCCACTACCATGAAGTTGTGAAAGGTGGTGGAAAGTTGCAAGACTAACTGAAGGGGAAAACAGGTCACTAGGCTTTAAAAGTGTCTTCACATTTTTTTTCTTGTTTTGCACTGGTTCTACAAATAGGCAGAATGTATAGATTTACCAGGCTACTTCAGCCCCCTGAGAGTCTCTCAGGCATAAAAAGCAAGGCATTTATTTTCCCTTAGATACCTCAAAGTTCAGAAACAATACAGGTTATTAATCAGTGTCAAGTTTTGAGCTTCTTCCTCTTCACAAAGGATTTTCAAATAATAAATATTCATTTATTGACCTAGAAAATTTGACTTTTTGCAGGCTTTCTCACTCATGGCAACACAATTAAATACTGCACTTTCATCTGGATATTCTCTGCCCTCAAATACTCATCCTCCTTTAAAAATACTATGTGTAAAAATAGTAATAATACAAAAGCAGTCCCAAAAATAATCCAAAAGCCAGACTTTGGTGTAGGTCTTTCAAATACCCACCACCTTTCAAGATGATATTGCCTAAGGGGTTTCAGGGGCTATATCCCCATTCACACAGCTCTCCCCGGCATGAGATGCCCTCAGCCATGAGAGCAGCTGTGGTTCCTTCTTCACCATCGAAACCCACCTGTGGCTGCTTTCATTCCTGGCCTTTTCTTGCCCACTTTGGAGAATGGAGTCAGCACACAAATGCCCCTTCACTCCTTCCTTGTAGCCCAGGCTGGGGTTTGATGTGGCACACCAACCACAGGCAGTGCTCAGGACACAGCTGCAGTGTAAATGTACAACAGTGATGACCCTTGTAATACCTGTCTGCAGATTAACCCTCTCTGCTTCATTACCAGAGTGTTTGGATGATGTTATTAAGCACCTCTTTTTTTCTATGGCTTCCCATAAACCCCAGCAGGGGAACAGCAGTGACACTAGCCATTTGCCATCTAATGGCACAGGGAGGTTTCTTGCAAATAGTTTACCTAAATGCCATCTGCTCTCCCACAGTCAGGAATGTTTTGCTTGTGTAAACAGTTATCCTGGATCTAGTTTATGTAAGCCTTTGAGGCAAGTTAAGCTCTAAGCCTAAATGTGTTGAGATGAAGACATTGTTTAGACAATCAGGGCCTAAAATTATGTCTGAAATCGACTTGGGGGTAATTCCCAAAAAAGAAAAAGGAGTAAAAAAATTCTATTATTTTCTCCTACCTTTGCCTCTGAACTCCCCCCGTTTGTTTGTGCTAGCTCTCTTGTTTATAGCCAACATGAGTCTCACACTGGGATGTCCCAAAATGCATCAATAATTTCAAAGCACTCTGTTCTTCTCTGTATTCCTCACCCTTGCTAGAAGAGCATTATTAATCACCTAAGAATCCTCTATGTCTCCAAACTGAAGAGCCTATCACTCCCTCCAGAAGCACCTTCCCAAAGCCTCAAGGGTGAGCCTGCCCATTCTCATTGCACCTTCCTTCGCTGACCCCAGAGTATGTACAAATTGTGCTGACTTTTTAAAAGACATGACTGCAGGTGCCTTGCTCTTTGTTTATTCTGGCAAGGCTGAAAATAGCAACTGCTAACAAATATTTTGCCCTTCACAAGGCTTCTCACAGAGATGCAGCTGTTATCTCATCTAGTAAAAGTGCCAGCCCTAAGGGGAAAACAGACATTTAATTAGGTTAGGATAAGCTTCAAAAAGGTGACTATCTAAAATTAATACCCATAATGCTGTGTGGGCTCAGATCCTTAAGCTGAATCCTCACTTGTGGGTAGGGAATAATGATTTCGCGCTTTTTGTTTCCCATACTTGTCTCTCATGGACTGATGGTTCTATTTAATCATCAAAAGCAGCATGTAAGAGGAAAAGGTATGGCTCTGTCAGGGTGGACAGATCCCCCAGACATAATATTAAGTTTCTGGGGAATGTATCACCCTCTAGTCTCCTGAATTTACAAACCTGACAAGGCAAAGTGCATCCACAGAAAGACCAATGTAGGCTTTACAGTAAGACCAACATGTTAAGCAGAACTTCAGGTTTTTTGTCAGAACCCTGTGAAAATCCACACAACAGTGGAAGCTGAGACACCTTTTCCCCAGTAAACTTTTGCATCTTAACACGAGAAGCTTCCTGCAATTAGGGACACAATAGTGCCAAATTTGCAAGGAACAAATCCAGACCAGATTAAATTATTAATACATATATTAATACATATATCGGGCTTTGGACAAATAGCCTCCAAAGTGAGATAAGAAATTTTATATTCTGAACCTCTACCATCTATACCAAAAGGCAAAAGTTGTTCAATCACATTGCTATTTCCATGAAATAGCAATTAAAATCATACTAATACAGAACACAATTTGTTTTGGAAATTGAGCCACATATGAGAGCCTCACCAAGGGATTTCTATCTCACAGTCCACAGCAACAGTGTCTACAGGAAAAGCTCTAACAGAAAGACTAAGCAAAAGGTCATAGTGCAGCATTTATGATGGCTTAGTCTGAAGGATCACAAAGCTCCAGGTACAATCCATTAATCCATTTTTGCAACGTCCCATCATCCCTTTTTATAGATATTCAAGAAGAGAGATATAAATCATGGGCCTTCTGACTTCTTTTTTATGTTACTTCTGCTCTGAAGGCTTGAAAGGTTGCCTCAAAAGTTTATGAGGACAACCAGGGCAGTCTGTCAAGAATATGCTCATGTATATTAAACTATTTTTAAAATTATGGAGTACTACAATCCGGTTCAGATGCAAAAATTATTAAGTCTGGTTTGAGGCTAAACAATGTTTGATAGTTAAACAGAAATACCTTCCTGGGATTTCATATGTGGCACGTCAGTTATCTCTGTAGTTTCACATAAGCACATGGACACACACTCAATAACTTACTACAAATGAAAATAAATATGCCAAGTCCTTGCATCAGTCCCTGAAAAAGAAGATGTAAAGGAGACTACACCCAAGAAGCTCTGGGTTGATAAAATACAATTTTTAACACTTTTGATTATTAATGCCTAGGTAGAGAGAAGATTAGAAAGCCAAGAACCTGCATGAAATAAGAAAAGACACCTCAACGTTCAGCCCCCAGTTTTGACTGTCATCCTGGTTTTCTTCCAACTTGCGGACTTCTGTGCCCCACTGTTTCTCAGGCAAATGCTTATTGTAATAAAGATGGAAATATTCCCTTGCCACTGTCCCACGCAGTGTAAGGAAATAAAAGAAATTGCCTTCTTTTCTCTGGATAGATTCCAGCCTCCTTACATTTTGATAGCTAAAACAACAATAAACATTCAGATTCATTAATAAAACGAATCATTAAAGTCCCACAGTTCCTGCTTTCTCACCAGGGGGAGAAAATCAGTGTGAAAATAGGCATTGTTATGGAAGATCCCTGGGTAAGTATAGCAGCTTCTCATCCAGAGAATTTTTTGTATATGCCCTGAGCCATGGCTCTGCTTTTTCCATGAAAAGCATGCAATAAAAAAAATGCATTGGACAAGCAGTCAGGACCCAGGGCCACATATTAGAGAAGTGTACTGTGCACCACAACTATCCTTTTTGTACCGCTACAGCTCAGTCATCAGCAAGAAGGGCTGGGAGAAGCTGTGGCTCAGAAATCCCTCAGGCCAAAAGGAACATCTGTGGGTTGCTCTATAAACTTAGCTTATGTTGGGTGATAGCTCATGGATAGGAGCTCTCTAGCCCAGGTTCTCTTGCTGTTGCAGATGGCAACCCACAAGTGTTTCAGTTGCTCCAACTTACTATCTTTTTTCATTTCACAATGAAATTTCATTTCAATTCATGACTGGGTGGCATCCTGAGTTCCCACTTGTTAGATGGTACAAAATAAAGATCAAGGGCTGCTTCAGAGTCCTGACTAGACTGGCTGCCAGGCACACTGAGCCCACCCTAACAGTTCTGTTTAAGAACAACAACAGAGTTCCAAGCATGGTGCATGGTCCATGGTGTGCATGCAAGAGGAAATAACCCAGTGCTTCATTAAATTCATACAGCTGCAAAGGCTCCTGTGACCAAAGACAGACAGGTCCTGATGTTATGATTCCTCAGAGTGTTAGGCAGGACATACCTGTTTCAGTTTTCAAGGATATACCTTGAAGAAGTCACCATGTCACAGAATTTGAGAAATTAAATAGCAAATATTAAATCAAAAGCACTAGTGTACTTCTACCAAGGTGGGGGGGGTCGAAAATAAGTAAAGGGAGAACCTTAAAATGTCATGCAAAAGAGTAATCACTGATAGATCTTGCCTGTAAAATGTACATTGCTGAGGTCAGCTGACAACCTGAGCTATAAACCTTACTGTGCCTTTTCCCAAAACCATATCAAGTTTCAGACATCACAGTGAGACCAGCTGAACTTTGCCTGATTTCTAGCTTTTGGCACAACTATTGGAGAGCTTTAGTTACCAGATGCCAAATAATTATTCTTTCAAGATAAAAGGTAACATGGATCATAATCATTCATGTTGCAAAGGTATAAAAGTGGCAGGAGTTACACCGGGGAGCAGTCTGATCCATTATCTTCCAGCCTTAAACTGATTAATTGAGGAAATTTACCATTTTTATCTTTTATTTTTACAGGTCATTAAATACCAATGTAATTGCTGTGCTGTTTAATTTCTAGAACATGAATTCTAATTAATAACATTGCAGTAAGTTAATTTAATATGGTAATAGCTTCAAAATAGTTTAATTGCTGCCATTATAGAGTAACCTACAGATGTTCAGCCAATCAGCCCATTCATTATCTGACCATTCTCATGTATCCATATGTAAACTTGGCTGGCAGGAAGGGTAATTAAATGTTTGCAGCAGTACTACTGGAAAAAGCTTTGCCTTTTCTAGGGGTGAAAGGTCTAAGGGGAGGGAGGTGGTTGTAGCTATATAGGAGCTTTGTTTTTTACACCACTGATATTTTAGAAAATGGAACTCTCAGTGTCTGTAACCAGAGCGTGCTGTCCTATACTGCCTTCCACATGCACAGCTATTATAATTGTTTAATTCAGCCTCATGTTGCAAATGCCCACAAACTCTGTATAAGTTTACACTGTGCCATTTCTACAGCATTTCAAGCAAATTCTCACGTAGACATGATTTGGAATAACAATTCCTGCTCCACTTAAGGGTGCTCATCTAGATGAAAAAAACCACATTGTTTCTGGAGACCTAGAAGAGGGGAAGAAACTGACAAATACACTTTATCATTTCAACCCGTCTTACCAAGAAACCTTTTGTTTTTGAGGTGTTACAGCTGCGTCAGAATATTTTAACCACTGCAATTTTTTCAGTCTTTTCCTTCCTAAAGACTGTCATTTTCTTTATGACTTGTATACCTGGAATTGCACCTTTGGAACTAAAAATAAAAATAAAGGACCTAAGTTTCATGGAAGTAAAGTACTATTTCCAATATAAAAGTAAATAAACAGAGGCAAACAGAGTTAAGTGACTTTCTACAGTCACTTTAGTTATGAAATAACATATGAAACAACCTGGAATCAAAGCAAAATTTAGGTGGGTCTGGAGCTTGTCTTTTCCAACACCCCACTCCCTGCAGTGACACCTTCAAAGTGATAGCAGGTATCTTAGGGCCTTGTCTCATCAAACTCTGTATATCTCCAAGGATGGAGACCCTCCACCTTCCCTGAGCAATGTGTCACCATGCTGTGTCCCTTTGGCTGTGACATTTTTGTACCTGTACCAAGCTGGTGTTTGTCTCACTGCAGTGTGTGACTGATGCCACTGTGTGCCTTTTACTGTGTGCCTCTGCGAACAGCCTAGCTTCATCTCTTCAGCCCTCCTGTCTGGAGGCAGCAATCAGACCCCCCTGAGTTCCCTCCATCTTCATGGGCTGCAGTTGTTTCCATTCAGGAGCAAGTGTGCTTTTATTCTTGGCTGGAACTACACAGATTTGCCTGTCCTTGTTTCCACATCAGGGTTGGTAGCTTTTCAGGACTGGCAGGCAAGACTGTACTTTGCTTCCTAAATTAGAGACTCTGTGTGCTGGTAGGAAGCCAGCAGGAGATGCTTCCTGTTCGGCAGTTAAGACAGTGCCAATCAGCCTACAAGTAGTACTGGGCCTCTGCATGAACAAGTAGCTCCTGGCAAGTGTAGGTCCTGGGGCTCCTCTCGTTCCCAAATGCTGTCTTTCCCAAAACACTGCAGGCCCCAAGTCTTTTCCCTGCTTGGAAACCTGCTTGCAGTTAGTGCTGCCTGAGCTATCTCAGTCATAATGACTCAAGTCGATGTAACTTTATTTCCAAAGCACACTGCAGTATGTAAAGCATGAAAGGACTGTTCATCTCTTTGTGAAAGGCAATGGGAGTTCTCTACAATTTATTCAGGTTCTCACTCTCTAAGTTAACACTTGCAATGTTAATAGAGGCTCTATCCTGATGGCCTTTAAAAAAGAAGGAGGAAAGATGACCTTTGTGGCATGTGCTGTAGGTTTCTGTAGCACAAAGAAACTTTATCGCCTCATTTTTAGTAGAGAAGTGACGAATTTCTGGCAAAGAAGCAAGACTGAGTAAAACAAGCTGAATTTGCTTTGCAGTCTTCTCTCCTCAGTAGCAGAGATCCCTTTTTGCTCTTAGATTTGTTTAAATACAGCAAGGTAACAGCAGAATTCAGCAAAGTATAGACCCTTATTTCACAGCTAGAGAAATGTGCCCTTTATTCTGCTTCAGCATATATCATCCTTATCTATGTATCTGACATCCAAGTTCACCAAGTCCAGGGACTATTGTGCAGCAGAACTATAAAAGAACATCCATTCTGATTTAGTTTTGCAATTAATCTGAGGTTCTTGGATCTAATTCAAGGCCATCTCAGTCCCTAAGCTTTTAGAAGAGTCGTTCCTATTTTATACCAGCATGTGTTAAAGAAAATATTGGCCTCTTTTCCTGGAGCTGGACTTGTGCAATGCTTACATGTAAAAATAATCCCACTGAGACCCCCCCCATAGCCGCTTTGATTGCAAAAAGCCAAATGTTCCTATCTACTACGCAGTGAGGAAAGGAGCAAAGGGCTTTGCAAACTGGAAGAAAGGACAAGATGAAAGTACAGATGAGTTGGGAGAGAGCTTTGCCCCATATTCCTGGTGAGTTTGCAGAATCTCTTCCACATTAACATTGCAAAGTTTCATATCTGCAAGGTTCAGAGGAGGCAGCGAACAGTCCCTGGAAAGGGCATACCCTTAACGACCAGCACATTTTCCAGTCAAAATTCATGCTGCTTGCAGCAACTTTAGCAGCAGTTCAGTGAAGCTGTAATTGCCCATTGCAGCACGGAGCAGCTCTGGCAGGAGGGGTTTTTAAGGGCAGTGCTACCACTTCTTGGGATAATGAGCAACAGCAAAGCAGTGCTGCCACCATGATGGAAATACTGCTCTGCTGAGTCTAGCTGGAACAGCCAAGGAGAGCCTGTGCCAGGCTACGTGGCTGTGGGGAGGTCAAGGTGAAGTCTCCTGCACAGCTGCAGTGCACACCCCACTTCGTACTTCCACCTTTCATTTCTTGCTGCAGGAAAGTCTCAGGTTTGCAGAATGCACAGGCTATTTGTGAAAGGCTCTCTGTATCTCTCACACAATGACAAGCTTCTTCCCTCTCCAGAAGAGTGCTTTAGGTTTATGTCATTTTACAGAGCATTTCAGACAGCACCAAGATGAGCAGGAACTAGCACAGAAGCAGAGAAATTACTCCTCACAGTTTCATGGATGCTAAAGTCTAACCAGCTTTTGGCTGACAACTATGAAAAAAATGGAAAGAGGAGAGATGTGCTTTATTTGCCTCTTTTGCTCTCAGGAAAGATCTTGAAAGATCCAACTTCAATGAGACTGGGAAATTGAAGAAAAGACATAAGGGAGGTAGAAAAAAGATTACCCCAAACTGACGTTTCACTCTCTCCTTTGTGACTCATTCCAACTCACCCATCTGACCTGCAAACAACCCCCCAGGAATGGGGGGAAAAATCCCATTAAGGGACATCTTTCTCTGAGTAGAGAATGCTCAGTCATCTACAGTTCCTTCCTCAGCGTGTGAGAGATTGCAGTCCAGAATGGAAACCAGAGGCCTGTCATGGCAGGGATGGTGAACAGGGTAAGTTATCTGCTACTGAAACAAATGGTGTCTCAAAATGAAGAAAAAAAAGAAACACACACATGGGGGGGGAAGAGAGAGAGAGAGAATCTGCTATGAACATGAACACAAGAGCCATTCTCTCTCTGAGAAAAGTTACCTGTAACTATTTCAGTAATGTCTGTACTCTCTCAAAGGGAAAGAAGGAGTTCAAGAGAAATCGGAAACCCAGAGACTTTTGTGCCAACACACAGTAATGACAGTCCTTTGCAATTGGTCTGTTTGACATCAGTCCCGACATGTGGTCTGTCCTGTGTATCTTCACCACAAGCTAGCTGGCCATAAAAGGTGTCAAGCTGACAGCTGGACAGATGTACCTCCACTATAGCTAGTGGCTTTTGGGGGGTGGCTACAGCTGAAAGGAAATGCATTGAAGTGGAACTGCTTCTCCTTTTATTTCATGAAACACGCACAACAGGAGGTGTTCCCCTTCCTGTCCCTTTGCTGCATCTGGGAGGACAGAAAGGTAGTATAAAATCTGGTTCAAAAGAATAACAAATTTTCAGCTCCAGTGAATTAGCACCATCATAAATGTCATTATTTTTCCTCAATGATGCATCTCAAAGAAACTTCTAATTGTGCACATTGATTTATGTTAGTGCACATTAGAAAGCAGAGAACAATCTCATCATTATTCCTTAAATTTAGAAGTTTTGTGTTCTGAAAACCTCTCAATACTCTTAGCTTGTACATGCAACCTATAACATTTATTGTACCATACTGTATTTTGCTCCATCTTAAGACATTTTCGCAACTGTCAGCAAAGAGTTGATTCAGAAATCTTCCCAGTAACAAATTTTCCAAAGGAAATTAATTTTCCAGGGTCATCTTAAAAATATATGATATCCCAAACTGTTAGAGGACTTTTTTCTTTGAACTGGTTTCATTCTTTGTTCTCCAGCAGGCAGCCCACTTGCAAAGAATATTTCCAAGACTCACTATTCACATGTGACACCCCAGCAACGCTGCAGAACCCACCATTAAAGGCTTATGATACTGAGTTCCCCAGCAGACTGACCTAATCTCCATAAACGTGTTGTGAAAAGCCAACTATTTCCATCTCCCATCTAGCAGTCTGCACATAAAGGGAACATTAATCTTGAAGGTTCTCGTTTTATTCTCTAGGAATATTGGAGCAATCCCAATTTGCAGCAACACCCAGGGACTACGAAAAGTTGTGAACATAGCTTACATAATCGCTCAAGTGCTAAGACTTTTTTTTTTCTCATTCTGCAACCAATTCTCAGACCCCTTTAGCTGATTAAGAATACAGGTGTCTCTTGGGATTTCGAATTATACCACATGCTGCAGATACAGCTTAAATGCCTTAGCTGCTGGACTACAATGTCATACAAAGCACATGCCAGTTCCCTGAACCACTGCTCAACCCTTTAGACACGCCATTTCTCTTTCTAACCATGACAACTGGTAGTGAGTGATTCAAGTGGAGAGTAGGAAACACTGTCTAATGGCAGCGAGAAAAGCTAAATCTGTTCATTTCATGGCTGAATTTGTCCCTTACTTCTATCAGCCAAGGGTGACGGATGAAACATTGTGTTAACCTGATATAATTAAAAGATAAACTGGGGGGAAGACAGTACAAGCGACAGCTGTCAAAACATAGTCCAGGCACAATATTTAAGCATCTCTTATCAGTGTTTATTCATTCAAAGGTTGTACTAATAGAGAGGAGCTTGTGTACAGCTGCACATGCATGTCTGTACTTGGGAAGACAAGCTGCCCTCGCAGGCTTCTCATGGAGCTGTGCAACACTTTGGTGCCTGCTGTCACACACAGCTCAGTACTGTGTACCTAAGCCTACCTCTAAACATGTTTTACATTTGCAGTGTTATGCATCACAGAAGGCCAGAGACTCCTTGCTCAGCAGCCCTGTTTCTCCATTCCAGTGATACCCAGTGGGCTTAATTCAGCAGAAATTGTCCCTTTGGATATATTTGGCTTAGGCAATTTCTGGTTTGACGGTGCTGCCTTTGTAGCAGTAGTACTTAAAATACAAGTACTACAGATAAAGAGTGTTGGGCTAGATTTTATTCTCTGTAGCATGAATGGTCAGGGAAACCACTGCCTTATCTTACAATGGTTGCTTGGCTGATTCCTTGGCAGCCTTCAACTGGCAGGATTCATCCCAGTTTCTTTGAGCAGAGTTTCTTCAGGACTACCGCAGGATTCAATTCAAACCAAAACCAAGTCTTCCACACTTCAGTCTGAAGAGACAGATTCCAGTGTCTGGGCCATCCATCTGGCTCTAGTCACAGGGAATGCTTCCAGGTACCCTATACAGACTGATACAGGACAGCTACACATGATCCACTTGCCCCCCTGCATGTGGCTCAGCAATCACAGGTTTGCCATTTCTGTTACAGTACTGCTCTTGTCAAGAAAAAGCCAAAGGTCATCCTTAGATGGATGAAGCAAAATGTCATACTAAACTATATAAATAAATTAAAAGAATGTTTTAAAACTTCTGCTCCATGAAGTGCTGGTAAAGCATGGTCTGGATTACTGTATCCAAATTTGGTAGCCCACTTCAAGGAAGAGATCTAGAAAATGAACAGCAGGGTATAATCAAAAGGATGGGAGAGATTTAATCTGGATGAGAGAAGGCAGAGGGCTAACTGTAAGCTTCATGTACACAAAATGCTACTGCAAAGCAGGAAATTGGATCTTCCCAATGTCTGTTGCAATAGGACAGAATTAATGGCTTAGATTGCACAAGGGAGATGCAAATTTGACATTAGGAAAGCTTTCTAGTGGGAAGGTTAGTTTAGCACTCAAAGACTCCCTGGGAGGTTGTGGCGTCTCCATCAATGGAGGTTTTTTAAGAAGAGATTAGACAATCATCAGGTCAGAACAGTTAGGGGGAGTAGATTTAAGGAGCTCTCATAGTCTCTTCTGATGCTATTTTTACGGTCCTAGATAATATTTTTTTTTTGTTTGGTTTAGCTGCAACTGTCTGTTTCAGACTCCTGCTGGCAGGGATGACATTCAAGAAAAGGGATGGGTAACACACCTCAAAATTGATGTTTCTACATTTGCTTTGCATGCTACTGTGATAATTGAAACTCCCCAAACTTAAATGTGTTAATCCACCAAAACAGTACTTTTTTGCTTTGAAACGTGTGAGTCTGTAGTGGAAGAAGGGATGGGTGTTAGGCATAACTCACTCATGCAGTTAATCTCCTTAAAACTCAAGGTACAGAACTCACAAAAGAAACAGCACAGCTCATCAGAATAGGAGTCAGGACTGCAAGATTTTCAAGGCCAAGGCACCAGTTCATACCAGTAAATTACTACTCTTGCATTGACATCCTTGTTACTACTGGCAGCTGGAAAAAGGAAGATGCTATCTGGAATGAAAATCAGAGATCAGGCAAAATTTCTTTTCCTACTGCCAATGAAAACAGCAACACGGGAGGCCAGATTTTAGAAAAGAACATGTGTCAATATGTGGATATGCATGTGTTATCTTTTAACACTGGGTGTTTCCCGCTGCTGTATGTAATTTAAAGATCTGGTGCCATCAATAACTTATGTATCTAGGCTTGCTTGTGTTCCATTGTTACATCTTAGTGTTGCTATTTTCAAGGACAATTTAACATTTTTAAGAAAACCTCCTGCTGTACTTTTCCTCTAGTATTTTATTTTCTTCTGAACTTTTGACATTACTATAAAGAAATTTTGGGTTACCATATTTAATGCATGTATCAAGACAAGGTCTCATCTGAACCTTCCACATCATCCATTTCCCAGATCTCTTTCCCTAGGCTTCACATTAGAATTCAGGATTTAAATTTTTGTAAATAACAACACAAAGCGAGTCACTCTTTGGAAACTCTTCCTGCAGTGGTATAGGAGTTTTAGTGTCAGTGTGATGTGCCTTCATAAAGCACTGACCAGGAGATCTCTGTCCTGTGATAACCATTTGCCCATGCAGCACACATTTCAGTACACATTGCATGCTGAGCAAGGGATCCTCTGGTCTTAAAGTATAATTCTGACTTACAGGTGTGGGCATTAAATGAAATTAGCAAGTGACAAGAAGTTCAAAGCAAACGAGACCGAGACATTCTTGATGATACAGTACATCGTTAAGCTACAAAACATCTTAGCACAGGAATGCATGTAAAAATGTATGTATGTTCAAAAAAGGGCAACCCACAATGAAAAATCTGTTGAGGACTCTTGAATACTAAGATACTGCCACTGTTTTAGGGAGTCCCTGAGCCAAAAATCCCTAGATCTTGGGAGAGTATTCTGGGGAAGGATGGCTACTCCATTCTTACACTCCTCACAAGGCTTCCCCATTTTGCTATCACTGGCAACAGGAGAGTGATTAGTTGAACATTTCTTCTGACCACGGGAAGTTCTTTGTATTTCCTTATATAGAGTTGTCTGTTGGTGATATGGGATGGACTCTGCTCCATGCTTTCCAGTCTCACAGTGGCAAATGACTCAGCTACAAAGTTGACAATACAATGCAGACCCCAGCAAATCTCAGGTATCAAGCACAGGACCTACTCTTTGCTGAGAGCACAGCCTCTCATGTGCTTGCAGCACAGAGCCACATCTTGCTCAGAGAAACCCATAGTGCAGCCAGCCAGCTTTCAAGGGCAATGGCTATGCTGGTGGCTCCATCTGGCCTGGAGTGGCAGGGACATCAGGATGTTGCATTGCAGGACAGAAGGTATCTTGGCAGAGGACACTGCTCAGGAAAGGCACACAGCATTCAAATGCATGCTCCCAGCTGTAGCCTACCACATGTCCCCCCACCTTATCATATAATCCAGCGTGACCAATCTGGGACCACTGAGGTCCAGAATCTGTACCTCAGTTTCTTCAGAAAGTAATGTAGACACAAACAATTAGTGATACCACCTCTCCAGCTTGATATACTTTCAAAGACACTCAGAAAACAAACAAAAAACCATTGTCATAGCAACTACCCCATTGCTAACTCCAAGCTGAGGCTGTTGAAACCTGTGGGCCTGGGTGTTTTGCCCTGGTTCTAGAAATGCTGTGATTCCTACTGATACCAACCACATCCCTTCACTCAACATCATGCAGAGACCAAGCATGGTGGGTAGAAAGAGCCAAGAAAAGAAAGTCTCCACTAAGGAAAGCAGCAAACTATTCCTTTGGCAAGCTGCAGTGGGCCTGCCTCACACAGTGTACCTGCAGACAGACAGACAGGTCTCTCCACACACTTTTAAAACACACTGCAGGAAAATTTTATTTATTTCAATCATCAGCTGTCTACCCTGCTGGTGCATTCTCTCCTCTCCTGCATTCTCCTCTCTGACACAATAAGCGCTGTGGAACAAAAAGTGAAGCCAAAGCAAACATCAATTTAGACCAAGAGTTTGATACAGGAGAGTTGAAAGTGAGGCTCCCAAATTCACATGCAAACACCTATCAGATTTTCAAAAGCACTGTTGGGATGACTGCTGCCTCAGTGTATAAACAAGGAACAATCACATACACCATTAGAGTTACAAGTCCAGCCCTGAAGACAAAGAACCTGGTCCCCATTACTGGGGCTACGCTGCATTACTTCCTTGGAAGATCAACAGCAGGCATCCACTTCATGAGATCTGACAGCTCTTACCAGAGAATACATATGAGTCCCAAATTGTTACCTCCAGAGATGAAAGTCAGTGAGGACAGCTAATGTAAGCCTCTGTTCCAAAGTCCGTGACATAAGTTGCCTTTCTCATGTTAGGAGAATTCATTAGTCATATTATTCTGGGGATACTGTGTCAGATTTTGTTCAGTCTCAGAGCCCTGAGACCTAGTCAAAGTATGCTCTTTGGGAAAGCCAATTTCAAACCATTTCCTAAAGAGCAAACTCTTATTTGTGCATATTTGCCCAAACAGACTTAAAATTAATTCTCAAGTATTTTCAGACTTCACACAATTCATCAGTTTCTTATGATAAGTCCAGGGAGGCGCAGAGGAAGGCTTGTGGTACTTTCATGTTTTCTCATTAGAAAACACCCATTGTTACATTAATAAGACAAGAGCATCTCAGCAGGACATATAGCTGTGTGACATTTCAAGGCCTTTGAAGAAAATGCACAAAAAGGAAGTGAACCCCAGCAGCTAGAGCCAGCAAGAAAACAAGTAAATGAGCTTTTGGTGTGGAGAACAAAGAGGCAGGGAGCCAGGAATGGATACAGAAAGTGGAGATATGACAGAAAAGGGGAGATCATTCTGCCCGGGAGCCTCATTAGTATCAACAGATTTGAAAGAATGGAAGACTTCAGAGGTCAAACTGTTCTATGTGTCCATCTCACTTAGGCTAGGATAAAAGACACCACAAACCCACTGTCCCACCCCTTCCAGTGTATCACACCCTGTGCTGAGCCCCGTTCTGAAAGGGCTAAGCAAACTGGCTGCATTTATTGAGTGCATGTATTACATCCTGTTTATTTTTTAAGTTTTTCCAGCAGAGTAGCATGTAGAGTCAGAAAAAGCTGCTAGATATCTTGCCTTATGATAGGAGTCCAGGAACCAGTTCTCCTAGATTTAGTTACAGTAAAGCCATCATTTCTCTTCTTTTTTTTTTTTTTTTAAGGCATGCCTCTATTTGGGTCCATCCATCTTCCTGTGATTATCCATCCTTCCCTTCTTTCAAATGAACCTCATCTGAGACCATGCAAACCCTGCCTTTATGCCTATCAGCAGTAAATCCTGCCTCTTTGATGCTACTGCCATGTTGATCAGCACTTCTCCACTGGGAGCACCAGTTAAGTCCCACCAAGACTGAGAAAGTGAAAAGCATCTGCAAATACTGGCTACAAGTCTGCACACTGATTCCCAGGCTCTGGAGCACGAGCAGCTGCTGGCAGCAAAAGCAAATGAATGTATGCTTTCCAGAAATACTTACTAGTAGGGAAAAACTGTTTTAAAAAGTAGATTAATTGCTTCAAGATTGCCTTTCCACAAACCCCATAGTTGGAAAATTACAAGTTTAGTATGTATCTGGCCTGGTGCACTCCCCACTACACTGAACCTGCTCCACCTTTATTAGAAGGGTGTCTCCCTTTAGCAAGGGGAAAGCACAAGTCTTTTATGTGCTCACTTCCATAGTTTTCACTTACTCCTGTGTGCTTGACAGCCATCCTTCCAAGTAGGCTTCATCCCTTGTTAGCATACCAAGTATATTAATCCCATTTATTTTGCAGAACTCTCCCCCATCCCTTCACTTTGACCAAGCAATTCAACTTTTATAGTCAAAGGTACAGAAATATCTTAACATCTTATGTTTTCGATATATTTGCATATCTTTTTACATATGAGTTTTTGGGGGGAGTTCCCATAAAACACGTAATATTCTTGCTTTTTTAAAAACCTTAATTTTGGGGGTTTGTTTTTTGGTTTTTGCATAGAAGGAATAAAATACTCTCACAGAGATACCGAAGAGCATAACTAAATCTTCCAAATTATTGTACTGTTTTGGAAATTTTCAGTCAGCAAACTGGACAATATCTGTTTTAGTTGACTTAGAAATACTGAAGTTTATACATTTCCAAAACATTTTTCTCCTGGTCTAAAAATATTCACATTTAGACTCTGACAAAGGACAGGGTCTTTTTACTTGCAAGACTTTGTCAAATTGCCTTCAGTTTTTAAAAAATATGTTTTAAAAAATGCTTCAATTAATGTAAAAATGTTAAAATAAATTCTTCAGTGCTATAATCTTATAAAACATACATCAATAAACAAGCTTCAGGATATGTGGATACATTTTTTTCATATGGAGTAAATCAGAAGATGAAGTTGCTCAAACCCCCCATAAAAAAAAAAAAAAAAGAAACTGCATTTGTAAAAAGGTAAAAATACAGAACTTTTAATTAAAAGATCTGTTTTTCCCCTTGAAGAAAATCTCTACATAGTTTTGGGACTTGTGACCTTTTAAGGTTGTTTGATTTTCATAAAAATTGAGCATTTTCATTTATAAAAATCTTTTCATGAGGAAAATAAGCAATTCCCTGACTAGTTCTTTGAAGCATCTTGGATTATCTACCCACATTTGTCACATACAAGAAAAGAACAAAAAAAAATCCCACAGGTGGCACCTTCCAAACTGACTCATTAATATTAGTAGGCAGATGCAAATAATTAATTTACGAGCTGATATTTGTTGTCATTTCAAGGGGATTAGGAATGTGTGTGTGAAGTAATGGAACTTACTATCCTTAAGGAACTGTATGGCAAACCCAGCCCAAAGCACACCACTCACCTCCAGAAGCCCCAAAGACAACTAGCAGGAAAAAGGACCACAAACAAGAGGCATTCTGAAGTAGTATTCCTAGATCAAAATTAAGTGGGAGGAAAAGAAATACTGGCTTTTATTCCTGTATGACATTAGGAAGCAAAGGGGATTTTTAATACCAAATGCTTAAAGTTGACCCTTTGGTATTAAACTGCAAATAAACTTTCAGTAAGAACTCCCACAAATCCAATTTGATATTTGCAAAGGAACTGCTGACAGTCATTGGAGCAACAGTTTAACTACAGATAATAAAGTAAGCATATTTCCAGCACAACTATAATCTGTAAAAATAATTGTTTAGGTAATATCTAAGCTTATTTTCTTCAGATGCACAATCAGAAGATGCTATTTTCTAAGCCAACTCTTACAGGAAATGTATTAATATTTTTTTTTCTCAAAGTTACACTAATAAGAGGGGGTTATTATTAATAAGATTCTTTTTAATTCTTATTAATAAGATTATGATTTTCTGGACTGTCACCAGAAACTGTCTATAGATACCAAAAATGCCACTAGTTTTGATGAGTAATCAAGCTTAAAAATTCACCGAATTATTTCTTTCTATTAAAAAATAAGTGAATTTTGTGGTAATTTAAGGAAGCTGACAGTCCATTCTTACTCAACAGGTAGAATATTAACAGCTTCAATGCCTCTGGTTAATGGAGATGACCCTGGGAAGTGGTTGTGTTCCTACACAGAGACTGAATGAAGAAATTGTCTGTGAGGGTGCCAGGCTGCAGAGGAACTTTTGGTAGTTTGAACATTTCCACTAACACTTCCAGATTGTTTCCCATCTAGCACTAAATAGCATTATTTGGATAATATATAGGAATCCAAACCTGTTCATTCCAGTGATTTGAGCTTTTTTAATGTCCCCCCTTCAGATACTGAAAGCAGCCTTCACTTCCTGCAAGAAGCCACACCAAATACCCATTATTCAGACACCCTTGGTTTACCCTTGTGGCAATTCAAAACGGCTGCAGAAAAAGTCCAGAGCAGAGATATAATGAAGTTGGTTAAAAACAAGGAAGGCAAACACTGCATGATACCACACAACCTGCTCTAGAGAGCAGCACCTCTGGGAGGAGCTCCATTATGTGTCAATGGTATAAGCTGAAAAAGGAGCATAGTGCTGTCCCAGCCAGATAACACACCAAAGAGCAAGAAGAAAAATTGGGCACAAAATATATTGGTCTTAACCGCTGTGTACTCAGAGTACTGCCTCCCACTCAACCACACTCTTCTGAAGAAATATTTTATTGTTATTTCCCTCTCTTTGTTCTCTGTTTTATTTTTTAACTGTTGACATAGAGGAAGTTTGCACTATCCACTGCCAGTTTCAAGAGCCATCTAGTTTACATTTTGAGTCAGGCTTTCTGTGTGCATCTGTCTGTCCTCCACGTATCTTTTCAATGTCTTGGACAAATTAAACAAAATTTGACAGAGATGCTGATAAACAAAACAAAACAGAACAGGCCACTAGTTAAGGGAAGAAGACCACCAAGAGTGTGATGACTGAGAGAAAGGAGGGTGGCCGATCTCACATGTTAATGGACACCAAGGACACCATGGGAAAGCGAGACATCCATGGGCAAGTCTTAACTGCTGCAACTGCAGTTCAATCACAAGAAACAAATCCAAGGGACTCCCTTGGATTTGATCTCCTTTTAGAACCAGATCTCAGTTTATGGTCACTGAACCATCACTGTGCCACTGAGGACACATAGCAGGGACTTCCACATAAACATTCGTGCTGGGTCTCCTGATCTCTGCTTGAAGGCTGGAGACAACCTGCCAGCAAGACCAGCAGAAAGTGGGGAGGTGTGGTAATGCTATTACCCCAGCCTCCCTCCTTCTGTGCTCTCCCCTCCCTCCTCCATATGCATTTCCCTAGAAGTCTTTGGGAGGGTCTGTGCTGCTCAAATGTTAAACTGTGCAAAGTTCCTTCTTCTCTCAGGTGCATTGTTCTACAGTAGCATTACTGCTTTATGTAAACATCCTTCCCCACCACCATCACTAGACTTTTAAAGCAAGATTGGATTATTATCTCTCAATTAACTGAACAGGACTTGCAATTTCTGTCACTTGCCTGACTTTCTCCTTGCTATCTACAGGATAGCATCTTTGCTTTTACTTAAACAGTTCCTTCTCTGGCTGAAGGGGCAGGGACCATTTCTTTGTAGTCTTTATCACCCTGTTCTTCAAAAGATCGATAGTGTGATAAAAATCAAACTCTTAAGTAGCCAGTATTGAATGGATTGGCAGAAGCTCTCTATAGTACAAGGCAGTAAATCAATATTTACTGTCTGACAGTGTGACAGATTCTCCAGAATTGTGGAAAACTCAAAAAGTATGGGATGAACTTTCTCACAGCTGTATGTATAGCTAAGATCTTTTTGTTTACAGAGCTAGAAAAGCAAGATAGAAATCCGCTTCCTTCACAGACAAGACAGTGAGAACCAGTTACGTAAATCCTCTATACCACAATAGGGAAGATAACACATCTTTTCAAGTTTCACATCCTCACCTCTTAAGAAAAAGTGTGGAATATTTTTACTAGATTCATAGCTCTCTGTCGATACCTACTGGTTTGAAAGGGTCAGTCTCTGTTAACAGAAATGAACTCGCAACCAAGCAGATCTGGCTGTGTGCAGTGCTCTGTGGTGCTGGCCTTTGCAGAGGCTTTGGGGAAGGCTGTGAACTGTTAAGCTATGGATACTTTAAAAGAATGGGGGTTTACTCCTGAATGATTTTGTTCTGAAGAGCTAATGATTTGGTTTATGACTCCTGACATGTCATGAGCAATACCGTCGCTTTCACTTGTGGTTTCTATGACAAAATCAGATCTCTCAAGGTAGTCAGCACACATGTTCACAGCACACTATGGGAGCAGAGGGCAGAGATGCTGGAGGGAGAGCAGAGACCTCACATGCTCTCTGTATCCAGACGCTGTGCAAGCATGCCAGCGCTGCAAGATACCTGCCTGCAACTTAGAGCCTTGTTGCAATAAAAAGATTGTGCCGTTTCTCCCTTCCAGAGCTATAATCTGCACATGAACAAGCACAGAGCAGAAAACACCAACTCAGGTCATTTATAGCAACAGCACCTCCATGCCATATTCCATTGCACCTGTAGAGATGTGTCCTCTTAAGAATTGCAAACAGGCTCAGCCTAGGATCACACACTGGGGAGAGAAGTCAGAGATACAGGTAACTTAAACTACAACATATATCACTAAACCCATGAAGGTGAACGGGTAATTTCCTCCTCTCCTGCTTCAGTCTTGAAACACGACTAAAATGTGAACTGAACACAACACTGAACAGAACTGAACTAGGAAGAAAGGCAAGAGTCTCTTTGAGACCCTTTCTCTGAACTCACTCATTAAACATGTTCAAAGGCAAAAGGTGACCTTTTTTTTTTTTTTTCCTGCACTACTCTCTTGTGTGACTCTGCACAGCCTAGGGAAGCTACCTTACACAGCTTTGAGCATGAATCCATTTCCCTATGTTGAGGACTTTTCTACAAACCATGTCCTCCAAATCAAACTGACAAAAACCCCACTGGTTTAATAACACACAAACAAACAAAAACCTTGCTGTCATGAACCACCAGCAAGTTAGTCCAGAAGACACAATATTAAAGGATTTATGCTACTATAGTCACTCACAAAGTAGGAGAGATTACTCTGACAGGGTGTAAAGCAGTTAATTTGAATTACAGCTAATAAAATAATTCCCTTCACAGATATTTTCCTGTGAGATGGAACAGATGCCAATAAACCTGCTACAATAATGGACACTTTGGTATCTTTAGATTATTAACTAAGCCAAGGTCAGGTTCAGATTGTTTCTGGATCCTGCCAGAACTTCCTCTGTGCTCAGTGAAGTGATGTTGTTTTTTCTTGTGGATGGCAACTCTTCAGCACAGAAGGCAGGACTTAAGCAGATGTGCAGAGAGTACAAGTAAAATAAGGGGAGGGAGTGTATGTGTGTGTGTGCAGAAGACTGTAGGCACTATGAGACACATTCCTCTTGCAAAATTAAACAGGATATTGATTTGCCTGGAGCTCCCTCTTGGACTGTTGAGATGTGAGATAGGTGACTCCTACCAGACACAAGCCTGTCTATGGGAAGGACACCACGGTAAATATTGTACTCCTGCACCAGTACAATCCCATGCAAGTAAAAAAGGTATCATAGAGCAGACTGTGTCCCATAAGCATCCATCTCTTTTGGGATGAAATGTAATTTCATTACTTCCCCTCACCACTGCAAATTATGTGTGCTGAAGTAACTGCAGCCTTTGCCTTCAGTTTGTTATAGCCAGCTTCGAAAGAAATATATTTTTACACTGTAGAGAAGTGGAACAGGCTGCTCAGGGAAGTGGTTGAGTCACCATCCCTGGAGGTATTTAAAACACGTGGCGTTTAAGAGACATGGTTTAGCAGTGGACTTGGCAGTGTGCTAGGTTTACAGCTGGACTCGATGATCTTAAAGATCTTATCCAACCTAAATTAGCCTATGATTCTATGAAAGCTACAGTTACAGAAGATGGAGTTGAATAACCTCTCCTGAATTAGCAACACCTGATCCTTCCACAGTTGTACATACAGTTTTACAGGTTTGGATTTGGTTTCCTATTTGGTCATGTCAATAGTACCATTGCAGCCTTCAGTGGAATCCACAGGATTCTCCACTAGTGCTAAGTGATGTAATAGAGCAGCGAATCAGTCTCACATGGTCAAACATGGCTGGCAAATAGTTTCAAGATCATAGTAATATGTCAGGTCTCACTGGAGACTCAGTGAGGACACAGGTGAGCAGGATCAGCAGACACCAATAAAATAAAACCATAAAGGAGAGTGTTTCAATTCCTGCCAACACAGGTTCCAGTGACCTGCAATTTTAAAGGTGGTTTTTACTTTCTGGAAAAATTGAACCTTGGAGCCTCATGCAGACCAGGACTGTACATCAACTACAAGTAAGTTTAAAACAGAAAACACTCACTGAGCCAGAGAAGACAATCTCACTCAACAATTCCAAAGTCATGTTAATAAGCTGCAGTCAAAACTAATTGTATGGAGAAGTGCACAATCAGATGTAAGGTCTTGGAAGTGATGGAGAATCCATCAAGACTGCTACGTCCCAGGAGCTAATTACTATGCCATTAAAATTTTTTGCACTCTATTTCCAATATGAGTTGGACCAATTCCCCTATTAGAGCTCATTAAAACTGCCCTTCTACAAATCTTCCTCTGTGTATTGAGTGATTAAGTCACCTCAAGTCACGTGAATGGGTGAATTTGAGATATTTCCTTTTATTCTGGGAAACTTAATGAGTTTTCTACATCACTGCTCTCTCATCTCTCCCTTCCTAAGTGTATTAACACCAGCACAATACAAAGAAGCCCAGTAACAGGCACACTAATGCTGCATGAAGACAGTATGTGCTTTTTCATTCCTGCTCTGGATCCTTTCTGCTACACTGCCAAGGACTACGCTAGCTACTAAGCCTTAGTGTAAAACCAGGAAGTTCAACCAATTACCCCTCAACCCCTGGCCCTTCCTCATCCTTTCTGAAGCTTTCTTTCTCAAGACACACCATCCATTGTTTAAGTGGGATCCACTTTTTGCTTCTGAAACATGCAGCCTTGCATCTGGCACACACAAATGCACCTAAGTTCATATTGTAGTACAGGCTGCCCTTCTTAAATAACCTACCCTGCTCATTTTTATAATTGTACCAATTTTTATCATCTGCAAAGTTCCAACCTTGTATTTTCTTCATGCTACAGACAAAACCCAATCCTCTAGATGAGGCACTACTACTTTCTTAGCCTAAAAAACTGCAAGACTTGTACCTTTCCTGTACAAAAGATGACTGGCAGCTTGAAGGAAATCAGTGTTTCTATTGACACAGACCTGCCACATTCCACGAAGATATCAAACACAGTACAGAAGGCAGTTCCTCCATTCACCCCTCATTGTTTGTTTGAATGTACGGGTTTTTTTAAGAAACAACTGTAGCCTCACATTTTTTCCTTTGACTGAGAACACTACCAAAAGTGATGTTTGCCAGAGAATAGAAGAGGATGTTCTGCCATGCTGTCAGAACACAGTGAACTAAAATCCCTGCTCAGTTTCCCTTCAGAGGCTACATTCTGCCTCTTACTTTGGCTTTAGTGAGGCTGTAAAGTACATAGGCTATTACCAAGTATAAGAGAAGGAAGCAATTTTTAATCCGACTGTGTGTGAAAGAAAGAAAAATTACACTAACACAAGTGTTTAAGTGTTTTTATAGACCAGAAGACCTAGCCCAGTGGAAGATTAAGGATCAGAAACAAGGCTGAAAAGGAAATCTGACGCCAAAAATAGTTTGCATCATTGTTTTCATTTCAGAGTGCCTCACTGCAAAGAGAGAGAAGTCCCACCACAATTCTTCTACATACATCCAATGCATCATGAACTGTAATTGTGGAATAAATGATAATTCATGGCTTTGTTAGTTTCTAAGCACAGGAAGTTCTCTCCACTTGTACCGCCTCCCTTGCCTTTTTCCTGCTTTTGGCTGGGAGCTGTGATGAAGAAGCCATTGAACAAGGGAAGCATCAAAGGAATAAGAAGTAAGAGTTCAGTGGCTCCTACAAGATAATCAGTGCATCACACTTGGTAGAGACTAAGATCAGAGGATTAAAAAAACACCCAAACTGTGGTTTTGAAGTGGTAAGTTATTCAGGAAAAGCTACTTTGTGGAGATTGAAAACCATTTTGAAAAACTTCCTCCCATTGCTTTTATTGCGTGTGTCTCGGTTCAACGTCTTACGGAGAATCCTTTATGATAAGAAGTCAATACCTACAGCAACCAGTAAGATGCATCTAAAACGTAAGCTAAAAAAATTAAGATTGCACTTTCCAGTAAGGAAAATACAGCAGTCCAGTAAGTTTTACAATGTGAGCGGTGAAATACTGTTTACATTGTGGCACTGAGTTTGTACACTATTTTTAACCTCTTTCATTAAGTATGTGCAATACTTGGGGATTATCCTGACAAAACAGCAAAAGCATCAATAACACCTATAGATTTATTTTTAATTCTTCTTGATGTCCATATATCTAAATTGAATAATGAGCATTGTTCACCACTCTGTGATCTGTGCTGGATTCAGTCCAGTTTATATGGCATCATGAATTACTGATACACTCTAACAATAATTTTCTATGTATGATAAAGACAAAAGACAACATGTAATTTGCTGACTCATTCTCAAAATCAATTAATTTTAAATGCTGCCTACTTTGGAGGAAAAGTAACAGAGGAAAGACAATGTATGTCATGATGAGGTTATTCAAGCATTAATGCCACCATTATGAAAAAATGTGGCCAAAATGTATTGTTTAATGCACAGAACTGCAGGAAAGTGGACATACAGCTATGAAATTTAACAGGCCAGAGACACTGTCACAAGGTTTAAAGAATCTATAAATTCAGGGAAATAATTTAGAATCTGCACTGCTGGCTCAGTTCTGATCTGCAGACCACAGACTCTGTACACTGCGTGCCCCAGCTGAAAAATAAAGCTCTTCATTAGAAAATGTACTTCCCCCATAATGACTTGGATAACCAATAAAGGTTTAAAGGAACTTCTTATCCCAAAAGGAAGAAGGGATTGAATTTAATGCTTCTACAGTGAGGAGAGAAAAATGGAAGAGTGCCCTGTGGACAGGCCTGTGGGCCTTCCATGCAGTTTGTTCATTGTTTTGAGGAGCAGCACCTACCCTGTTAACACTAGAATTGGAGTAGATTTAAGAGGATGCAAGAACTACAGGCTGAGGATTGCTAAGAATATGGAGTGGAGAGCACTGAAGTTGTTCCCATTTTATTTCACTTGACTGTATAATATGACTATTTGAGTTCTTTTACTTAAACATTCATTTTTCACCTCAGCAAAATCCTCTGACAAGATAATCCTCATTGAATCAAATTGTCTTTACGGATTCTTCAAGCCAACTTAGATGTCATTTTTAAGTCAGACTTGTTAAGGTGAATAGAAAACTTTCAATCTACTGACATTTCCATCATACATAAGCATAGCAAAGCAAATTGAACCACACACTGAGAACAAGAGTTAAATTAATTTAGGAACTTACTTAAACTGATAAAGAATACATTTTTAACTGTAAACAGACATCTGTTTTGATCCTGACAACCATTCATTAGCCTTTGTGTTTGCCAACATAGTGCAGCAGATGTTATTTTCTTGTATATTTTCATAATATGTACTCATTGTTTAAGCTACATTCTAATAAGAACTCAGAATTAAATGGAGCTAGTTAAATTAAAAATGGAATTCTACTCTCCAATGTGAATGAATTACAATGACACATTGAAGTGAGAAGAAATAATACATGTTCTGCAAATAGCTGCAAAATTATTGCAATGTTAACATTTGGCTGATCCTTATGCACAAGTAGAAATAAAACTGTGCTGGAAATGCTTGTTATTGTGCCTACGAACATTCTTTTTTAACATAGATGTGTGTATAAACAATGTATATTTTATATATATTATATATACATTTTATATATACACATATTTTTATATAGAAATAAATGTATAATATATATATTAGATACGTTTTTATATATATACACATACATACATGCACATATAAACACAGTCAGGTATTTAAACTCTGGATTTTTGTCCATGCCAATGTATTTAGTAGGAAAGGACAAAATAACTTGAATAAACAGGAAAACTCTATCTTTTCTCAGTCTCTAAACTGAAATGCAGACCAGTGTATTAATGAAGCCTCCAAAAGTTCAGATGGTTTATTTCCCATTTCTCCTCTTACACAAAAAATGGTGAGATGTAACAAAGAAAGTTGTCCTCACACTATTTCACTTTGACAGAAAAGAATGGCAAACCTCTGTAAGATGTCTCCCTGGATTTGAGCGGTTCATGTACGTATCTGATAACAATCTGAAGTGTTGGATGTTCATTTGGAATGTATTTAAATCCCTGAAGTTTCACCTATCACCAGCTTACAGTCTGCAGGTGCAAGAACACGATTTACTTCATTTTTTTTCTCATCTTTCCTTTTTTTTCTGACTTTAGTACTTGTGAAGGTCCAAAATTACGGTAGCTAGAGGTGAGACTGGCTAAAAATATGTTCTCTTTATCACCAGAAAAACTGCCGTCCCTTGTCCTCTCAACAAAACTTAAGTCTGAAACTTAAAACCAGCCACTAGATTCTGACTACGAACGTGTCCCTCATCATTATGCATTTAATAAAAACTTTATGGTCTAGTTTGAAACTCCCTATTCAGCATTCAAGCAACAGGGAATATGTAAGGAATTCTACAGCTAAGGACAAGACAAAGCTTGTAGATCAATGAGATCCTTCTTTAATTAGACTGACAGGCATAGCTTTTTGAAATACTTGAATAAGCTTTTGGACATGCAGTCCCTTCTTGGGGTATGAGATACTTCACAGAAGCAGCCTAAGAACTATATAACAGAGAAAACTAAGAACCATGATGATTACAACAAAACACCACGAGCATTGAAGACACTACATTTTGCTACTTGAAATTGAGACTACACAAGCTAAAGGCCACAGCCTTTAGTTAAACATGACATCTCTTTCCTAAAAGATCACAGGGACACTTCTATCAGCCCTACAGTTAAAAACACCTGACTTTAAGCTGGTTTATGTCCCAGGCTATGTGACTACGCTATTTTGTTACTATCTGTAAAACTGTAGTATCAACTTTCTACCTGTTTTACCGGAGCAGGCTCACATCAATTACATTAACCTGTGTAAATCACTATAGTACTTCAAAGGAAAGAACTGTAAAGTACAAAGGCTTGTATAATGAGTAACACTTGAAAGAAAAGGAGAAAGAACATGCAGCGTTAAGCCCAAAATGTCCACAACTGTCCCACAATCAGGTTTTGCCTCCAGCTAGAGTTCTGAATAAAACTTTGGCAGAAAACAGTGGAAGCAGAAATCATGGATGACATAACAGGAATGGACCTGAAGACTATTTCATTTCTTGAGATCAGTGGGTCTTGCTGAAATGACAAGATCTGAGCCAGTGCAGGTGAGAAGGGGAGAGAGCACACTTCTGGTCTAGAGAGCCCCTTTCCTTCCAAGGTCAGCAATTATGTCAGGCTATTTGGAGGACACAGGCACTCAAACTTGCAAGGACAGGGGCAGAAGCAAGCCTGCCGTTTCTCACTCCAATCACAGGGATATAACTACAATCACCCAGTTTCCAGCCCTTGAGGCAGGTGGTTTGAGTCTGAGGTGAAGCCCATCTTCTCTTATGATTCCAATTGCCAGGAAAAAATTAGTTTCCAGCAACTTTATAACAAAAGTGGGAAGCAACAAAAAACAGCAATAAAAAAAAAAAAGGCAGAAGAGGGCAAATAGGAGTCAAGAGAACATAGCAAGTTAGTAGAAGGTCGACATCGAGGATGTATATGTACATGTGTGTCTGTGCCTGTGCAGTACTAGTGCTCCCCATAAAACTCAGCTATATGCCAGAACTTAGCTTACTGTCAGTCATCATAATTTAAGACATCAGTGACTGGTATTCTCAGAAGACATTTAGTATCATTGTTCACTAGGTATGATGCCTAAATATCATCCTGTCCCTGGAGGAATTATATTCCAGACTTAAGTAAAGTAAAGTACTTTAAATAGTGATACATCCTTTGCATGCAGCTTTGACACAGGTTTTATAACAGCTAATAGCACCTATTGGAAAAGCTCTGGGATCAGCTTGTGCCAAATAATGGTTAGCTGCAGGAGCCAGGATTCTCAGCTTACTCTCTTTAAATAAAAGCCTAAAATATTAGGTTTAAAGAAGAGCATGAAAAGCACTGAAGATTGAGAACTACCAATAAGGAAAGAGTGTCAGAAGTATATTTAAGACTCTCCAAGCAGAATTCAGGTTTTTATAACAGTCTTGATAATGATCTTACAGTTACAGAGCATCTTTCAACCAGAAATATTCATTTATGGGCTGTATGCATACCATGGGAATAACTGTCTTCTCTTTTGCCAGTTTACACAGTGAAATGCTCTTTACACCTCTGGAGTGTGCTACGTGAATTGCTACATCACAACCAAAAATGGATTAGGACAGGCAGTGCCAAGTGCTACCACAGTCAAATACAAAACATAGTAGAGAATTTGGAAGAAACAGAACATAAATAATCAAAATCACGTTGTGATTGTGGTCAGGACACTGAGATTAACAGAGAAACTTCAAAAATTTATCATATTATTTATCGAACTTTTGCTTTTAAGTCTCCATTTAACCCTTTGGCTCTCACATAGATGCTCTCAATGTATGCTTATACAGGCTGCTCTCTAAAACATTAGCAACCAGCCAGCTGAGCCTGACAGAGCTGTTTCCAAAACTTTAAGTAGTTATGTTACATATATTATATGGTAATTACTGGCTTTTTCATTGTACCCAATGTAAATCAAGGATTTTAAATCAAATAGCATGAACATAAGGCATTTATAGAATAACATTTATATTTTAAATGCATTAGGATAATTCTCACTAGGTCCAACTACACTCTTCAGTTTGTTTCTGATGTAGTCCCCTCATCCTTACATAAGTTGTTTTTTTCAGTAAAGGTGAAAAGAAACAGGACTGCCCATCTAGCTACCGGGAACAAATGGCAACGTAAGAAAGATAACATTGTACTGACTGCAGCATTGTAATTAATACTAGGGTAAATTTGCACTTGTTATGGTGCAGTGAGGCTTTGTGGGAATAAATCTGTGCTGAAACCAGAGCCCTGACAGTGCACAAAGCAGAGGCTTCTCATTTTGCCACTGAGCAACCAACTTCATGGTAGAATAAGAAGGAGGCAAAAAGGCCAAACCCAGTTTGAGCTCCTTTAACTCAGTTCCCAAGACAGGAAAATCTTCCACTTTCACTCAACAAGGGTAAAGTCACAACAAAGCTTTTCTGGCTTTGGGTCCAAGCAAACCAGGACTATATCCTTACAACAAACCTACCTACCTACAAAGGCCCTGCCCTCAGATTAGGACATCAGGTCAGGAGCACAGAAAGAACAGGTTTTGCTATTGTTTCAGTGCAACACTAGTCTGCAGTTCAATCCAGGTAAATAATATAACCCTTGATGTTTTAATTTATGAGTGTCAGCCAGAAGACTTATGACTTGAGGGAAAAGAGACCATCTTCATGAGCTTTAACTGTTCCCCCTGCCCCCGTGTTTTCTTTCTTTCATAGTTTCCCTAATTAAAAAAGGGACTTCTGTCACATCATCTCTCATTAGCATAACAACTCAGAGCAGTCTTTTGACAGCAGACTGCTCAAGTGATCTTTAGATGTTACTTTGCAACATGTACTTTCCAACAATTAAACTTAATTCCAGGTTAACACAGATTTAAATTTTCTTGTACAAAAGTAGGTATTTCAAATAAACCTGGAAGGAGGAGCCTTCCATGAACCCTAGGAACAGGCCATGATATTGCTGGTTCCAGGACCAATTCTGAACTAACCGTAGCAAGACTGAAAACAAACCTAAAAGCTTGCAGGATCATGGCCAATCTCTAACACAGGGTCATAAGGCAGGAATCCATCCTTCATTAAATTTTAAATGTTAAGTGTATTGCCTTGCTGTGATATTTCTACCCACTTGGTGTTGATCCACTTGCTTCACTTATGATGGATTTTCACTTGAAAAACACCTGAACTACAAGTGGATCAAAATATCAGTCATGCAGACAAAGCATGTATTAAGAATAAGTAAATAACAAGCTTTTCTTCTGGGAAGAAAACAAATCCTCAATTCCTGGCAAGGAGGCAAACCACTGTTCCTAGCAACCAAGACTTCTGAACAACAATCTAAACTGATGAATCAGAATTTGTAATGACAGAAACAGAATTATACACAGCCTTCTACAAGGGTTTATAGGGGAAATTAAACATAATTATATTACCAGTAACATGACAAATGCAGCTAAGCTAGAAAACACATGATAAAAAATAGTAACCAAAGCAAATGGTATCCATGAAGATGGTTTTATCATTTAAAAAATTAACTTAATCCATCCGATTGCTCAAATTACTTTTTTTCCCCAGTAATATTGAGCTGGATTGGCTATTCATCAATTTCAATACCATTAGCTGCTAATGCTGAAACAGGGTTTTGTTCTTCAAAACTGACAAGAAATGATTGACAGCGATGCCTGAGTTCATACAGATTTTAGCATAGGAGAGATTGTTTGTTTACTCTCTGTGACTTTCCTCATTGTGGCTGGGCAAAACCACAGGTGGTACAAAGATGAATTTGTTTACCATGCAGAATTTCTTCCTTTTTTCTCTTCTTAGTAGAAAAAGAAGGAATAGAAAAGTAACTACCAGTGACTGCATTTTCTGGGAAAATGTGTCCTTCTAACAAGAGCAGGAGCACAGGATCTCCCTTAATCTAACAACTAGGGTGATGGGGAAGATATAACACAAGAAATATACAGACACTTCTTTGATACTGACACAACTGTAAGCACATATCTGATAAACAGACAAAGGCATAACAAGATTCACTGACTGAAAACCAAAGCTAGAAAAATCTGAACAGGAAGAAAAACACAAATTTTAAATGAAGGTAATAAATTACTGGAACTTTTTATTGAAATGTGTTGGGAGATTCCTCAGCATTCTGTGATTCCACTTGCATAGCTTTCTAAAAGATAAACCCTGAAACAAACGCGATGTATTAGGCTTCACACAGAATATGTGGTTAATATTTCATGGCAGCTGTTATAACACAGATACAAATAGATGTGCATAATGGTCTCTTTTTACCCTGAATGATCAAAAGCTTTAACCCAAACAGAATATACAAAAGATCAAGAAAATGATTCACAGATCCTTCTAACTTCACTTATATTGATTAGTATCTTACTGGACAATAAAATCTACTAATCAATATAAGTGAAATAGTTTTAAGGTATCACTAGTGTGAGTAAGGCTGGAAAAACTGGAAACTTCCTGCTTTATGGAAATTAGATTATGTAATTATGCTGGTTTTCCATTTCTTCAGACTTAATAACCTTTAAAACTAATGATGTGTGTCTAAGGTCTAAGTGTCTGCAACTGCAGTAAGACCACAGGTCACAGGAGCAATATATAAAGACTGGACAGAGTGAGGGGTCTAAGTGCCAGCAACTGAAGAGGGTACTACGAGTGACAAGGGCCATTGTGTGGGGGGTCCCAGCAAAAGGAAAGATCGGAGAATATGGAGGGCTAATTGCTGACAACTGAAGTGAGGACCACAGGTCATAGTGACCCGTGTGTCTGGATACCAGCAACCACAGAGACCAGAGTATGTGTATATTTTGTGGGTGTGCATGTCAATGTATGATGGTTAACTGAAGCTAGATTACCATGCAAGTAGAAGAAGACGTTTGGGAACCGGGTATCAAAGCAGCCACAAGTCTGGCCCAGATAATGGAAAGACCAGAGGGTCTGAAAATTGGTTACTGGAGGAATCTGGTACTCCAAGCCAGCTCTTGGAGAGACTGTGACATCTGTGAGTCAGTTGAGAGATTCATTTGCATTTGTGTCTCTGCACAAGAGGATCCAAGGGCCAGCTACTGGATAAAGTGAATGTCTACAGCCAGCTCCTGGAGGATCTATAGTGTGCCTGTCTGTGCGTGTGTGCATGTGTCTGTGTACCCAAGAGGGTCTGAGTAACAGCAACAGGAGTGTGGCTGCAAGCTTTAGGGGCTTGTACATCCAGTTGCCTGCAACTGGGGTTGCCAGCAACTGGGGTGAGTAGGAAATCTGAGAGACAGCTATTGGATAGGCTGAGTGTCCAAGGCCAGCTTCTGGATGGATCCACTTTTGTGTATGTGTGTACATACATATAGGTATGTATATTTTCTATTAAAGGGCTTTCCTGATCAGCCAGAGAGGGGAAGAGGATGAATCCAGTGCGACTGTTTATACTGTGTTTTCTGTTGGTGTTGATCTGCGTGGCCAATCATTTGTGTATGTACATATGTACACTGAGTGTGGGTGTGTGTCTATTGGGAATATGTGCTCAGCCTCTCTACTGGTTGAATAGGGAAACATGGAGCAGGAGCAGCCTTTCCTCTCCCAAGCTACCAGATCAGCAACTCCTAACAGCCTATATGATCACTCCATATTTACCCTCTTGTGTGTGGATGCTAAAGAGACATGAAGGCCTTCCTGGAACATCTTTACAGTTGTCCACCAGTATACTGCTGGGCTTACCACTGCATCCTTTATGCATAAAAGCTGTTAATCAAAAAAGGAGCATCTCTGAGGAAAATAAATGTGAA
Source organism: Hemiprocne comata (assembly GCA_020745705.1). Lineage (NCBI taxonomy): Eukaryota > Metazoa > Chordata > Aves > Apodiformes > Apodidae > Hemiprocne > Hemiprocne comata. Next base: position 33,224,844 of record CM036588.1, read on the forward strand.
AACTACGTTCTTCTAAATACATATATATAGATCTACAGCTTGTTGGACTGGCTTAGCTTTTCTTTGTATTCTCTTAACTATTCATGCCTGTTAACTTAGGATTTTTTTTTTTTTTACTGCATTTAAGGACATTAGGCCCCAGTGGGAGATAATTTGCTTCACTTTCCTGGGATTTTTGTATTCACTTCATCCTAAAATTTCTCTGATTGAGCTCTCTTACAGGAATTACTGCCTCATGCACTTGTTCCAGTATAGCAGCTTGTACCAAGCACTCTGCCAACTGTCACCCAAAGCATTATAGATATTCACTGATGCTCCTGCCTGTGTAAACCAACAATCACAATAATTAAATTTTCTTGACAAAACTGTTACACCTGAAAAAACAGAAACTGAAAAATTCAGCAATACCATCAAATTTATTCGCTATTGCAATGAAGTTCTTCCTCAATTACAGATTATTCCATTGACATCTAAAACACAGCAGACTTTAGCTGAAATCTGAAATTTGCAGGTGAGTATCTATGTCAAAATAACTATTAACATAGTAAATTTAGGCTTGTAATCCCATAATAAACCAACTGTTGTTTTTTTTTTTCAGAGTGAATGCTTCTTGCTATTTCTACTAAAAATATAAGAATACCATACAAAATATTGTGCAGTTTCAAGGAGACTTTTTTCTTTTTGAAAAAGTAGGAGGTGGGAGATTACTGAAAAGAGCAAACAAGCAAGCTGTTTCATCAAGATGGGAAACAATAAAACCTGGTTTTATGCTATGGGTTGAGCTCTCTATGTGGCTTCTCTCCTGCCTAATAAGGATTCTGTTTATGGTGCATAATTCCCCTCAGAAAAAGGTGTAACAGCTTCTTAGATTTTTTACTTTTTCCTCTCTGCCAAATTTGCTGCAATAGCCCAGGAGTTTTGACATGCTATGCTGGTAGAGACAGAGGACTACATTCTTTGAAGGTTGATTTGTCTCTGTTTAAACCAGTAAACTCAATTTCACAAATAGAAGGTATTTATAACATTTTATATAATTTATCCATTTTGTCTCTATTTTGAGGAAATACTTTCAGGAATTTCTTCTGTTCTGGGGAGCACAACCATTGATAGAACATAAAGGATTTCTACTGCATGAACCACACAAAAAAGATCCATAGATAAATCACTGATAGAAAGGGAACCACAGTTATACAGCTTAAGTATCTTAAGAAACAAAGTGTACTTTCCTATCGTGACATAAGCAAAATGCTGTACAAACTTGAGGTACCATGAGCCAAAAAAGATAAGTTCTGCTGGAGAGCAAGAAAAGGGTTTCAACCTAACCATTGTCTCTCCTACGAAGGCAAAAAATCCCAACCCAAACCTAACACCAGAAAAACCAAGGGCTAAAACTGTAACAATATACTGAGCTTTCCTTGAGGCAGAGAGCTGAAATGTAAATTAGTGCCCAATTGAGGGTGCAGGACAGAGATGGTAGATTACACTCTCATTCCTTCCAGCTTCTACTCTAGGGAATACTATAAATATCATAAATGACCTCTTTTCTTAGCCACTGGTCTGGAAATCTGCAGTTAATTAATTTTACCCCATTCAACATAAAGGCCTAGGACTCTATCCAAGGTTTTTTTTGTGAACATCCAGCAATAAATGCAGGCTTCCCTAGGCTAAGCTAACAGTTTATAACTATGATTGGCAGCTCCTTTCAAGGTCTCCACAGGTCACTCAGAATCACAACCTGCCCCTGGTACTCCACAGGGGGTCTTCTCCAGGCACTAGACTTTTGAAAATACTTCTTTCATGGCCTTACCCAACCATACAGTTCAATTCAGCATGAGTTGAATTTAACTGACCCTCACCTAGCAAAAATAGAGTCTAGGTAGTTGGACAGGGAAGTATTCTGAGCTGGCAACCTTTTAGGATAAATGACTACTAATTAAGCTACCCATATCGGAAGAGGATAGAAAGTTTTTCTCTCCTCATCCCAAAAGGAGTAAATTTATGTTGTCTACTGTCTTTTGGAGTTATCTATACTGCTAGGGTATGTGCTACTTCTGCTTACTTCTGCTAACCAACTCCAGCCAAGAAAGCAAAAATCCCACGATCAGGAGAGCAGACAAGGAGGCTAATTCCAAAGACTACTGGTTACTGCAAACAGCTGCAGAGAAAACAACTTGCACGCTGTAGCTTGTGCTTCGTGAACAACCTGTGTGTTCTGTGCAGTCACTGGATTATAGAATAAATATATCAAAGGGAATAAACTTAAATAGTACATCTTTGACAAAATATACATAAAACTTCCAACTCATTTAGCAGACATAAGGTCCTCATAGCAGAAAAACTCTACAAAGCTCAACTGGCGTAACAAGTTCCTGCTTTTGGTGCATTTAAATTACTTCAACCTTGACAAAGCACCCAGAAGGAGAGAACATTTTATGGTACAAATTACAATGGAAATAAAAGTGGAATGCTAACTAATTTAAGCCTTGATGCTGCAACTACTCTGCTCACAATTTTGTTTGTAAGACCAAGGTCTTATCCACACAGTATAACTGTCAGAGTCCAGTATCTGAAAACAGGATGAGGTGGTTCTTAGAATATGCCACCAGAAATCAAGGGTTCTGTCAAACAGTAGCAATAGCCCTAGAATTCTCCACATGCACTTCTGAAAATGAAAGGTTGATTTATAAAACCTAGTAAAACTCCTTGTCAAACAAAACAACATTGTCTGGGTCTCTTTATGTGGCCTTCCTGGGCAACCAGCCAATAGACTGAACTAGTTTAATATTATATATAAAACTTACCTTTAAAATCAATCCCAGTAAGCTCTGCCCAGGAAGTTCAGGACAAGGGTGAAGCAGTCAGTTAAAAAGTGTTGTTCTTGTGTTAATAGTCTAGTAAACATGCAGTTATTCTCCATGGTTCTTTCTTTAGATTAAAGATGCCTGACAAACTCCAGCAGGAAGCTGTAAGTTAGCATCACAATTTCATTACTCCTGCAAAAAAACAACAACAAAACAAAGTACTGGAATGTAAACTATGAAAATGTAGTATTCATTTTAGCTGATAGGAAAACTGTTTTTGTTACCTCTCTACCCTCCTACCCTGCAAAAGGCATGCCAGAGTTGTCAAGTTTTGTTTTAAAATTAAGTATTTAATCATGAAACATGTTCCACACTACTCATGTGAAGTGAGGAATAAAAGTAATTATGTTTAAGAGAAAGATAAATAAACTAAATCTGGCCAACGGTGAAAGCAGAGAGCAGGCAAACAAGAATTTGAAGTTACGATCTCCCCTCTGAAATTACCTCTGGCCAGATCCAGTGAAGTAGTCAGGCCAAAGAAAGGTACAGATATTCTAAACTATGACACAAACAGTCCCTGGGCTGCTCAGAGGGAACACTTAAATTTTGCTTCCGATAACTCCCCAAATTTTACGTAAAACCGCAATGTACTGATCATATATAACATATTCAGTGAATTGACCATATATAATACATCCAGTGACTCTACAATACAGTTCAGGGCAGAAACTAGGTCTTCCCTCCTCTACAGTAACATCTTAACTGTGCTCTCTCTGGACCGATCAGTTTGAATTTGTGGCTGTGCCATATCTTAGCCTTAACAGGAAAAGCCTGTGAATTTGGTTATAAGGATACTCTCCTGGCAAATAAACAATAGAGATTTCAACTCCCTTGAGGCTGCAGTTGAAGAGGATACATGTTTCCTAATACCTGACTAAATGGCAGCCTGTTACATAAAGCAGAAGTGCTTCACCTGCAACTATAGAACAGCTGTAAAAGGTTACCGTTTATAAATCCCAGCTAAAGAGAAATATTCCTCTACCATCCTGAAATATTGCACCAGACTTAGGGGTAGGGAGTGTTTCTAAGCATCCTTCCCACGTTTCTGACTGGCAAGCTTCCTTTCCCTCCATGCTGTCCTGGAATCCTTGGCATCAGCTCTGGTTCTGCATACCACACAAGGCATCAAATGTACAATGTATTAACCCCAGCTTTTAACATCTCTTTGTCGCAGTTTCTCCTACTGAAAGAGGTGATGATAATTTCTGCCTCACAAGAGTGCTGACCCTTAACTGGAGTGTAACTGGAGACTGAAAGAGACTTTTGCTTTCCTCAGAAGCCAGAGTCGCAGAGGTACAAGGTACTCTTATTATACTGGGAAATAGCCAATTGTATCCCTCACACTTTTAGATGACCTACCCTACCACACATACCCCGACCCTAGCTGACCTGAAAGTACTGTATATTTAAAAATGCAGAATCACTAAATAGAGGATTGCTCTTCATCCTGATAAGAATATAAACACAATACAAGAAAAAGTGGCCATATGTGATAAACATATAAAAAATATTTAGTTCAATTTATGGAAATACCTGTCTATTGTGAGGTACACTGTACCTGCTGATCTACACTTTTCATCTGGCTGAAAAGAATACTCATTATCTTTGTGAAAATGATGAATAACCTATAAGCTTAAGAAATTACTGAAAATCAAAGGTAGACAAAGATATGCTGAACCAGAAGAGATCCATTATAGCTTAAACAACAACCAGAATGTTTCCCTTTTCATAGCTCAGTAGTTTTGGATAACCATTGTGGTGCTTAGGGCCAGGGGCAGGGGCCAGTATTCCTCGGTGGCAGGGCATCGCCTCACCCAGACTTCTGCCTGTACACTTCAGCTCTCCACACAAAAATCCTTTTCCCTGTTCACTTACAGTTCCCCATTGCCCAAGTCTAAACAAATTAGGAGACAATGTTTTGGGATGCAGACAGATGTCTGTCAGTGTCTTTGTAAAACCTGCCAAACCTTTTCATTAGTGACCCAATTCGCTCTGCTTTTTAACAACCCCCTAGTTACCTTTGCTGTCTGCATCGAGGTACCAGACAACCCGTATGTCTTTTAATTGTCTGTTGGCCTGCATCCTGAAACATGCTGTTTACCGAAACGAGTAAAAAGCTTTAGGGAGAGCTTTCTAATCATATTCAGAACCTAAATAGGTCAAGCTGGCTAGATAAAGGAAACGCTGACCCACATTTAGGAAACTAATTGTTGGTTTTTTTTTCTCCTCTCTCCTAACCTTAAACAGTGACCATCATCTGGGAAATACCACGGCCCGCCCCTGGGCCGCGCCTCCGTCGCCGCCACAGGCCGGGACGGCCCCGTCGTCTCTCGGAGTCAACAGCCCGAACCCTCTGCCTGCAGCGGTCCCCGCCCGAGGGGCGGAAAGGCCCCAGCCCGCCGACAGACACCTGCTGGGGCCGGCGCCCGCGGGTTTCCAGGGGGAGGCCGGGTTCACCTCAGCAGCTGCCGGGGCTGGCGCCTTAACCCCCGCCTGGGATCTGTAACCGCCCGACGCCCTTTCGGGACTGGCCCATCACAATCGCCCGTCGCCCGCTGCCATTCAACGGTACAAGAGCGGCCATGTCAGGCACCGCTGGGACAAGCCCTCAGGGCGGGAACCTCCCGAGACGCCGCCATGGGAACTGGGGGGAAGGTGCAGCGGCAGAGTCTGCACCGCTTAACCGCGGCTTCCCGCAAAGCACTACTCTATGCTCAGCGCTTCTCCGCGGCCAGAAGGCGGAGGCGGGGCGGGGCGGGGCGGGGCGGGGCGGGGCGGGGCGGGGCGGGGCGGGGCGGGGCGGGGCGGGGCGGGGCGGGGCGAGGCGAGAGGGCGGTGCAGCGCAGCGCGACTCTCCCGCAAGCCGGGCTGCCTCGAGTGGCGGTAGAGGTTGGGGGGGGGGTGGTCTGGGGACCCCCGCCATGTCCAAGCACGTTTTTCTCACGGGACCCCCAGGTAACGGGGGCAGGAGGAGCCTGGGGAGCGCGGCAAGGGGAGGCGGCGCGGCTGCTGGGGCCTGGCCCGGCCTGGCCTGGCCCGGCCCGGCCCGGCCTGGCCTGGCTTAGCCAGCCGCCCTGCGCGGGGCCAGCGGGGTTACGGAGCGCTTAGAGCCGGGGGCAAAGCACCTGCTGGCGGGCCCCAGCACCAGCCCAGGGTGAGGGAGCCCCGGGAGCGGTTCCTGCTGCAGGCGAGCCCTGCCGTTGCCTGCGAGATAACCTGGCTGTCGGCCTGCAGCTGCTAACCTCTCCGGGCATTGCCTGTTGGGGTCAGAGCTGATGTATTAATTTATTCCAAATTAAAGTCCACTTTAGCTCCCGGCCCAGTCCCACTACGTATATGGTTTCCAGACGCTACTGCTTTGTCCCTGGCTCCTGCTCTGCAGTTCAGTGTTGAGGGAAAGAAACCCCATGGATAGCTAATCCTGCTTCAGTTAAACTGCTGCCATTAATAATTTCTGAGCGCTCATCCTTTCTGTAACTCAATTGTAGTGATTTAGCACTTCCAACCTAAGTTACAGGTAATAATTGGTATTCCAGGTAGGCAGGCTCTGATTAAAGCAATGGAGTAGTTTTTCACCGTAGGGAAGTCTGATTATTGTGGAGGTAGAGTGGTGTAGAGTATGAGGGTCAAATGACAAGGTTGATATACAAACAAGCCAGTTACTGTGATTGCAAAGCTTTCTTTTGTGGACTGGAAGTAAAGCAGAGGGCCTAATTCTCCTTTTCGTGAACCTTTTACAGATACCTGTCTCATCTGGAATTAATTTTAAATGCTCCAACTAGGGTGAGATAGCAATATCTTTCACCCACTTCACTCTGGCTTTCCATCAATTGAATAAAGGCAGCCATCCAGGAGATGCAGAAGTTAGGCCTACTTAGGCCTTGTCTCTGTTCATTTAACTGAAATGGAGTATACTGTTTTGATTAGCTAAATGTATATGTTTAAGTTTCCTTAAACTTCGTTTGAATTGGTTTAGCTTTCTTTGGCAATTTACTGAATGAGGGTAACCAAATTAGAGATAACAAACCTACTTAGCCTAATTATAATAACTTCATTTACAGAGACAAGGCTTCAGAAAAGATGGTACATACTGATAGTGCCACTTCCGTCATTCTTCAAATCCTGGGAATCCTTTTACTTCAGTTTTGAAAAGTTTGTAGTTATATTAGGTGCCCTTGAAGCCACAGAATATTTTGCCATTGATATTCACTGTTAAGAAAGTAGTTCCTAAATCTGCTTAAAATCTAAGAGAGGAATTTGGTACGTGCATGTTGAAATTATTTCCTTAGGCACCTCACATATGGTCTGTATTTCTTGTCTCCAGGAACTTAAAGGTTTATTTTGCAGGATGTTTTCTGCCTTCTGATTTTTTTGACAACAATGATTAAAAATGAAGTGATAACACTAAATTTTGTGAGAGGCAATAAAGTTGAGTTTAAAAGGAAATTGTCAAGGGATGTACTTGTACAGCGGCAACGGCAAAGAAATAGCTCCATTGTGGGAACTGAGAGGATGTCTGGAATATGGACCAAGTTCGTGTTGTAGAAAGTACATCAGACTGTGCTAGGAGACATCAGGTGGTGAGGGTTTTAAGGATCTGTCTTAGGATAAGAAAATGGATTATAGGATGACAGGATAATTAATGTGAGAAAGGACTTCAGGAGGTGTAAAGGAGGATTAGCTATGAGGCCAGATCAGGTTGCCCAAGGCTTTATCCAGTCAGGTCTTGAAAACCTTGAAGGATGAAAACTGGACAACCTCTCTGGGCAACCTGTTCCAGGGCTTGATTGTCCTCAAGATAAAAAAGCTTTTCCCTGTATCTAGTATCAAAACCTTTCTTGCTTCCCTTACCATAAGAAGTGTGTTTCTGTTGTTGGAAATACTTTTGGCCGCGTAGGACCTGACATCTCGGAGGCACTGAGTGCTTCCAGTTTCTAAGACTTTAATAAAAGTAGTGTGTCCTTCATGCCAGTTAGGCTCCTGGTAATAGCAGTTGCTTTTGACCTTGTGATCTAACAGGGGGATGAACTCAGCTCTGTTTTTAAAAAGTAATGAACAGCAGTCAAAAGGGAGATTTATCAAGTCAGTCTCCAAGTGAGCTTGGCTATCGGTTGCGTAAGTGTGGCTTGTCGTGTATTGGCCTGCCCTGGGGCAAGCTTTGTGGCCTGCCCACACACCATCTAACCTGACAAGTTTAGTGGTTGCCTGTGATATTTTTACCATGCTGTTTTGACTTCACTGTCAACATACTTCGTGAAGGCTAATAAAACATTACAATGGCAGTACAAGGTGAACGTTAAAAGGTGTTTCTGTTCCTTCCTACCATTTAAAAAAAATAAATTTCAAACTTAAAAAGCAGTCAGTGTTCCTGCTGAACTGAGTCATTACTGTGGTGTTTAAAAATGTGCTTTTAGTGGAGAAGATTAGTCCTGTGTGCTTTTGTTTCCTCTTTTTTTTTCAGGGGTTGGAAAGACTACTTTGATCCAGAAAGTCACTCAAGCTCTAAAATCCTCAGGCATTTCCATTGATGGATTTTACACAGAGGAAGTTAGAGAAGGTGGCAGGAGAACAGGATTTGATGTTGTCACTTTGTCTGGAAAACGAGGACCTTTATCTAGAGTCAGGTACTGAGGTTTCAATGGCTGTGACTGGTTTGTTGTTTTATGCTTCTGCTCCATCTGTCAGCATGTTAAATGCTCTTCCAGAGGTGATTTCCAGCACACATACGGCTTTCGTGGTCAAGTTCATTGTTAATTTCTCATGTCCTGGCTGATACCTGTATTGTGTGTGTAGACAGTGTCTCTGTTGCATAGTGAAATACTGAAAAGGTGCTAGGGAAGGGTGTTCTCTCTTACTGCCTATTTTACAGCAGACAGAGAGGAAGCACTGCTGAGCCTTTTATTGTGAAGGCAAGTCTCTTTGGGATAAAGCAGCTCATTGTAGGCAGGGAGGAAGGTTTCCACCAACTAAGTTATGGAGACAGAAGTGGAAAATAAAAGGAAGATTGCATATAACACTGTTTTAAAGACCCACTGACTGGCCCACAAAACCTACAGGTGAATGTTAAGAAAAAGAGTGTTTCAGAACACTCTGAAGTGCAGAGGAGCTCATAGTCTCTCCTGATTCATTAGACTTAGTTTTTCATGCTTTGTGCAATACATAGTCTAGATCCAGGTGTGACATGAGCACCTCATTTAGACATAGTTGATCTGACTACTAAATTGCATACTGCTAATAAAGGAGGTTCACATAGGGTAGTGTGATGCAGCACATGCCAACTGAGTATATTTCCAAGATTGCTAAAAGAGTTTTGCAGCCTTACTGAGATGAGGGCTACTGCTGTGATGCTGTCTGTAGTGCCACATTATGAAATTCAGAGATATGAACTGCAGGCATGTATTTTGATTCCAGTGTAAGTAAACCAGCTGGTTTTTAGGTCCCATTGTCCTTCTGTACACTTCAAATTTGAGCTTACATAGTTGTGAAGGTAGCTTATGGTATGTTTATTCTCTGAAAGTATGCTCTCTGCAATATGAGTTAATGGATGATTTCTTACCTTTCTTTGGGAGAATTAAGGGAATATGACTGATTAGGAGAACTTCTTATAAATCCTCTTGAAATGGCTGCAGTGAATTCTCACTAAACTCATTACTTAGAAGTAATTGTATGTCTCTTTCAAATTCAGTTCTGATTCTTCTACTTCAAGACGTGAATATCGGGTTGGACAGTATGTCGTAGACCTTGTTTCATTTGAGCAGTTGGTTCTACCTATGCTGAGAAATGTGAGTATTCTGTGAAAGCTGCTGAAAAATTGCTGCTTTATGATAATCAGTGTTCTTGGAAGCCCCTTCTAGAGCACTAGATTTTTATATTAATAAATGGCCTGTTTCTTGAGTATCACTGATTCTGATTGACTTCAGGATCAGGAATCTGGTGGGGCAAATCTGGCTTGTTCTCCTGTGCTTATTGTGGTGTTGAAGAGATTGCAGTCCCCTCTCATTCTTGGTCTGACATTGTCCTGTGAGCAGGCTCTCCTTGGAACTGAGAGACAGATGACAGAAAGTTTTCTTTCTGTGCCACTATCTTGCATATTGGAAAGCAAACAAAATGCATGAATGGCTTACCACACAGAACTGGGTGAAGTCAGTGAGTCCAAGTAAAAGTCTTTTGGTGCTGCTCTTCTTCTTTACAGCCTTTTTTTCCTCTCTTGCTCTGATTTCCATCTTCTTCCAGTGGAAGCTCTTGTTTCTTGACTCCAGTCACTATTTATGATTACCAGTGTATGAGTACCTAAAGACTAGTAGGCTTTAGCTGATAATAGCAGCCTGATAATTTGGGATTTAGCCTGCTGCATAAGGAGTGCCCTACCTCTGACAAGACTTTCCATACAGTCTTTTTCCTACCCTTCTGCTAACATTCTGTTACTAAATTTTCCCTTCTCCTTCCTCTCTCTCACTCCAACCTTTCCCCTCTCCAAAATTAAAGAAGAACAGATCTGATTTTGGCAATAACATACCACAGTGTGCAGCAGCTGCTGAACCTTAATTCTAAAAAAATCCTATTGTGATTTTTCTGTACTACCAAAGCTCAAGGGACTAAGGAAGAAGAGAGTTCTTAATGAACTTTGAAAGAACAAAAACCCAAAGAGGTGCAAGAAGCAAAAATGAGATTGAGGATCTGTCAAGGAACATTAAAATGTGAGAGTAGGGAAGAAAATACTAATAAAATGGGACAGTTTTTGTATGTTTAGTTTCACTGTAACTTGATTTACTATGTTAGTAAAGAGAAGGATAGTTAATCAGAAAGACTTCATTAAGCCAGCACTGTACTCTGAATGCTTATACTGCTGTGTTGGTTTTTTCTGGTTGTTATATAGCTTTATGCAAGTACAAGATGGTGAAGAGAAGAAAAGGGGACAGCAGGGTTGGACAGTGCATGAACCTGTTCTCACTGAAAGTGCTATTAATCAGGCTTGTGGGAATGTGGTCACACACATAGGTGGCACTAAATGGGAGCGGAGCACAGTGAGGAAGATCATAGAACTGAGATTAGAAGAGACAAATGAAGAGTGAGGGCAGGAGAGTCATAGGTACCATGGTCTGGTTTGATCGGAGAGAGCACAGAGTGGGCGTGTGCCCATGTGGTCTTGAGGACAGCTTCAGCTCTTAAGGCTTGGACTTCATTCACTCCAGTGAGAACAGGGATAGATCCTACAATGGATGATCTCGCTGGTTCTGGAAACTACCAGGCAGGACTGGGGATTTTTTTTTTCTTTCAGAGCAAAATGCTTCGTTTCTCAATGTGTGACCTAGTGACTAGTATTGGCTTTTTAGCTCACTGATCTATGAAAGGATTTTAGATGAAACAGCTACTCAGCAGGGACTCAGCTTGGAAAGATTTTAGGATGCATGTCACACAGTTCTTTCACTTTCCCAGAAGCCAATATTTTGCCTTCACAAGGGAAAACATGTAGAGATTTTTTTTTCCCTTCAGGTTCTGTATAATATGGCTGGCATTTGTATTTTTATATGTATAAAATATATATATAAATGGATCAACAGTGATATTTTGACTTGCGTTGATTTCCTCCTCACTTCTATAAGTAGTCAAGTACAGCTCTCAGTTCCTTTAACCAAGAGAGGGTAGGCAGTGTGCTTCCTGTTCTGTTGAGTAGTTCCTCCGCTTTCCAAATCACCTTTCCCTCAGTGGCGATCACCCATGGTCTTCTCTCCTAGACTTCCTGGCTGCTCACACCAGTCTGCAGTGTGGTACAGTTTGGCACAGTATTCACTTCATGAAAAGAGACAAACCACAGATGTGGTTAATGGTTAGCATGGTGCCTGTCCTACAACCCAGAGGGATGGCCAGGACCATGCAGTTAAGCTACATCTCGACAAAGACGTGGCATATGACTGTTGTGATGTGAGAGGAGATTGGAAACAGCTCCACGTAGGTTGGAAGAAAGCTAGTTGTTCTGAGAGAAATGCTAGTTTTGACCCTCCTTTGACCTAGCTACAAGAGGAGAAACTTCCTAATCTAGATTTAATGCAAGCCTTTTTTAAAATACTTGGGTAGCTATTGATCTAATCTAAATGCATAATATAATGGGAAGAGTTAAGTTTTGAAAAATTGGTGTCCCTTGGATTGATTGAAAACTGCTAGTAGGCAAAGAGCAATTCTTAATTGTCAGAGAGCTTGTATGGGACCATTGTGAGAATTCTGCTATGAAGGAAAACTGATATTATGGATATTTCCTATTGTAGTTGATATTTATGCTGCACATATATTTTCATCTCTCCAAAAATCTGCGCTGAAATAGAAATAATAGATTTGTAAGTCTGACAGTTACCCAGCAGCAGCTTCAACTCTTCCACTTTTCCCCAGTTACTACCATTGAATTGATTTATTTTGGAGCTATTTCTTTTATTAGCATAGAAATTCTTTCTGTTGCTTGTTCCGTGTTGCTTACAGTCTCTTGATGCACTTTTCCACAGGTAAACCATGACAGTGATGCAGAGAAAAAAATTTGTGTCATAGATGAGATTGGTAAAATGGAACTCTTCAGCCAGGCTTTTATTCAAGCTGTTCGTCAAACGCTGACTGGCTCAGGGACCGTGGTGCTTGGAACTATTCCAATACCAAAGGGAAAGCCACTGGATCTTGTTGAAGAAATACGAAGTAGGAAAGATGTTAAAGTGTTTAATGTGAGTAATATTTAGTATCCTTAAAAGAGCCTTCTGTTTGAGGACTCTGGTTTGTATTTGGCTCTGTTTAAAAACCAATTGTTACTACCAGTGGAGAGCCGTGGGTAGCTTCTGTGAAATAAGTTTTTTGGTTTCCATTTTATTAGTAATGGGCAGGTGTTCACCTTATTAAAAAAAAAAAAAAAATCACATTTGGCACTTAGTGCAGCAGTCTCACACAGCTGGCTTTGCTTGTGAGGAGCTGTAGAAGTGTTGATATAGTTGTTTTAAAAGGTTTTCTTGCTGTAATATTATTGCTGTCTAAGTATTCGTTATTCCTAAGAGTTAAATCTTTTTAAAGTACAGTCAGATTTGAAATACTTTTTTTTTCAGACTGGCTTGCAGAAATATTACCAGTAATCATATTCAAGGGAAAAAAAAAGGCAGCAGTGGAGTCTGCAGAAATGATTTCTAGAAGAAAGACACTTGTAAATGGACTGTGCTTTCTCAGGAGTTAGTGAACCAATTTTGGAATTCATTATGTTATTTTTATAGGCATAATTTTCAGTACATTAGGGCATCAAAGTGTATTTCTGGTCAGTTATGGGGAGGTTCTCAAATACTTACTACAACAAAATATAGCCTGTTCATGAGAATACATGCATGAGGTTTCCTTAACATCTCTAGGTGTCCTGGATGCTTCACAAAACAAGCTAAATGGAGCCCCCGCTCCTTTGATTTTTCTGCTCAGTGTGTACTATTTGTAGTAGAGAACAAAGCTACGTACCCAAAACTGAGCTGTGCATCTTCCTAAATTATGAATTCAGTAAGTGGGACTTTTAAAAATCCTGGCTTACTAACAGGGGTAGTGTGCTGTAGAGCAGTATACAGTTGCAGCCTGTTCTTTGTCAGATGCAGGTCACAGTGAGAATGCTTATCTTGTTTTCATCCAAGTGAATGAGGGAGGAAAAAAACTATCTCAGCAGCTTTATACTGAGTGATCTTAATTGCTGCAGAGAAAGCAAAGCCTCCGTCTTCTGTTTTCCTCTTCAGAATGAAATTAACGTAACTGCAAGTTCTCAGAAAAGTTCCTCAGCTTTCTTTTAGTTGGTGTCCCATCATAATCTTCAATTTCTTTTTTCTTTTTTAAATTGAATTCCTGTTTAATCAAGTGCTAAAGCAATCCTAGGAGCAAAGCGAAGATTCCTTTCCCCACATAAGCATCGAACTCCTACTGTTCCTTTCAGAGATTAAGTGCCAAGTTTCCTACGGATGAGCTGATGTGTGTTAGTTGTTGGGCACCTGAACACAGATATGCATGAAAGTGAATTTTACCTGACTTGCTTTACAGTGGCAGAACTGAGGGAGAGGGAAAGGAGAATGCCTCACTGACAGGAACACTCATTCTGTGCTTAGGCTGCAGTCATGGCAGAGCAATGGCAAGTGTGTTTGGTCCTCTCAGAGGAGGAAACAGTGCTAGAAAAGAGCATTTGGCTTTTCAAGGAAGCTTTGGAGGCTTCCACTGTCTCTTTTTGTCAGGTGATGTTCTGAGGGCATGTCCCACTCCACCCCACGTTGTTACTGTATTAGTCTGCTGGTATGTGATTCTCTTAAGTACTGACTACAGCCAGCTGAAGTCTGCCTGCAAATGTCAATGGGGCAAAGTTTTCTGTAGCTAAAAAAAAGACCACTTAAAAAAAAGAAAAGAAAGAAAAAGAAAAAAAAAAGGAAAAAAAAATAGAAGACAAAAAAAAGCCATTCTGTTTATGGTGCTGAGATTAGGATGTCCAGGTTTCTTTGTTTAAATAGAGTTTTCTGGTGAATCCATTAGCCAAAAGTGTGGGTGTGAAATGTGTGACAGACTGCAGTAGTTCCCAGGTGTCAGAGACCTGCTATGCTGGTCTTGTGCACGAGAGCATCTGTCTCACTTGTTCCAGTGACACACTACATGCTCTTTCCCAGCTAGTTAAAACGTGTGCATGAGCAGGAACAGAACCTACCCGTGGGGAGTTAGAGGTATTACTGGCTGAAGTAAATACTGGATCACCAGCTATGTTCTTCAAGAGCCATGGCATGGGGAGAACCTGGAATGCCCATATAGCTCAATAGTAATTTCTTACTAACTTTTATGGTGCCTGGAAGTGTGCAGAAGTAGGTGGCTACCTTCCAAAACAGTTCTGACTGCTTTGTCACTTAATAGGGAGTTAGGCTGCATTCAAGTAATTCAGCAGAGTTTTCTCATCTTTCTCCTAGTGTTACAAGGACAGTTTTGATGTTTGACACTAAGAGCATCCAGACAGCTGTTTGGGGTTTTACAGTCCCTTCTGTCATGAAAGCATAGTCAGCTGCTGCAAATGTGCCCAGATGCCCTAAAAGCAGTTGAGGATTTGGTCCCAAATGTTTAATTTATTGTGTTTAGAGCACTTAATTATAGGAGCTCTGATATTTAATACATTTATTTCCATTGTTGCCCAATTCCACTTTGCTGAGCACTAAACTTTTGAGTGAAACTACAGAGGCTCTTTTTGTGCTGCCCAGGTCTATGTAGTTTTGCAGACAAGGTGTCAGAACTAGGATCAGATTATCCTTAGCAGCTGACACATACTCATTTTCTTCTCTTTTCCCATCTATTCATTTTGCTTCCGTGAAGCCCCTTAGTGATGTTATATGGATCAGAGAAGAAAAGGTTCTATCTGAACAGACTGTACAAGGAGTATTTCCTTGACAGTACTTTATCAGTTACGGGAAGAAAGTTTTTGTCCTCTACTTGGAGGACTGCTTGAAGTCTAGGTGGTAGTTTCTTCCAGGTTACCTAAATGCTTCGTATAAGCAGCACCTACAGTTATTTTCAACACCCTGTCTAAAAATCTACCCATCTGTTTGTATATTCAGTACAGATACTGGGAGATTTGTTCTGTCTGGGAAAGCTGCTTGCACAGGATGCCTCCAGGTATTAAGAGGAGACTTGTATCTATCAAGCAGCCTTTGTAAAATGTGAACATTTCCCAGCACTTGGAACTTTCTCATTGCTGCTCTCAATGGACTTCTGGCATGTAGGCATGGAAAAGGGATAGATAAAATGTAGTATTGTTTTTGTTGGCTGAGAGACAGTGGGAAGAGCTATTAAATGTTCAGAAGGTCCTTTGAAAGTCAGGAAATTGGAACACTTGCTGTGAGATTTAGAGTTTGGCTGATCTGTGCTCTGTGCCTTGTTTACCTTGTTGATGTCTCAATAGCCTTAGTGAAGAGCAATTCCATTCTTTGTTGTCTTGCTCTCTTTGTTATTCTGGGGTTTTCTGTTGTCTTCTAATAGGCGTGGAATGATACTCAATAAAACCACCATTTCCAGGCAGATCTTGGTTTTTCATTCCCTTTTTTTTCTTTCTTTTTTTTTTAACGTCACTTTCTCATCAGTCTCGCGTAGATCTGCTCTCTTGAATTCGAGTGGCAAAGGTGAGACAACCACCTCTGGGTTTTACCGTGTTGGTTTCCAGCATTTGGATAGGATGTCTGCGACTGTAAACAGCAGTAGGCTCTTAGGGCCAAATTTTTCAGGTAGGACTGTCACCTATTAAAAACCAAACCAAACCCAAACAGCTTTCTCTTCATGAGTGAGTATTGGCTGTAGTACTGGATGGGATACAAACCCTTGGCTGAGATCTTACATGCAGCTGCAGGGAATGCAGTGAAACTTTGCTGGTAGGGAGTTTTATGCCACGCGTAATGCAGTGTCTCTCCTTCCTCATCAAACAGCATTTCTCAGACTTTGTTAAAATATGAATGCTTTTACTTTTTTCTGGCTCATCCATCTTTGTCTGATTTCTGCCTGCCCTCTCTATAGGGATCTGAAGAGTGGGGGAAATTTTTTAGGCTTTTTACAACGAGGTTTTTGCTGACACTTCACAACTGCTTGTTAACCCTTTCACCACCCCGGCCATCTCCCCAGGTGTTGGGTGAGCTGGCAATGCATGGCACTGCAGGTCACTGGGCGCTGTATCAGGACCAGGTCTATCAAGAGGGGTAATTTACACCCACACACCCCCTGACAGCTCTGTGCTCTGTCGTTGCTGCAGCTGGGAGCTGAGCTGAGTAGCAAGTGCTGGCATGTGCTTGGCAGTTGGCAGTAGTCTGCATGTGCTGCAATACAGATGGCCCCAGCAAAAGACAGGACACTGGACTGTCCGTATAGTCTTATTTCTTTTTCAAGGTGTTTCTATCCTGCAATGTTAGGGTTTCTCAGAATACAGGGTTGTGCTGCTAAGCCTGTTGTAATTTTTTTTTCATGGCAGATGTTTTTGACTAGATTTGTCATCCTAATAAATACAACCCTTTCAAGTACTGAAGACATAAAACCACTTTATTGTAGGAAAATTATATTTAGTAATTGAAAAGGATTTCTAATAATGACAAAAGTACATGCTGGTTCTTCAAGTGATTCTTGTTAGTTATTCAAGCTCTGAATAATACTGCAAAATACCATGGGTAATTAAATCAAAAAGATCACTGAATATTCAATTAAATATGCAGGTTTGTGGATTTAGCTTATTGTGTTCTCAGTAGAAGGCAGGTGTCTGACACTCAGCATTCCTCTGCTGAGAAAGAAATGCATTTGAATTTCTGCGTTGTTTTTGAAGTAAACACTGATATAGAGGTTATTCATCCAATTACATCAGTTTTAATTTCTTTTTCTCTAGGTTAGTAAGGAAAACAGAAACAGCATTTTGCAAGACATCTTGGCAGCTGTGGAATCCTGCAGAAAATGAAGACCTTTTCTTGCCTGTAAACACCAAAGCTTTTATTTTAACAAAGCTTTACAATGTTTTGCGGATGTTTTAGAGTCTGTCCTTCCTGCTTTAGCCCCTGGAGGCTTTACTGGAGCCTTCAGATTAAGCAGAGTAAAGCTGGTAATACTCTAAAATGTGAACGTGAGACAGCAGGGTTCTTGTTTATTGAGTTCACAAACCAATCTATTAAAAAATTGAACAGATGCATAGTTAACATCCAGTTGTAATCTGGGTATTTGGAAGTTAGGTAGCCTGACTCTGATCCTAGTTACACCACGTAAAACCAATTAACTGTCAAACCTGTTTTGAGATCTTAGTCTTTCAGAGCACAGTGTGGACTGTTCTGCATAGAGAGCAGTTCAGTAGCTGGAATTTCACCCTGGTGTAACAGAACAGAACCCTGCCCAAAATGTATGTGTGCTCTGCCAGGTGTATGTAGAAATATCTTTGCTGGTGGTGACCCAGCTTAGGTGTATCCAGGTGTGTTTCAGTGTGGGTGCTGATGATTCAGGAGGTAGAAGGAATAAGCAGGTGCTCCTCCCCTAACCCCAGACACCTCTTTCTCCAGTTGTAGTGTAAGAAGGGTCATCTAGAATTTCAAGGAAATTTTCTGTATTCCCAAGTGACATTTGCATCATTCCACTTCAGGAGGAAAAATAACCAACCCTATCCTAAGTGGCCTAGACAGTAGTTGCTAAGAGTTATTAAAAAAAAAAAAAAAATTAAAAAATCTTCAAGTCCATGAAGTTCAGTCAAATCTCAACTTATGTTTTTCATGCAGAGTTTATTAAGTCAGGATCGACTTAATGCTGCATTTGCCTGTATGGGTTTTACAATCTGTTATGTTTATTGGTACTTCTTGTTTGGTTGGGATTTTTTCCTTTTTCAGTTCTCTACTTGCTTAATGGTTGGTGGTGAAATAAGAAGTGTTTGAGAGTACTAGGCAATGTGTTTCCCTATGAGGTGTGCAAATGTATTCAGGAAAAGTGCTACCACTTAATCAGTTTTTCATGTTGTGAAAACAGAATTCCCTCCTGGGTGCACACTTGTTCATTGTACCATTCACAGTCACATCTGTCTGTAGAAAATTGTTAAGAATTCTGTCATTTCTTACTTTGTTTCTGTTCAGCTCAAGAACTGTTAAAATGTGCAAACTTACTTAAAGGCATTTTCAAATATCCTTTTAGTTAGTTATTTCAGTAAAACTAACACCCAAGGTTGTAGGGGGCTGGGCTGGAACAGGCATTTTTATAGGTGCCATGGAAACAGCTGGGAGCATGGAAGGAATGTCCTTTCTCTTTCCTATATCCAGCACAAGGGTCTGGTACAAACATTGGTCCTCCACAGATGGTGGGAGGTACGTGCCACGTTCAAGGATGCCATGGCCTTGTTCCCTGCCCCCTTGTTACACTACCCTTTTGCCCTAATCCCTTTGGATGGTAGTATTGTGCTCATCATATTGGAGTGAAAGAGAATTCCCCTTACGGTCCCACTCCTTAGAGAATGTACATCTCCTGGCTGTGTTTTGCAGAACAAGGCCATGCCCCGAAGGTCTCAGTAATCCCTTAATTACTTCAGGCATCTTACTCAGACAAGACACCTTGCTAGGGGTGAAGGACTTGGGACCAAAGTAAACTTTTCAGGGCTATGTACCATAGACTTTCAAACAGAAATCTCTCTGCACTTGAATGTTGGATGTCCCACTGTTGTACTGTTAAGTCTCTTAAGCTGTAAAATATGCTGCAAAAGAATAGTTCTTTAAATTATTAAATAATTACCCAAAGTCTAGCAAGGTTTTAGTGGGATGGCAGTTAAGTCTTAAATGAGGACTGATCTTTAAAGCTAAGTAAAATGCAGGTATTTGACACTTCTCTGTAGAGGCTGGAGAGGAGAGCTCCTTCAGGAGTGATGGCAGAGTTCAGTTTTCCAAATTCCAGTTCAGCCAGTATTGTTGGGAGTTCATCACTTAAACTGGTATTTGTTCCTCATAAAAGTAGATAATATTGCTCTGTATATAGTGGATGGCACCTAGTGCATTCCCATTATTAGACTGGAAGAAAAAAGAATCACAGCAACAAGTTTGGGGAGCTTTCGAGCAGGGCGCTTTACTTTTAAGCCATTGTCTCGTGGTGTGAGGAACACCTTTTGTAGTGAGGGTAGTTAGTCACTGGAAAAACTTCCAAACTGGAGGTGGATTTTTCCTTCACTGAACCTGAGCGAAGTATGAGGTGTTCAAAATCAAAGGGTACTTTTGCTACTGATGTCACTGGCTCTTGCTTTCTTCTACCTATCTCGAGATTGGTGAGAGTCTTTAGTTTGTTGTTCTTTTTTTAAGCCCATCTTCTTGCTGAGCTGGAGGGCTTTTCAAGAGAAATAAAGAGAAATTTTGTGGTCTGTGTTCAGTGGGAGATCCTAGATTATCTGAACAGTCATGTCAGGCCTTTAAATCTGAGACAGTCCTGAAGAAATCATTCGCCTGTTTCAAATATACATCCACTGAGTAAGAAAGTGATATTTCCAACTGAACTTATTTTATAACACCCTGTATTTACTTTAGAGGTAAAAATATACTGTCTGGTCTTGCACTAGTAAAATATTTGGAAGGCCTTGAGAGCACTGTAATAACAAACAGAGCATTCACAATTCCCCTGATGGGCCAATTTTACTAATAGCACACATTTGGTGAAAATCACCTCTGATGTACCAGCAAGATTCCAGACGAAAACATTAGTGCACCTGCAAAAAAGGAGAGAATACGAGGTACCAATTACTCTCTCTCAAAGCTTAAGAATCAAGGATGGTTTTGGAAAGGAGGCTTGTAATTCCAACATAAAATTGCACACAGCATGGAATAAACAGGGCCTGCATTATCTATCATATATTAGACAATTTTTCCTTGTAAACCTCTGAGAAGGCTGAATGAGAGAGGTGAATCATTAACACTGGACTGACTGCAAAGTTAATTATAAGTAATATGTCTGTGTTGCAGATTTAAGGATGCATAAGCACTAGTAAAATACTGAAATTAAATACCAGCTCCCAACCCAGGGAGTAAAATAAATATGGCAACAATCGGGCAGTTAAAAAATATGCATTGATGAGAAGATGATTATTACATGCTGGAGAATTCACTGGTAATTCTAATTTTCTAAAATGAGCTGCACAACATCCAGCCAATCTTTAACTTGAATTCCCCAGCAAGAGAAGACAGTTGGTGGGTTGGAGCCAAATGCAGATTACATTTCTTGCTTTATTCTATTAAGTAGCTTTTTAAAAAAAAAAAAAGCTGTGAATGACATCACAGAGATTCCTAAGAACTTAATAGTTTCAGAAGGTCACTCATAGATATTGAGAGTATCTGGCCATCTTGTTGAGGGAAAAAGACTCGCACAGGTAAGTCCTTTTTGATAACATTTGTCTTAAATGAATGCCAAGATTTTCTGTCTATGGGAAGAAGGTGAGACTTTTCAACAAGAAGTCCAGTTCCTCGCATAGAAGTCTATATGACATATCAAAATTGAGGGAACAGTAGGACCTCTGGCATTTGTATTTTTGGATGAACAGAAATGAACTTTATACACTGTGCCCCTCACTGTTTCCTACTGCCTTGCTGTAGTGGGACACAGCTGGGCTGAAGGCCAGGCTGGGGCCTTGCCAGCATACCTGGTGGATTTGAGCAGCTGAGCAGCCTGTGATTGGCTTTGGTGAAATGTTACTGAAAGTTCTCTTAGCAGAACTCTGGGCCATGTTTCACCCTTAGGAGTGCAGCACCTGGCTTCTCCTGTGTGATGTAAACAAGACCCTATTAGCGAAAGGAAAGTTTAGGAAAACAAAATGGGAGGGGGTAAGTATCCCATGTTTAATGCATGGGGTGGAAGTACTGTGTGCTTGTTTTACCATGTACTCATTATCCCCCTTCTTGCAGCCTGCTGTACTGTCTGTGCCGCTGCTTGGGAGGACCCTGCTGAGCCAGTGTGCATAAAATCACTCACATTGTTTCTTTCCAGCAATGGTGATCTTATCTGGGGTTAAGCTGGGGGGGCACGGATCAGGCCTCCATCTCTTCATCCCTTCCGACATCTCTGTGAAAGAACTTCATGTACCAAATGCTCTTGTGGATTGAGTGCTTGATTTCCTCAAAGGATGTGTTCAGCTTGCTAGCGAGACGTGATGTCACTGCTGGTGCTGCTGGGCTTTGGTCCTTGTTGAACACATCCATGGGCTTGCCCTTGGAAGGGTTTGTGCAGCTGTTTCCCAATCTGGTCTAGTGTGCTTGAGTTGGATACACAGAATAATTTAGGTTGATTGGGACTACTGGAGTTACTTACTTTTGATGGAAATTAATTCAAACTTAACATGACGATATGAAAATTGGAGGCCTAAGTGAGGCTAACTGCATATGGGAAAGTTTTTAGTGCTTTCCAGAGCTGCCTGTTTGCCTTGCCTCAATGCAAGGCAGGGTTTAGGAAGACAAAGCAGCGATGGTTTACCTTAGTAGACTACCATGCAAAAGCCCCCAAGGCAGAAATGGGGCTGGTGGCTGCTAGTAAGAGCCCTCCACCTCCATTCTTCATTTGTAACGAAGCACTTCATGAGCAGGGTGGTGGGAGGAGAGGTACTGATCTGCCAGAAATAGTCTGAAGGGAGCAGCTGTATTCCATTTCCTCTTCCACATCACACCTGGACGCTGGAGCAGACACTAGTAGGGCCTGAACTGCACTGCTGACTCTGGGTTTCTCAGGGGGCTGTACATGAATACTTTGCTTTTGTCCTTGGGAACATGAGCAGAATGTTGCCTAGGTTGTGCTGAGCTTTATAAATAACCAATTCATCACGGTCTGAAGGGAAAGAAAATAGGTTTCTTCATCTCATAAAGCAGAAAACAATTGAAAACAAAAAGAAAAAACCCAAAAACTGCTGCCACACAAAACATACTTGGATCATTTTATTTTCATGAGGCGTTATTTAGTTCTACTACTTATAATCTTAAGTGTGGCACAGTAGGAAGCTCAGAATGCAACTGTGTGTCTCCTAAGTAATGAGACTTAGCTACAGCATCTCTTGTTAAATCTTTCTTGTTAATTGGGACAAGACAGCTTGGCTGCACATGATCATGTTGAGAATCAGAAACAATCCATGGTAGTTACAGTAAAGAGGAACAGCAAGACACCAGTGGCTGCAGTTTTTTAATTAAAAAAAAAAAAAAAGACAATGCATGTGTGTTTAGACATGATAGTAGAGGAAGGATGTGTTGTAGCCTTTTTGGCTTCCGAAGTAGTCATGCATTCCTGTAACTCAGTGTTTCTCAAACTTCGTGAAAGCACAGCCTTTTTATCTCATCTGTCTTTATGCAACAGTTAAATTGGCAGCAGCTCAGTTCCTCTGGGGGTGGAAAATCCGAAGGCTCTGTAATTACTGGCTACAAGTCTTTATGGACGCTGAGCTGTGTCCAGCAATTAAAGGCATTTAGCTGTTCCCTTCCTAATACAAACCTTCCAGACAGTAATTACAGCCTGCTTTGCACTTTCATGTCCTTGAGGAGAATTCCCCTGGGCCCTTTTGCAACTCCTAAGGGGGCTGTTGCCTGGAATTAGAGAAATACTGCTGTGTACCAAACAGGAGCACAAGCTAATACCTAAGAGCAGCTGTTTATGCAAAGCTGCTTTCTTTGCAAATAAGGTGCACTGTATGCTTTGAGGGCTTTCCATGCACTGGATACTTTCCTTTCTCACACTTGACTTCTGTTAATCTGCGTAGCATGGCTTGTTCACACAGTATTTCAATATGGCTGCATGCAGTGTATCAGTCTGTGTCGATATGTTGCTATTCAGAATTATTGCCTGCTTAATATGTTAAAAGAAAAAAGATACTTGCTGTTGGAAAAAAAAATAATCAGATTTAGCTCTAATGTTACAGTACATGGTGTACTGTCCTTTTATGTATTCATTGCTTCTGTCTAAAATTGCCTTTTGCTATACTTTATATATCAAATGCAAATTAATTTGCATGCAGTCAGCTCTTTAGTTACGGCAGGAAAGAGATGTCTTGTGTGCTTTTCACTGAGTTGTGTTAATATTTCCTACTGTAGTCATTTGTGATTCCAACTGTCCCAGGGGAAGGAACGTTATACAGGTTGTATTAATTGTTCTAGGATTTACAAGAACCTGAGATGAAGTGGCACTGTGTGGCTGTTTAGGACATCTTCCAACCCTACCCATGCCAAAGCCTTAATCTGAAGAACATCTGCCCTGTAGTATTCTTGCGTAGAAGTTAAAAAAATAAACATTTGGAAGTTGCTTGTTACTTCTGAAAGAACCTAAACCCATGTGCAGCTCCCTGACCTAACGCTGTCCTTATTTAAATCTAAGAAGCGCGCGGCCCTTGCACTTGGAGTGCTCCTTACTGCTCCTCAGACAGGCTTTGCTGAGAAGCCGTGTCTTCTAGGGCCATATCTTCTTGGCTGGCCCTTCTACACTCCAGGTTCCGACTCATGAATATGGCATGGGCTGGACCTGCCTCTTGCTGCAGCTTAGGTCCTGGAGCATCTGTTGCTTCACAGGTCTCAGTGCATTGCTAGAAAGAAAGAAAAAGTCAACTTGTTTAGGAAATTTCTAAGCTATTTTTTGAAGTGACAGGTGAAAAAGTTAAAAATTGATGTAGGAATGTCATTCTGTGAAACTGCATGGGATTCTTAATATTATTATAATAATAATAATATCATTCTTAATTATTCACAAGGGACTTCTGAAGAGGCACCTGTCGCACTTTTGGAACACATATATTTGGAAAGAAAAGCAGATCAGGAGCTACAGCTTTAGTACCACAGATGTACATGTATAGAGACCTGTAGAATAACTTGGATTGAAAAGGACTTCTGGAAGTCATCCCATCTAAACTGCTGCTCCAAGCAGGGCTGATTTCTAATAAGTTAAATCAGCTGCTCTGGGGCTTGCTTTACACACCAAATTTTAAATCCAACTTACAAATAAACCTTTTCATCAAAACTGGAATGCAATTATCAGTCTGAAAATGTTGTCACCTCACTGTAAGGAGTCCATTAGTAGAAAAGCTTTCCAGAACTGTGCTGAGTTAATGTTTAAATACAACACTTCCTCTTCACCACTTTCAAGCAAATAGGCAGCTGGACTCTGAGCAGGCACTTTGGCCAGGACTCACCTCATCTAAATTTAACTGTGTAGTCTTAGTGTGTCATCTAGGCTGTCAACAACTGGCAGAGAGATAGGAGTATCCCAAAGAAAGATTTAGTCTAAGGATGAAGTAGATTGTCTTCTCCACTGGCTACAGAGGCCACATCAACAATCTACTGAGACTTCATGCCCAGATTTTAGATAGCTTAGACAAGGTGAAACCTACCATTAGTACTCAGTATTACAGATTGGCTGAGTTCTAGCAATTTAGGCTATAAACTCTTTGAGAGTTGGAATTATGCCTTCTGATATATTCAGCTGTATGTGTGGAAATACTGTTAATGCTTGTTAGAGTAATAAAGCAGGCTTGGACCCAGATGAGTATCATTCAGTCAACTTCTGTTGACATTCATGGCCAGACTCCAGGGAACTATACCATACATGGTATTTCTTGGGTTGAGAGCAAAATACCCACAGGCCAAGGAGCTTTTTTCACTTGAGGTTTGGAGAATTCTTTGAAAATTAGGGAAGTTATATACAGTTCAGAATTAAATTAGCAGAAAAGTGTTTTGGACTTTCCATATCCAGAGTCTTCCCCTGTTGCCAATTTGGTTTCCATTTTGACAGGCCAAACGTGAAAGTCTGTCTTAATTACGTTGTCACTGAACTTCTAATTGCAGTTGCCCTTTATCTAGTCCAGCTGCTCGTGCTACTGCTCTGTAGTGCTGAGGTGAAAGTTTCAAAATTCAGGAAAGCAACTGATGGCAAACTGAAGTTAAATAAATGCACTTATGTAGACAATAAAACTATAACACTGCTATATGCATTGAATTTTCCAGAGAAGATAGGAATAGAACTGGGAGCCTGCTGGGAAGAGGGCTGGAGTTTCTTTGTCTACTGTTTTGCTGTTAAAAAATGCTGAATCACAGGGTATGCAGGCTCCCTTTGGGAAACATTTCCTGCAGACTTCTTTTGACTAACCCTTTCAGCAGTAAGTTGTTCAAGTCTTGGATTAAGTTTCTCGTCAGAGAGATGGGCAGAACAAGTGCACTGTTGAGTGGGAACTGTTCCTCTTTGTACAAATAATTAAGTCCTGCATAAACGAACATGGAAGGAGCTATTTAATCTGTTTATGATAGTACTCATCACCTGGGCTGCAGAAAATGGAGACCTAAGTCCCTGGGGTCTGAGTGAAAGGAAGAGGGACTTTGCCCCATTTTTCAATTTCAGATGCATGCTTAACAGCCAACCTCTCAATTACCTACAAATACATCACTCTCATACATACTAATAATAAGCAGTCTCCTTTTCATTCTGATACAGCAAAATCCAAAAGAAATAGCAAAATCCTGACATTGTTTTGGAAAATAGTATTTTCTGACCAGTGAGAAGGAAGGAACCAAAGGGTGGTGAGGACAGTTCAAGAACCTGACAGGAGAGCAGTAGAGTGGCTCACCCTTAGTACTGCTATTTTGGCTTCAGCCTTACCCGAGTTGCTTGATTTGCTGCTCTAGCAGATGGACCCATGGCAATGTTCATGCTGCTGGATGACTGGGTGTCACTGGTGTTACCTCCGTCTGCAGCTGAGAGCCCAGAAATCACCAAAGCACTTGAAAAACTTCTCTTGCCAAACAGCAGGCTGAGAGTGGAGCTGGTGGAAGAGGCCAGACTGGACCTGAGCATTGCTGCAGCCCGGTCCTGCACAGTCAGCTGGCCAGCAACAGGAACAGCAGGGGACTGGGAAAACACTGACGTTGCTGAGTTGTGGAACGACAGCTGACTACTAGAAAGCCTTTGGGCAATTTCGTGGGCAGATGTAGATGTTTGGATGAAAGGCTGGTGGCTTTCTACTATTGGTCCAGAGAGACTCGAAGCAGGGGGCCTTTGGTTTAAAGCACTGTGTGCCTGGATGGACTGACTCCGGGGTTTTCTCCTGCCTTTAAAAGAAAGATGAATATATGTAAGTGGTATCCTGATGAATTCCATGCTATTGACAGTTCCTATGTGTACATACTACTTTTAGCATATTACTACTGGTTTGATCAGCGTGAGAATCCCAAGAGTAACAGAAATAACAAACTGCTAAACCTATGAGCCCTTCAATGTTTTCCACTGTGGAGGTTCTGCCTTTTGGTCAGAACAGCTCCAGTGGTTCTGCACTGGGTCAAAAGAGAGGAAAATGAGAAGACACCCCAAGGAAAGTACTCTAATCACAGGCTCACACCTCTTCTGCCATGTACATTTTAACCTACCCAGTGAATGACTGAGAATAGTGCTGCTGAAACTCTACTCTCCTTTGACAGCCACACTGAAGTAGGGGATGTGGACTTTAAATGGCTTGGTATAATTAAATGCAAAAATAAAAGAAAAAAACCTGTGAGTTAAAACAATGGCACATTAAAAAGAATTATTCCTGCATATGGGGAAAGTGAGAATTCAACCAAATGGAAGACTACAGCACTACATTCAAGCCACAAGACAGTTTTTAAGACTAACATTAAACTATATCTGAGTTCCAAGAATGATATTTAGAGCATATCACAGACTAAGATGACCCACATAAGGCTCTTGCACCATTCTGTGAAGCATCTCAGTGCAGCCACTGTAGGACACAGAGGGCAGATGAGCTGTTCTGACCTGCCTAGATGACTTCTATCTTCCTGTATGTATACACCCCCATTTTAAACATTTATATCAACACCTTCTGTCATTCAAACAGGTAATTCCTGTGTTCCTTATGCTTGTATATTTAATTAGGCATAGAATGAAAACTAAATCAACTCACTGGCCAGTGAACCCACCAGATACCTGCTTGCACTCTGGAAACAGCATGCAGGGGGCTGGCATGTGCCACAGGCCCCAAAGAGTTCCCTGTGTCTGCAGACAGGCTCCAACCCAGGCTTATGCAGCAAACACCCAGTCACACAAGTGGTGCTTGGCTTCTTCACCTTCCAGGATGCTTCAAACATTAACACAAGCTGGCATTTTGGCTTCCTAGCTATAACTCTGGAGTAGAGAGTTGATGCCAGAATATCTGCTGAGAGCCATCAATGCAGAAACAAGTTTTTTCTGGCAGGCATTTCCAGGTTGCTGGTAATTTTAAAAATTTATTTGGTTTTTCCCAATACCCAAACTATGGAGAGGAGGGAAGCACTGAAAATCCTCTAGGTACTGAAATTTTGTAGGCATAAAAGAATATAAATCTCACACTATCTTCTAGAATCATGACTGCTTGCTGAATTCATGAGGCTCCTGGTAATGCAGAATTTAATATCCAAACTATTTACATTATATAGCTGAAATATGCTGCTTTACATCCACACAGCTGCTTCCCAGAGGCTGGTATCATTAGCCCCA
Organism: Hemiprocne comata; assembly: GCA_020745705.1. NCBI lineage: Eukaryota > Metazoa > Chordata > Aves > Apodiformes > Apodidae > Hemiprocne > Hemiprocne comata. The sequence goes on from CM036588.1 coordinate 33,252,677, forward strand.
CTTCTCAAATCCTGCAGCAAAAGGAATTTAGGTAACTTGGCACAGAGGCAGATAGCAGAGCTGGGCCACAACCTAACTGGAGGCCTTTGGCTGGACTAAAACCTAGTTGGTTTGGCAAGCATAGGACACTCCTGCACCCCACTTACAATGTATCTTTAGTTCTACTTTTATATTCCAAACAATAAAACCCATGATTTTCGTAAGATGGCATGCCAAGCAGCATCCTCTGTAGTAAGAGCCCCAAAATCCCTGCTTGAGAGCAATGGGACAGATGCCCATGGCTCCTGTGTGCCACGCTGCCAGCGTCCTCTGCCCTCCAGACGTGACGGTGGAGAAGGACAGGCACTGTGCTAGGGTCAGGCCTGGCTGCTGTGCTGGCAGCTGTGCCCACATCTGGCCTCCGTGGGGATTCCGGCTCTTCGAACTCCAGGCTTTTGTTTAAATGCTTTGGTTTCTACATCTGATGGTTATTTTAATATGTTAGCCTTTTTAAATAAAAAGAACGGACTGGAATTAAGAACAGAGGGGCTGTGGTGTGTTAGTTTGTGTAGGGGCTAACGTGGCCAAACATCTGTTTGTGATTTAAACTGCCAAGCTGACCCCTGTCCAAAAGTATTCTATATTCATCCCAAATGCAGTGGTTAGAGCATTGGACAGGAGACCACCCGCATCTACACATAAATAACTCTGTCCCTGAGAACACTTAGGAAACAAAGGCTGTTCTATAAAGTCCATCATGAAATAAGGACACTTCGGGGGAGAACCCCACAAGTTTCCAATGCTCCTGATTTTGGTTGCACTTTTATATCGGGCTTTCATTGCATTTTGCAGACTCAGTGGCACCAGGCTGCAATATGAAATATGAAATATGAAAACACTAAATGCAGTTGATTCATAGATTATCAGTCTAGAAGGGAGTGCTGTGATCATCTAGTCTGCTGAGCTATATAGCATGGGCCATAGAACTTCCTGGAATTCATTCCTGTATGGTATCATCAATTACTACTGTGATTTTTAAGAAATGCATCCAGTATCTTCAGTCATGGCGTATCCACCTTAACCCTTAGTCATTTGTTTCACTGTTTATATACTCTCACTTTTAAAAACGTGCTCTTGATTTCAAATCTGAATTTGTTTAGCTTTGTTATATGCAAGTCTGCTCAAATCAGCAGTCTTTGATCACCTTTTGTTGCCCAGGTAAGTACTTACAGACTACGATCAAAGCATCTCTTACAATATAAATTGTTTGAAAACTCCCAGTCTTTCACTACAGGATACATTTCCCAAAGCTTTGATCACTTTTTGGCTCTTCTTTGAACTCCTTCCAAATTAAGAATGTCCTTCTTAAATTGGGGCAGTAAGACTATGTGGCGGGGCAGTAAGACTACGTGGCAGGGCATCACTGTCCTGAACCCAAGTCTGACTGACAGGCATGCACTACCCAGGTCACCCTATTCATTCTGCTTTCCTAACAACAGGCACAGCGTAGGTTCCTTCCCAGTCCCCTGGTATTGCCTTCGTGTCCTGATACTTCCTGAAGATCAAACAGAGCTTGCTTTTAAACCAGTACTCTTAAAACTCTTCTAAAAACCAAGCACATAGCTTTGATAGCCACTCTTTGATGTTCTTTGTAGCAGTTAGGATGGAAGGAACTAGTTCATGATCAGATCATAGAAAAAGATCATCTGTATTTTTCCCCAATTCAAACCAGTCATTTATTTTCTCATTTCTGCATATTGGCAACTCTGCCTTTCTTAGAGTGACGATCAAGACTACCATTAGGATTTCTTTTGCTTCTAATACTCTTTACAAATAAACAGTCACAAACCCACTTTCATCTTTTTTGTCCTTAACGGTGCTAGCCAGAAAATTCTTGTATCAGCAGCCTCTCAGGACTAACACTGATTTGCATTTGCTATTTTCCACTTCCTTGCATTTGTGGTGCATTTCTTCATTTTACGTCAAAGTCAGGTTGCTTTTCTTAACTGTGACCTTATTTCTTGATCGTGGTTTTCTGGGCAGCCCACAGTTTCTTTTAAACAACCCACAATTATTTTTCATTATTGTATGGCATGCTCAGGATCATTATTTTACAATTAAGTTTGCCATTCTGATTACTGCAGTGTCAAGTTATGAGTATGCACATGGGGTTTCCTCTAACACTAGACTCAATTAAAAGCAGCAGTTATTTTATTCTTGCAACATGACTGATATTCAGGACAAGATTTTCTCCAGTCCTGTCCATTATCTTTAATGATAGGTCAAAATGATCTAACAGGAAACAAACAAGTGCCATACCTCTCTAGATCTCTCCTTTAATTTATACAGTAATACCACAACTTACTGAAAGTTTGAGTTAATTGGCTTTACAAGTCCTGATCCCACAGTGATAGGTCTCACATTGAACCACTACCAAACTTAATGCCTATTTCCAATGGGAAGGCCGGTAGTTCTACCTTGTGAATATGGCTGAAATACTTCTGAATTCAGTATGAGAAGGGCTCAGCTGTTAGTTGACAGAATGACTGGCAACACTTAATTTTCTCTTGGTAACTGCTGTATAGACATAAAAAGTTATTTCCTCTTTGTTTCATCGTCACATGTGCTGATGAACAGCCAAACCAATTCCTCAAATAAATCATCATGGTCCTTCTAAGTAAATTAAGATTTTTTGCATACTTTCACTTCTGCTGTTCCCAGCCAACAAAAAGTACAGGTTCACCATGGTATGGGCTTCCCTGCATCACACACGTACGCTCCCTTCCACCTGTATGTCTCATTCTGGCATAGTTAGTGGCACCTCCTAGTCCAAAAGTTACACATAAAGGAGTTTGATAGTGGAACCTTTAGTGAATCACATTTGTCTTATACCCTCCCCGTAAATATCTGGAACAGTAATCAGGAAGCCATCTCCTACATGTGCTTGGTCATTAGTAAAGACAAAGCTCTCTCTTCCAAAATTAGTTTTTTCCACTGGATATAAGCATGCCCCAAAAGCCTATGCGGCCCCTCAGGAGAAGGCTATGGAAAAAGCCAAGTGAATTGCACAAATACCTGCACGCTGGTGGACCTCTTGAGATGAAGCTTGCAACTGAGGGGTTCCATCTCTGGTGGGCTGCGAGCTACTGCTCTGGCTTGAATTGCCTGTGGAATTGCTGCTAGACGAGGACCCCCCTCCACTATCCACCTCTTCAACATTACCTCTCTCATGGTGAGCTGCATGGCAGTCCTTCCGCATTCTGTTTGCAGGAACACATGCATGGTCACCCATTTATTATGCACAAAAATTTGTGCCAGCAATGCTAGGTGCACTCAGAAGTGTAATAGTACTCTCTCATATCACTGCAGGTCTTCTGACATTTTATGAGATGACAAAGATGATGGTGTGGTAAGCTTACTTGGGACAAAATTGTATATGACACAAACCAAATCTTTCCTTGTCTGTGTTAAGTGGCTTTGGAGCCCTGCAAGACCTTAGGACTCTTTATCTAATGTTACATGGGTCTCTAAAGATCAACTTTTGCATGAGGTAACCAATTAGCAAAGAGGAGGAATGGGCTGGAGGGAGCTCAGTGGGAATAAGCTGCGTGGTGGAAAACAAGCATATTAAGCCACTAGATTTAACCTTGGCGTTTTCCCAAAGGTCTTAGCATGCAAGCTGGCTCCCATGGTCCCCTGCCTTTCCTCAGTCACAGTGGCAACAGGGCAGCTGGAGGGAATGAGACAAGAGTGAATTACTGCTATATGAAAAGTGCATGTAGCAAGGAAAGATGGAATGTGTCAGATACTGATCACTCATACTTATGGGAAGTCAGGCAGCTTTGGTGCATAGTGAGTACATTTTTAGATGCATTTGGGACAAGAACAATGACTTGAGGATGATCATCTATACTGCCAAAGCTTTGAAGCATAACCCACCAACACATTTAATCATGTTCTGACATGTCACTCTATTATAGAAAATATACCTTTATTTACAAGGCATAAACAGTAAAATTATCTGGAGTAAAGGAAACATCTGCAGTGCTTGAGTGATTTGATAATGAATCTTGTTGAACATCTAGAAAGCTTTGCTAAATGCCACGAATGAGTTAATGACTTTGCTTTCTTATATATCTGTAAGGCTATTTTTTTTATATAATGAGTTATTTGCAATTCATTTTTACTCATAGATAACAGTTTACGATTATTCTCTCAGTAGAAAACACGGTGGAACCGAGACTGCAGGGTTTCTATCTGCATAGCCAAAATTTAACACCTACCTTAACCATTTGGATCTGAACCACTTTTTAATGTTGTCCAAACTGACAGGTCCCCCCCAAATGTTCCTCAGTTGGCTGTGTGTCCCAAGGTACGAGGTGGTTAAAGGAGAAACGTACATTGGATATCCCAGTGGCTGATCACATGAAGAATTAATTAAGTTCCGCAAGACCTGTTTATTGTTCTGGATGCTTCCTCTCTCCGGGTTACGATTGCGTAAGAAAATCAGTTCCTGCTGCTGCCCAGCCCAAAGCCCTCTGACACACTCCTTGTTGACCTACAGGTAGGTTAAAAACATGTGGATCATGTGAAAACGTTTGCTACTTAAGATGCAGAACGACAGGATTTAGGTAGAATGGCAGTAACTGTGTGCGCAAACACCTCCTGTCTTTGCACCGACAGGTTTTGTGAACTTTTGCAGCTACTCTCTGGTAAAGCCTGGAATGTTATTTCAGATACAAAAATACAGGTCACAACTGAAGTGAGCTCTTTTAGCCTCCGATTCCTACTCTGATAACTACAATCAACTTCTCCTTTTGACCAGATTACTCAGAAGTACCATTAGTTACTACAGCCCTAAATTACTGCAATATTATAGAGATGGTGTATGTACCTTGATAACCTTGAAGCTCAAGTAGCTCTTGTGGAGCATGATAACTTTATATTCATCTGCTCCTTCATCTACCACATGTCTCAGGGTGAGCAGCTCCTCTCTGTTGGAGAGCACAGCGCTGCGCCAGGCTGGGTCCCCTTCATGACAAATCACCACCTTTTCTTCAAAAGACTGGATTGCTTCATACAAAACTGCTGGGTCCTCATACTCATCTGGGCAGGTGAACTGGTCCTGGTCATCCAAGAAGAAGTATTGAAAAGGTCAAGTATATTTGTGAACACACAAAAATTATTAACAATAAAATGCTGTTTTTCAAACAATTGCCAGCTGAACTCCTAAGTGACTTGCCATTTGATACTGCATGTCTTTGGGGAGGTGGAACAATTAACTTAACATTAATATAGAAAGATACTATTTTTGTTTTACTGTAATTCGTTCTGATCTCATGTGTCTGCTGGACAAAGACAATTGGAGAATGCCAGCTTATCCACTTTCTTTTTATAAAGTGGGAAACCCCATGAAACAGAGCTTTTGATAAGCTGCAAGGAGATCAGAATCACCTGGGGCATTCCGTAGTTCTTGTGGAAATACTTATTTTTATTCACAAAAATCCCCCAACAAAAGCACAGACTGGGAATCCATCAGCAGGTATCACAATATTGTGTTACTGCTTTAGCTGTTACGAGGCAACACGGCCAGTGATAACATTCGTAAAATTACTGTGTCAAATTCTCAGATATTAATTCACAGCAGTTCCACTTGAGTTACATTCAGAGCAATTATAAATACCATGCATGATAAAAGCATATGATACTAAATCATAACGTGGCAGAGCAAGAACGTAATCAACTCCAAGCTATACAGGGGTTGACCTGAAGAAATTGGAGTGACTCCAGAGGAGGCATGCCAGATTTTCACAACTGAAAACAGAACAGGGCTAGAAGCAGCCTGACATAATCAAACAAACAGCCGTGACACCCTTCAAACCACTCTCCTCTCAGCTGAGTCTTTTAACATATGGAAGCGGTACATGTCTATTGCCATTCCCGAAAGGACTGATACATTAGCAATGAAATTAGTCTAATCAATGTATTTCTTTTCAATCTAGAAACCATCTTTATAGTATCCATGCAAGTAAAGCATGACATGACCGTCAGTTTTGCAATGAAAAATGCAGGGTCAAGCTCTGCAATAGAACTGGTTTCAAATGGGCAGCGAGGGGCTGCAGAAAAAAAAAGATCAGTGAATGCAAAACAAATGCCAAACTTCCGTTTTGGTTATGGAAGGTTCTCAGAATAAGGCAAGAAGTTGTTTTGTTGTGGGTTCTTTTGACAGTTTCTGAGGTTTCCTGGGGTTCCTTAAGAAAACAGTTACAATAGTAAAAGCTAAAAATAATGTATAAAAGGCCCTACCTGGTGTAGCTTCAGAGACATTCGGATTGCTGGGGCAACAACCTTATGCAGTAAGTCCATGTCTGCAAAGACCCACTCATCTTTTGCTGCTATCCGAAAGTCTCCTTTGAACAGTGCATGGAGCCCATAAAGAAAAGAGTCCAAACTGTAAGAGAAAGGCAGCAGTCACTTCCAGGAGTCATTCCCATCTAACCAAGCCAGACTCCTGCCAGCTCCCAGCCATGTGCTGAGTTGTGGTGGTGCTCCAACGCAGGGCGAGCTCCTGCAGTGGGTATCATGCAAGAGTCACATTCTGTATTTCTAAGCAGAAATCCCAGTGCCTTGGGGTATGTGGTTTTCCTTCTGCTTGCACTGTAAATGACTGGCCATGAAACGAGTGTGGCACCTGGAATGAAGGACAACCTAGAATTCTCCACAGCTGTGCCACAGAGACCAGGACAAAGAGTGCCAGCTGCCCTGCAGTCCCTCTGCAGGCAGCAGAAGCTGCCTCCCTATTTGAAAGTTTATTATTAGACCTTGTTACTCTTAGCAGTTCCTCTTGAAAGGTAAAATTAAAAAAAAAAAAAGACAAAACCAGCTGTAAAAAATATTTTCAGCAAATCTGAGACTTTTGTCACAACACTCAAACCCAGACATGAGCATTAAACCAGATGTGCTAAGAAGACTTCTAGGTTTCAGGAATTGTTCAGGAAACGGGGTGAGAGCATGAATCAAACGACAGGCATCTCATACTGAAACAATGAGCCCTAAAGCAAATATGCTCTGGGTGTCTTTGAGATGTAACCAGTTCTGTCTGACCTTGGGTGACGGTGTGCCTGGACCTGAGATTTAAGCAAGAGGCAAAAGGTGCAAAATCAAGCAGTTGTTAGAAAATGGTTGCACGAGGGCTTTGTGAAGGGAAACAAGCAGCCTCCAGTTCCCATCTGCACCCCAAACCATGAGGTTCCCACGACACCACAGCCGCTGGTAAAATGCTTATATAGCAGGACTGCCGTCCTAATGCTGCTCTGAAGAAGTGATCTCGAAATTGAGGAAAACAGAACCATCTGTTAAGAACAGGCATCTATTGCAAACCCACAGGACATGGTTTCTTCTACCTGCCAAGATTTAACTCACTCTTACAACAGCTGATTTTTTTTAGACCATAAAGACTCTGAGGAGAAGCTGTATTAAGATGTTAATGGTCTTCATTACCGACCAGGCTTTCTCCAGAGATCACATAATCTTTCCACATAATTGAGCTTTCTTAATTATTTTAGGAAAAGAAAAAAAATGTAATTTTTTTCTTCTATTCCCCAAGACCAAGACAAGAGAGACTGGGAGACTGCTTGGCCTATCTTCAGCTCAGACACATTCTAATTTTACCCTTGGTGGGTAGCATGTTTTAGAAATTAAAATGGAAAGATATATATGTTGTTACCAGAAAAACAGCTGGATACTGATCTTCTCCATGAAAGCACTGTGTAATACAAATCAAATAATCATTGGGACCAAGTCAGGAAGGCAGGGCTGCTGTCACTGCTGCGAACATGAAGAGCATGGAGAAGTTCTTGTGAATTCTCAACAGATTTGCATTTATTAGTACTAAGTTATGCATTAAAACATGCCCATGTGAGACAGGCATGTACACTCAGATCTTCAAAACATTCAAGCACTGATTTCAACAGGAGCTGTTTTGTGTTTACAAGGAGTAGGTCTTGATCCCCATTGACTTTCAAACAATCATCTCCACAGTTTACAAAATTATTATATACCCAAATCCTGTTTAATAGCCAGGAAAGCCCTAGAATAAAGCAGTTGCGGGGGGGGGGGGGGGGGGGGGAGGATGAATGGTGGGTTCAGCCAGTGTGGTTAAATACGTAACCTCCTTTGAACAGGTTAGGAATCAGGAAGGGTCCTTTCACTCACCCACCCACTAGACAACATTCAGCATACACAGCTGAATCTTTGCCTGGAAAAAAACACTTCTGTATCTAAATATTCTTCCCAGAATGAAGCTGAAAAAACGTGCCCCAAACACTGCACCTAATACAGTATTTTCGCAAGTAACACCCCCTGTATTTGCTCTGAAAAGTTGGCCGGGATGAAGGGAGGAGCAGGCAGGGAAGACAACTGTTTTTTACATCATTAGAGGCTCTCAGAGCCAAATCTGAACACCAGAGCAAACAAAGAGTTTTCATTCACATCAAAGTGTCTTATAGGCATCAGCACATGCTAAATGGGCTGCTGTGAACAGCAGTATCTGCTGAAAGCAAAGCCAGGAGTAGGACAACTAAGCTGAGCATCAGCAGAGGGAAGCACATACAGCTCTCACTGTGCTTAGTTAGGGAAGACTCATCCATTTCTCATCCTTCTGCATATTAAGTTCTCTAACCAGCATTTTTAAGAACACCTAGGACTGCTATAGGGAGCAAAGCAGCAGTGGCAGTAGTTGTGAGAGGCTAAGAGTCAATTTTTTTATATATCGTATTTTCCACCAGGGAGGTCTGGAGGAGATTGCTGTATTCACACAACCATGGACATCTTTTATTCTCCTGCCAATTGTAATGAGGCTTTTGGGTACATTCTGCCCATAATGTGACACTATCTGAATCCATTACTTCTTTAACACACAGTTCTTAATCCACGAAAGATACAGCTGTTGTTATTCTTACCATTGTTGTGCTCTCTCCTGAATCTCTAATGAAATTATAAGGAAGCTGTAAAGCCAACAGCTTAGATCTCAGGCCTGACTCACGGTTGCTGCTGCTTGCCTCATCTGGTTTTAACATACCTCATAATCTGCTGTAGTTACAGGCTCATTCAAAATACTTAAAAAACTAGCTAAGGTAAATTCACATGCAGAAGAAATTACATTGATCAGGAAGAGATGTAACTATCTCTGGCAACACATCTAAACCCCTGAACTACATAAGAACCCAAAAAGCTGCTGTCACAACTGCAAGCTATTTTAGAACAAGACTAGTAGGTGTGTGGGAACCATCGGCCCCTTGAATGTGCAGAAAGGAGGGGATTAAGTAGCACCACAAATACCACAGGGAGGCCAACAGAGCCAAAGCAAATACTCCCTCCTACTGCACTCCTTACGTTGCCCCAACAGCTGAAACTAAAACCGATTGACGCAAGCCTGAAAACTGAACGGATGAAGACTAATGAGCTGGTGAATAAATCTGTCTGTATTTTGCACACCAGAACCCATCCTCTGTCTGCAGTTTATAGTCCTTTCCCAATGATAACTGTAGATTTATATAAGGAATAAAGAAACATGCATGCCTGTGAGCATGACCTGAATGTCACAGCTCACCTGTATGAAGTATTTTCAGTGGTAGCTCTTCTAAATTGCGTATTTTAAGTGACTGTGGTTGTGAGCTAAGAGTCAAACTTTTCTCCCCTGCTACTGCTCTGCTCCGCTCTGGCAGACGTAGAGCTGCACCTTCTGCAGCATTGCAGCACTATGTCCTGCCCCCTCAGATCCTGGGCAGTGCAACGTGGTGCTCAGAGGCAATGGGCAAGTGAAGCCAGCTGCTTCCCTGGGTGTCAGCATGAGCAGCGGTTTATTTACTAGTAGGTCTAGTGGCTGAGTAGAATTGTTCAGTAATTTTTTACACATACACACTTAAACATATCCCTCGTATGGGAATGAATGAATGGGAATGTCATGCCGTTCTTCAAATTGCCTTTTGTGCAGGATGCTTCCTAATGACAGTTTAAAAGAGCAAGTGATTTGCATAGCAATGTTCTGCCTTCTTAATGAATGCATTTATTATGTAATCTAGTGTTAATGTTGGGTTTCTACTACATTTACATGAACAGGTACACTGAATAATTATTTACATACATTATATAAGAGCATTTAAAATCTTGGTTTACACAGTGACATTTACTGATTAATAGATTAGACAAAATCATGTGTAAATGAGTGCAAATTGGTAGTTTACATACACAGTGTAAACCTGAATCTCAATTCTGTAGTGCACAGCTCAGGGTAGCATTACCTTTGCATTACTGTTTCTGCGCAGCAGTTGGACGACTGTCACTCCTCAAGACACAGTAAGGGCTAAACTTGGTCCAGAGAAAGTTTCCTACTACCTGCACAGTTACACCTGAGGACAAAACATGGACCACAGAGCACAGATTCTGGGCTCGTTTGTTCATGTTGGACATACATGGAACACTTCATAGAATAAGCATGAAGAGAAGACTACAATGCCTATCTAGCCATTGCATCTCATTGTGAAACCTCTAGCGATGTTGTACACAAAATGCTTCACAGACAGAATTAATAGAAAGTCCTGAGATGAAGTTCAGGGTCATTTCTCAGTGCCTATCAGAGTAATCTAAATAATGTAAGTTTTTTTTGATCCAGCATTTGAGTGCAACAAAGCATGTGTTAGGAGCCCTGATCTCTTGCATAGTGAGCCAGCTCCTACCAGCTGTACATACAGTACATCCCCCTCATGCACACAGCTGGCTGTGGGATTGCTGGTTCTGACACCATCTCTGCAGAAAACTTAAACCCTCTTCAGAACCAGTAGGGTCCAAAAGGTCTCCAAAATATCATGATATCTCTTCGAGGAAAAAGACTGTGAAGCATCACCTCGACTCCTCCAGCTACTGAAGACCTTAAGTACTTCTCCCCCATCCGACTGAACCTGCAACAGCCTCATAGCGAGGACAAGCAATAATCATAGAAACATCATAGAATGGTTTGGGTTGGAAGGGACCTTAAAGATCCTCTAGTTCCAACCCCCCCTGCATGGGTAGGGACACCTCCCATTAGATCAGGTTGCTCAGAGCCCCATCCAACCTGGCCTGGAACACTTCTACAGATGAGGCATCCACAACTTCCCTGGGCAACCTGTTCCAGTGTCTCACCACCCTCACACTAAAGAATTTCTTCCTAATGTCTAATCTAAATCTACCCTCTTCCAGTTTAACACTGTAATGCTCTAAATCACCATCCCTAAGGGTTGCTATATCTCCATCAAATACAGAGAGAAGGGAAGGAAACCTGCCTTCAGTGCCTGAAGTTAATCTTGGGAAACATCTCCTGGCCTCAGCAGCATTGCATGTGTTGGATGAAGTCTCCTTCCCCCTGGCACACCATATGATTGTATTCCTATCAGAGTCTTGCTGACTTACTGCTTCTTTGTGTCTAAATGAGTCAAAAAGATCTGTGTGAAGCAGTAAACACAGAATAGTAAGCACTGCCCTCTGTGCTGAAGTGAATGAATTTGGGGGATTGTTGTTTACAAAGGCCTTGATGTCAGAGGGTAGCATACCCACCTTGCTCCTTAGTTAATAATTTCTTCTAATTTCTTTTTGTCAATTAAAATAAATATATGTATTTTTTTAAAGACAAGTATAAATGTATTTCACCAAGCTAAGTTCATGTTTTGTAGCTGTAGCAATTTATAACTTGAATTGTGCTACTCAGATTCCTTCCCCCCGACCCCAAAAAAAAATAAATCTTTCTGACAGTTGAAATGTATTAAAGGTAATTTAACGAGGTGGGTGACACAGTTTTTCACAGTGGAACTTTTCTAGGGAAAGCTTTTGTGAAGGAGCACTGAAAAAGATACAGACAGAAGCTTCCACTTAATCCTTTTTATGTCACAAAATAAATTTTAAAATACAATTATTCAATACTTCCCTGGAGCACTTTTTTAATAAAAAGAAAATCAGGAATTAAAGATAAAGAATTATACAGAACAGATTCAGAAAAACAGGGGTAGAACTGTGCAGTGCACATGAATACCACATTTTTTCCTCTTCTACAGACCTTTTCTCCCCAAGAAAATGATTTTTGAGTATGGAGCATCCCCTCACCAAAATAACCTAATTTAGTTCATTGGCAATTTTCCAACTTTTAGAAAGACATGGTATAGCTGACTCCTGCAATTATTATCAAAATCTTTACAGAAGACTTTGCAAATAATTATTCTCAACATTCATACTTTCCATTTTAAGCTTTGGAAAGTCGCTGATAATATTATCTCTTTCCATTAACTACTGACCACACAAGCCAATAAAAATAGGTGACATTGTTATTGTATCTGTGCTAGTGCCAAAAAACTGTAATGAAGATTTTAAGATCCTGTGGAAAGTACATGTAATGTGATGACAGTTTTAGGAAGCAGTTGTGATATTTTTAGATGCATTCCTAATATCACTGTGCCATATCTATTGCAGCCTCTGATCAAATTCACTTTAATCTTGACTCAAAAAAAAAAATAAAAATCACAAATGCACATCAACTTTTCTCTTATGTCCCCAAACACGAACATTTAGATCATCAAAAAAATAGGGCAATTATCAGAAGTCATAAGAAATACTGATGACTTACAAAACGTTGCACTAATTTGAGTGCCTAGAAATGAAGGGAGAGGAAACTCAACCCAGAAGAAAACAGGAAGGGAATGTGCAAAGTGTAGCAGAAAAGAGGTGATGAAAAAAGGCCACTTTAGAAAGAAGCAGCAGCCATGAACATTTTGTGTGACTGACTGAAAGTGGGAGGCATAAAAACAGATGTTTCAAACAAGAGATAACAAAGCTAGAATGAATATTTAAAGGACTGTTTTATCTTACAACACAAAATGCATTCAAAATACCACATTTTGTCTTTGTTTGCTTGTTAGCAAGACAAATCCTCTCTAAGGAGCATGTTGGTATAGGGCTAGCTAGCTTTATTCACAGTTTTGTGCCAATACAGCAAGGTCACTTAGAGACTGTATTTACTTATCTTCTGTACTGTTACTAAACTCTTGTGAGCACAGGGAGTTCAAATACATCTAATAAAAACCTAAAAGTAGGAGAGAAGTTAGACTTTTATATGGCAAAGATTCTTCATTAATAAAATGCCTTACCTATAAAATTAATTGCTCAGGCTGAACACTTAGAACAGCATAAATGGGACTTGATAAAACCCAAACAACTCCAAACTCCTAGTAAAAATGGAAGAATCCCTAAGAAAAATGCAAGGTGAAGAGCATATCCAGGGAAAAAAAACTCCAACCATATTTTAATTAGCCAGACTTTCTAGGAAGAATTGAATGAATGAATAAGGTAGATGAAGAACAGATAAAGCTGCTACCTCAAGAGATGCAAGGTTCTCCCTTCCTTGATCACCAGAATGAAGTGCCACAAGGAACATGGGATTCAGCTCTGAGCAATAGAGGACTCTTATGGATTTATTATTATATAGCTAACTACCTGTCAGATGGCTTAGCAGTTTCTTCCCCTTCTGGAGGAAGCCAGCATTCCAGCAGCCAGACCAGGTGTGAGTGAACACAAGCAATAACCATCAGTATCTATTTTTCAATGCAAAGGTCTGCTCTACCCTATGAAATAAAGGCTGATATTAGTTATTAAGCAAACTAACAAAGTAAAAGATGTCCAGGGAACGGCAGAAAACAGATTATTTTAGGGAGGAAAGAGATTTCGCCTTCATCTAATCTGCTGAGATTCCACATTAAGTGAAAAAAGACAAACAGGTCTTTGCTTTAAAATGAGGAAAAAGGGTTCCTTAAAATTACCTGATGGCCATATTGTGAGCTGCAGTTCCCAAAGCTCTTCGACCCAGTATACACAAGGCAAAGGAAAGTGTCACTAGAGGAGAATCCTCATCGCTGTCCAGGTGCTACAAGGTTTTAAGAATAGCATGTCATTCCAAATGCAAATCCCATCTTTAAAAGCACTACAACACTACAAGTTGTAACATTCATAACATTTGCTTGTAGCTGGACCTGCACACAAAAGCATTCTTTGCAATTAAACAGAACAAGAAGGAAGATCATTGCCATCAGAGGCTTTCTGCAAAGCACAAGCTTGTTTTGCCCACTAGGTAGAAACAGAACATTGCAATCTCAGGTGGTTAGATCCCAAGGGTGGAGGGGCTGTAGCAGCAGTGGTGGTTTTTTTTGGGTTTTGTTTTTCCAGATCTGACATTCTAAAGTAGAGCAGATTCCTTACTGCTGAGAGACACTGCAATAGAGGCAGCCAAACCCCTTTCCATGGGACACAGTGCATATGAAACTCCCCCACAGATTCCAGAATAACAATCTATTTGGAAAAGTTTTGGGGAACACACTTTTAGTGAATAACAAGATATATTTAAATTGTATACCATTGATGACATCAACCTCACATTTTAACAAGCAGTCAAAACATTTCATTGACATTTATATTAGCTCAGGAGAGTTTCTTTACTGATGTTTTTCAAAAATAAAACCTTGCTATCAAGCAGGAGGAAAAACTGAAACAACCCCATATGAATGTGGATTTTTAGGAGGGTACAGACTTTTATTTCTGTCTATATAATAGGTGGTTTCTTACAGCTTGCTTTGACTCTGATACTGAAGCCAATTATAATGGCAAATGTAGCTCCTCCTATAAAATACACTAATTTTCAGGGCTATGTGTTCAGTGAAGCTTTTTTACATCTCACCTCCTACATGAACTTTACTTTTATATAGTTATTGAATTACAAAAACTGAGGTAAAATAAAACAGTGTAAAAAATAGATAAATGTGTGTGTGGCACTTGTTTGCCCTTTTAAGTCTAATTCTGAGAATTCAAGTCTATTGGGCATCCGTAAATCTATTATTCTATTGGAAAGTCTCAGCCACCTAATGAGTGAAAAAGCATCATTTAACAGTGGCTTTCCCTCCACCGTTGCAATTCTTTGGGTATCAGAACTTAGGAGCTGAAACATGGAGGGGGGAAAGAAAAGAGATTAAATATTCCCTGTAGGAGGACATGGTGAGGAAGGCTCAGAGGACAATCCAATGAAAACAGAACTGGTGGAATGGTATTCATGGTAAGAGACATGAGAAGGAACTGAAGTGGAGAAGAAACATTAAGATTCAGCAATGTTACACCAGCTAAGGTCAGTGGTAGCAAATGGGACGTGCACTCAGTGGTCCTGAATGAAAAATGCACTAATAGCATGGTGGCCAGGAAAGAGACACTTCTCATTTTTTGCCATTATCAGCAATAATCAGACTATTAAATCAAGGGAATATGCTTGTTTGAAACTGTATTCTCCCTCTGGGCTATTTTGAGTATTCCATGGAAATATAGTAGTGCATTTCTGACAACTGATTGCTGACCATCAGCAATCTTAGTGGCTCAAAGCATGTGAATGTGTAGCTGTAAACCTGCCCTTGACCTTCCAGAACTGCGAGGTAATTTCACTTTTTTTTTTGGCATGTTTCACATTTGAATTATGAGCTCTCAGAGCTGACTTGTACTAGCAGTGAGTTTGTTACGCACTTCCCTACCATTTCAAGACCCTATCCAAACATAGGTAAATGTTTGGAAAGGGTACACAAACATCACCAACGTTTGACAAATGTACCCAAACACTGGCAACACTGAAGGAATGATCACATTCCCTGAACAGAGCCCGCTCCAGCATTACTTCTGTGAACACTTATTATAACCGTGCTTCCTAGAGATGATGAAACTAATAGTGTTGGAAGTGTGCACAATAAGGAATTGGTTCTGTATTCAAAGACTATGCCCTGCAATTCGTTCTAGTTAGAGATGTCCCTGCTTAATGTAGGGGGGTTGGACTAGATGACCTTTATAGGTCCCTTCCAACCCAAGGCATTCTATGATTCTATGATAAAAGAGTAACGATGCATCATTAAACTCCTGTCCCAGGAATTAAAACTGCTACTACTATGAAAACCCCACAAGCTTACCTCCACCCTTTTTCTAGCACAGAACTGAATCCAGTCCAGATAAACACTGCAGAAACTAGCTCTTGTTATTCCTTGGAGACATGGAACATAATCTTCATCTATGTTAATGTTAAACATTGCAAGGTCACGTTCAATATAATGCCACTTTGCGTAAGGCTGCAGTATCTTTTGGATGGACTCATCTTTTATCCAGTCAAGGACTTTGGGAGAACTTGCTGTAAAGTATATTATACTCTGTTGACAAAACAAAAAAATGTTAGTCACTCTCTCTGATTAAAGCAGATACATTTAAACAGAAGAAAATAAATCAAATAGTACCACACTAACTACCCATAATGGTGCATATTTCTCCTGTTCCTTACTGCTTGGCATCATTGCCTCGCAAAACTGTTCAAGTTAGAAAGAAAATAATCATTGATATCTAAATAGCAGACAACAGAAAAAGATGTCATATTTTTCATACCCTTCTGCCTTACAGGAAAATTAATACAAACAATAGACAATTCTAAGGATACAGAGTTCCAGCTTTCAAACATGTTAATTACTGCATATTAGTGGGGTTCTAGAATCCACCAACAATACTACCATCAAGGTGGTATTGATAAATGTTCCTGCATATTTTGAAAACTCAGTAATAAATGGTCACATGCTCAGAACAGGACTCTAATTCCTCCGTGGACTTCCTGTTTTCTGGGGGACAAAGCTTTCATAATTCTTCAATTAAACAGTTCCACCACGATGCAACCACAAAGCTGAGATTTGACAGATGTGTACAAGACAAGCCTGAAAACCCATTTCAACTGCTGTTTTCTTTCTGCATTTAGTAGCATTACTGTCATTTGTTGATGGAGGCCAGTAAAGAATAATGGATTTTTTTCTTCTATGTTGGGGTTAAGAAGCTGAGAACTGATGTAACTGAGTGTGCTTTAAAAGCACTGAAGGAGAAGCAGCATTCAGCAGGAGCTTTTACCAAATGCAGAAATATCAGAAAGCAGCAAGACTCATATCTCATACCTGAGTATGAGTTTCTAAATTTAAGTTCTTCTAACCACTGTGACTGGAGCCATTAAAACAACAAATAAAATAAAACAAAACAATAATTAAAAAAATAATCAGTCTGAATTAAATTTTAAGCATATTTTCAAAAGCATATGTAACTTCAGGAGACGTTCTGGTGCTGCAAAGGAAAGTGGCATCAGCTGGAAAGTTCCGTTATAATTTTTTATTATTGTAATTTTTATTTTAATAGGACATATTCATTTAGAATTGGATTCCAAAGCAAATGAGGGGCAAGTGAACATGACTGAAGATTATGTAGTTCTACTTTACCCATGCAATGGAAATATTATTAAGTAAATACATGTATAAAATGAAAATATGCTGGATTAAAAAAGGCAGAGCACTACCAGCCCTTTTAAAAATCTCAGATGCCCTCCACTGTTTATCTTTCAAACGGAACAAAAACATACAAGCAAGAGAACAATTAAGTTTCAGAGGAAAAAGACATGTGAGACAGATACAGACTGAGGATGGACCCTTAATTTCTTGGCATGTGGACTACAATAAACTCTCTAAAAAAGGCTCATGCAGAAACAATGGGAGCTGAAAACAGTACTGAGCAAATGAGACTTCTTGAATAGTAAAAGACGTTTAAGTAACAATATATTGAGAAGAGACAGAGAAGGCACAAGGGAAAAATATCACAGTAGTTGGGCAGGAAATTATTTCAAAATATATGCATAAAGGCTACAGGAGCTGACCCACTGTATTTGTGGAGAATAAAAACCTTTTTATAAGAAGAAATACAGGCCTTTCTAGACTGTTAATGAAACTGCAAATGAAATAAATACATTAGGAATACGATGCTCAGTGCAACTAATTGTTTAAAAGACCAACATGGTAATTCTTCTTGAAGGACAGGAGAACTGAAAGAAAGCATACATTTTCTTCATTGATCTTCAAAATGGAGTTTGCTTTTTGATTATTCTCACCTGTATTTACAAAGAAGCAGATTCAGCTGGGAAACAAATCAGACTCGCAATCAGACACAGAAATAGCAAAAACTTCTGCCACCTGATTAAATTCTGCTCTTAGTAGCTCTTCCTAGATATGTTTTGTGCACAATTAGATCCCTCAGCTATATGGCAATTCAGAAATAACATGGTAAATGTTTACAATATTGTAAACTACAAAGAATAAACTTGCAGCACTCCAAATGCTCAGTGCAATAGAAGTGGAGTTGCTGCTAAAGCTCCAGCCTAAGTGTTTTCTGAATTTGTGATTTGACCTCAATACTGCATTAACAGGAGTTAATAACTTTCCTATGCTGTTAAAAATAAAGTGTCAGGGCTTTAAAATGTTCCCAGTGAAATTGTGCAGGGTCTTTACAGTTAAAGATTCCCCCATAAGAAAGAGCTGGGGAAGGAACAAATTCTCACCTCTGTTTCTGATATTGTTTATCTGGAGGTAAATACTAAATAAACAGGACAATAGATGATCTGACACACAATACAATCTGCTCACCTTCTGAGGCTGGACTCCTTTTTACCAAATCTTATCAAAGCTCCTGTTTATGGAAGAAACTAACAACTTGAGAAATAGAAGAAAATCTTCATATAACTTTCTTTTGGAAAATGTCACTCTAAAGGGATCTCCTGAGGGGATGAGCCCAGCCCAGGCTATTATCAAAGCTGCCAGCAGGTTATTATTGTTTTCTGTTCATCCCTCCCTAAGAAGGGAAGTAGATTAAGGGATTGACACCTTTCTAAGACTGAAGGTCTGTAAATGCAGTGTTATAGTACTGGATCAAGTAAATTCAACCAAGAGAGATTCAATTCACACCTTCAAAGCCACAGGTGGTGAACATACCAAAATCTGCATACAGCAGAGATAGAGCCACAGCTTACCTCAGCAGCGACCACATCATGTAACCCACCTCCCTTTTACTCAAACCCAAATCAATTAACCACACCTATATCACATGGGACAAAAATTTGTCTAAGCAATCTTAACATTTGTCAGCTTCTTAGGTATGTCCAGAACCAGAAGCCCTAAAGTAACTTCAGTGAAGTTTTACTTCCCATGTTATGAATCTCACATTTTCCATACGTCCTTTACACATTAGTTGACCTGAAGGCCCTGAAAAAGTTCCAGTTTACAAAGCTCAATTCTTCACTGCTTTAAACTAATGAGCTGCTGATTTGATTGCAGCTTAGACTGAGATTTTTTTCAGTCTTGTTTGCCATCGAGCTGAATCATAAATCAGCTTGCATCACTTCACATTCAGATTTATTCAGGCTACCTTTTAAAGTAAAGCAAAGTAATCGTAGCAACATATTCATTTCAGTTTAAAAAAGGTTTTTTTTAGTTTAGATACAGTGGTTAAAAACAATTTAATTTATAGCCACTCTAAAATGGAAAAATCATGCTCACATGCAGTTTCGCTTTTAATTAGTTAATTAAACAAAGATTAAACTTTGTTACAAAGTTTAACAAACAAAATTTAAACAAAAGGTTGGTTACCATGCCCTACTGCCTGTAAAACTATTTATGAAATCCCAGTCTGCATTTTAGAATGTAATGGACTACATGATCAAAGCAGCTTTGTGAGGCAATGATCTTGTTTTTACTGCATTGGCTCACTTGCATAAGCAGATGATTAATTTATTTACAATAAGCCTCTCTCTAAGGTTGATAGGATCTTTAAAATTCAGATGTAAGTAGGAAGGGGATGTCAGGGATGGTTGGGAGCTTTAGTGACTGGCTTCATTGCAGTACAAGGTGGCGTAGCAGGCACCATTTGGCTCATTTTTTCAGTGGAAGACAACAAAGTTCAATGATTTCTTCATTTGCTGGACTGGAAACAGTTTGGCAGACAAAGATGTTGTCTTGCTAGACCATAAGGTTCCATTATTTTGACAAATTAGTATCTGTGTGATCATTGTGATCTTAATAACACTGCAAATATAGAAGTGATGTAAATGAGTTGCCATTTAACCAACAGAATAAACCAACTTCAAATGTGTTGTGTAAAACACAAACCAGCAGGTAAGAAGGGGGATTGCACTACTAAAAAAGTACATTTGAGAAACAGCTCTTCAGATTTTTCCCAATAAGTTTATGCTTGTTTTTTGTGGGGTTTTTTTGGTTTGTTTTTGATTAGTTTTGATTTGTTTTCTTTTTGTTTTGTTTTATTATTTTTCCAGAAAAAACAGCGGAAAGGCCAAGTCAAGAAGAAATAACAAACTGCATGAAGTTTTGCTTTGTAAGAACGCTTTCTCTGGCTTTATCGCTAGAGGATGTTAACTCACTTTCTTGGTTTCTGCTTAAGCATGCCTGCAATGTTCTGTACTAACTGTTCAGTATAAGTGGTGAAAATTAAATATAGCAAAGGGAGATACTAGTTAGTTATCGCTATCTAATACCAAGTCAGTCTGGCTGACAATAGTGCAAATGTGTACATATAAAGCCAAAAAACATTCCAATAGACAGCCAGCATTCGTTCATTTTGACAAACCTGCCTACAAATACAGACCATCAAAGAGTTTACCTTTATGTAGTATCTGATAAGTATCCTCCGCAGATCAAACACTTGCAGCATTGTTGCAGCGTTGTTATCAATGATGCTATATCCTTCCAGGATGTACTGGGTTCGTGTTATTTCCCACGTCAGCCATCGGAGGTTAAAGGCTGCATTACATGATAACAAGTGAGGCAAGTGCCCGGGCTTACAACAGCAGCAGCCTTCATTGTCTTCATCTCCTTCTGTTATAGCTTCCACTTCTCTCTGCTGGCAGTATGTCCCTTGGCAGTGAGAAAAAGAGAGGATGCTGCCAGTTATTGGGGGAGGAGGAAACAAAGGACTTCTTCCAAGCTGTAAAAGTATGACTGAAGGCTCTACGGGCTTCTAATCTAACAGAAAGAGCTGCAACAACAAATTGGATGTGCCAATTGATCCAAGCGCAGTAGCAAATAAGGAGCGGTATGTTATTTATTTACTATCACCTATAAAACCAAAAAAAGGCCTGTTCTAGGCATTCAGTTCTGAGCTGAGCTAAACTACAGGCCACAGCTTCTGCCCTAATAAAATCTCACCAGGAAGCAACACTGAAGTCTCACTCCATCAGGCACATTAAGTAAATTGATCCAAGTCTCACTCTGCTTTTTCAAATAACATACAGGATGCAAAGAAAGATTTTACAGTGTGTCAGAGCACTTATAAAATCTGAGTTTTAGCAAACTATCTCGGAAAGTAGGTTCCAAAACCAACATCCAATGGGTTGTTCTCTCTCCGGTTGTTCTCTAGTACTTCACATCAAACATCTCTAATGAATAGCACTTGTGGCAGTATATAATGAGGACAGAACAGCTTTCTAATTAGCCGATTACACAGGCTTTAGATCAAAATAGAGTAAATATTTCTGAAAAAGAAATGTTAATTCCAGAAGAAGGCATGAGGCAGATGCAGAAACAAGAATGTATCTGCTGTGCAGATTCTGCATTTCTGGCCTGTGCTGTGCACACTAGATGGTCAATATGAGCCCTTCAGGATTTGAAATCTATGAAAATGTGGTTTTATACCATGTGGGATTTTATACCAATCAAAACTGAGGTGGACACTTCTGTGGTCTCTCCCCTGTTCTTAAAATATATGAGTTACATGTATTTGATCTTCTTAAAATCTACTCTCTTTGGGCTGTTGCTGAACTTACTCTCCACTGAATTTGTACATGAATCACCTTTCAAGGCCATCTCCTATAATGGAAGTTACACATACGTCTTACATGGGCCTTCTGCCAGTGGTTGGGTATCACCCCACGATGGAGCTGGCTCCATCAGCTTCCAAATGGTTTTAACAGGAGAGGAAGGTGCGAGACACTGAGTTGCAGTTCGACAACTATGGACCCCCCCCCCCACCAGGACCAACAGACCCAGTCCTTTGTGTCACTGTAAATGGGAAGAGAATTAGACTATGTTCATCATCTGAACGTTGGACCAGGAAAGAAGACAGTGTCAGCTCCAATCCCCTGCAGTCTGCCAGCACCCTGAAAGAGAGCCTGGAGCAAGGCAGCATCTCAAAAGCCTTTCGGTGGAGTGTCGTGATCTTGAATTCGTATCAACTGAAGTAGCACCCAGAATATTCCTCTCTCCTCAACATGAAAAGCCTTTCAAATAACAAAATATGTTAAAACACTTCTCTTTTTTGCCTGTACACCTTCTAAGATATATTCAGCAGGCAAAAACACAAGAAAAAAGAAGAACAGAAAGTTTGGAAGGAAATGTGTGAGAAAAATCAGGATTGTAGCCCTAAGAGATGGGGTGGAGGGGAAAGATCCAGGATATTTCAGTGCTCTCCATTTACTTTTCTATAAATGAAAACTTGCACTGGGTACTGTTGTTCACACTCTGATAGGTGTTCTGCCTTGGAACTCAGGGATATACAATGACAAATTATTAAATGTCTTCAAACAATGCAAATATAAACAACTTTCCTTTCAAGACTGCCACAAAGTACAAAACATGACCTATCAAGCTGACATTTCCAGTTGGACCAGACATGAACTGGACTGCTTCTGCTTCATATTTCACAGATTTCTACATGAATTAACACTTACTGCTCAACAGCAAAAAAACAGCAACTGCTCTGGGTCAGTGGATGCTTTTCTGAAGTCAAGTCAAAAGACATTGTACTCAAAGTGAAGTAGGGAAAGGCATATTCCTTTATACATAGCTCAAAAAGAGTAAAACGACTACTCCACACTGGTGCTGTTACTATTGCTGGTATGTTTATTTTTGAAAGTTAAAAGGTCTCTCAGGATTAAACTGATTTCAGAAGAGATACTACTTCATCCCAGGTGCTAAACTGAGTATTGCCAAATATTTATAAGTGATGAAAAACACAAGCCTAATAAAACATCTGCCAGTGATCCCCTTACAACCAAGGGAACTAAAGATCGCTTTTGTAAGTCTTTGTAACTCTATTATTAATTTTTTTTTTTCTTCTTTTGGTATGGAAATATCACATTTCATTCCTATAGAATGCTGGCTGTGTTTCTATGTGCTCTCTGTATTATCTCTATTAATAAATACCAAATATTATTACTGGAGATTCTGTAATTACTAGCTTTCTAAGCCCTATATTTTGTAAAATACAGGGCCTAAAGAGGCTGGCAAGGCAAATAATAGGCAAATTCAAGAGATCCTCAGTGTGTGAGGGAAGCTGTCATCAGATGCATAACAAACAGAAGAAGATGCCAGAACAATTATTTGCATTTTCAGCTAATTCAACAGGTAATAATGTCTCCAATCTTTGCTAGGTAATTTTAACCAACTGAAGTTAAAATTATACTACAGTGGATGCAATCACCACTGAACCTGGGGAGTGAAAAATATTCTAACTGGCGTCCTGCTACTACAAAACCTCTGGGAAAAAAACAAAGGAGCTCGTGTGGTCGTTTTGCAGATTTATTCCAACAAATGAAATCAGGGCTTTGCTCTTCAACATCTGGCAAACATGCAAGCACTTAACAAAAGCTGGGTGATGGACTTGGGTACTATCACCTTGGGGATTTGATGTCTTGACTGCTTGCGGAGCGTCTGGGGTATCCCTGTTAAATTTAAAGGTGTAATCTGAGGTATGGCCAGAGCTCTGACAAAACAAAACACCAAATCCCTATTCTTACCATCATCTCATGATTAGTATTTCCAAATGACATCGAGTAAAAGGACTCAAGACTGCGCAGACAAAATGCAGGCTTGATGCTCAAGCACATGGTGGTTCCCCTCCAGTTCTTTCAATCAGTTCTAGACAGACTGCCAGTAATTTTCTCTCATCTTTAATTGAGCCTTACTTTAGTCCGTAATGCACTGGCTGGACTTCAATGCCACGGATTTGCATGTTACTGAGAAAATTCATTTGACCAGTGTCTACATCAGTCCCTTTTGGTTCATTACTCTAGATGCTGGTACTGCAAAGACTAGGAGCATATGCTCAGCTTCACACATTGAGCCAAAAGGGACAAGTCACAGTAAATGAAGTTAAGCATTTGTGTGCATCTTTTACAGAAGAGTGACCCTAAACTTCTGTGTATATAAGCTGATGATTAAAGTGTCAATTTTCATATTGCTTCTCAAAAAATTATCAAGTTCAAGCAACTCTTGAGAGATTTATTCATAAAACCAAAGAACAGGGAGCAGAACATGGACTTGAGTTCTCCAATATAATTAAGTGTAGTACCATTAAATATTAAAATATGGGAAAATGTTTTCACTGGTAATTAATTTTAAAATCTGAGGGAAAACTTCTTTATTTTTTTACATTTATTCTGCAGTATAAAGAAAATAAGCTCTCCCACTTCACTCAAGCTTAGTCATTCCCTGTGACCCTTGCTAGTACAGATAAGACTGGTTAATTTGTAAGATATCTAACACTGGATGGTTGCCAAAAATCCATCAATACAAAAACATGTGCCCGCTGAACAAAGCAAGGTCAATCTATGTGAGCTCAGGAGAAAACCAGGGTGAGAACTTGGAGCTCCTTCTATTTTCCTGATGCATCAGGATTTGAGGACTGACCTGTGCTCTGCCAAAGTGGAAAGGAGATAATTGAAACTGAAGGCTGTAATCTCACTTCAAGAGGATAAATGAGATACACCTAAGTAAATAACCATCCAGCCTTCTAAAATTTAAGGTTGAAATCAAAGCCTGCTTTTGAATTTAATTTTGAAAACTCAGTGAGTGAAAACAAAAGCACTTTTTCAGTTCTGAGGGGCCAGAAATAAAATCCCGTAATACAACCACATGCTTCTAGAAGCAGCTTTAATTTCCATAAAGCACTTCGGTGCTTCATGTCCAGAATGAGGACTAATTATTGTGGCTGAAGGTAGCAATTACTCGAGTGTTAAGGATTGCTGACATACAACAAGCAACTAGAGTGCAAATCTACACAGAAAGGGCTCATAGGGCTCATGCACTAACCCCACCCCCCAGACATTAAGATGATCATAAATCACTCTTCTGCACTAGGCACTTCAAGCTTTAAACTCTCTGACTGCAAGAACCAGTTTTGGACTTGGGGATTTAACTAGGTGTTAAGCCTGAGAGATGGAGCTAGATATGCAGATGGGAAACATGAAGATGGACAGAAGCTCAAGGTAACCCCCTTTTGTAGGCCATGCAGAGGTCTCTTCACTGACAACTCCACAAAAATACCATCTGCTTGGCAAAATAATGCACATGAATATTTCACAAATTAATTTATTACAGTAGAAAGATCTGACTCTGCTCCACTGAGCTCTGCTGGAAATCTGAGCATTCCCAAATTCTGACGGATAAAGCTCCTTCTAACTTGACACATTTCTTTACTGCTCAGGATAGCAGCTTAATAAGCAGCAAGTTATCACCCAGAAGAACAAACAGAACAATTACAGCCACTGAAAGGCCATCCTCTCCTGAAACAAGCATCAGATATAGCTCTCGAAACACAGAAAAGCAAATCCTTCTAGGAGTGAACTGAGCTACCAAATGGAAACTCATGAACCTCAGAATTAGACATTCTGGAAACCAGCAACTGTTTTGGCTCCTTCTTGCCCTTCTCCTTGTGCAAGTGGGATTAAGAACAGTAATTTATAGGCTCTGATAATCTCAGGTTGCTTCAAAGAAAAACCTCAGGACTTAAAAACGCTATCAGTTGCTCAAACATCAAAGCTGTCAGTTATAAAACTGTGGTTTGGTTTTCAGCTGCTTCAGGTGCTTGTATGCCTGAAAAACAGTCTGGTTTTCAAACCAGATCACTTGCTCTAATAACAGGCAACCCCTCTCCTCAGAAACCTTTCCTTTTCTTGGTCCACAGAGACACACTATGGAAGCCCAGTTGGAAGAAAGCATTCCCTAAGGATGCTGGTCATTAAACTTGCAGCTACCAAATACCACAAAAACTTCATGTCACCTCTTCTGGAGTGCAATGCAAGATGCAACATTTTGTTTCTGGCAAAGGCATTTTCACGATAAAAAGGTTGCAGTGCATCATTTTCCTTCTTTCCAGAAGTCACCTCCAGTGCCCCATATATTATTTTATATATATGTAATTGTGGAAGGGAAGAAAGGGAAAAAAGACATCAAATATTTATTCTAGTCTGTGTTACAGAAACTATTGTAAGCCTATTTGAAATTCATATACAGCTTTCACAGTGGGAGCATTACTGTACTCCTAGAAAGGCCTGTACATCACAGATTTCCTGAATTCAACATAAAGTGTTCTCTTCCCTATTTCATGCCATTCTTTCCAACTAAGTCACCAAGATTAACAAAATCCCTTTGCATCCTTTCTGTTCATGCCTCTAATATTTCTGAGCATCTGAGCAAATCCCAGCATTTGTTCTTTCCCACAAACAATGGACTTTTTGTTTTTAACCTTTCCTCCACAGAGATGTGTTTAAAATGGCTGCTCTTCTCTGAACTCCTCGTAATTTATCAATACCCTTTAGATGGTCTGGTGCATACACTGAACATACCTCAAGTGTGGTCTCAGGGTGGACGTAAAGGCGGACTCTTTTGTTCCCCAACAGCATGAAGTGATTTGTAAAAGCAAAAAGTGAAAGTTGTAACCACTCTTTAAGTAACAAATTATTGTTGCTAGTGCTACAGAGCCTTCAGACACAAAAAAATCAAACACCAATCAATATTCCTTACACTGGTAATGTACTTGCTGCTGTAATAAAACTATCCAGCATACCCATACACTGCAGAAATTAGTAACTATCCCTATTTCTTATATACCATTACTGTGCCTAATGTGTATACCTTAACCTGCCTGCATTCCTACACCATTCTGTGTGGGAAATAAGCTAGCCAATATAGAGAAAGCCCCACGGGTGATGCCATCCTGCTGGCACAGCTGCCTTCCACTATGTACAATTACATCAGTGTCAGCTCTGTGCTTCTTTCCTTGATTCATCTAATGAAGTTCCAAGTGAAGCATGAATATTGCACATGCAACATTCAGTAACAAAAATCACAGCCAAGATTCTGGAGTTAGTTATATGATTGAAGAATACTGGGCATGAGTTAGACAACGGCTCCTCAAGATTTCAGCATCACCATCCATTAGTAATTTCTGCACGTGTACCACCTAAGTGGACATTCTCTAAGACATTCTGTCGAGGCACAGACTAAACAGGAAAATATTTTAAATCTTCCTTCTAAAGGGAAGTTGCAGGAGCTAGATATCATGACATTCTTCCTGCTTGTTCCCTGACTGTGGGTTTTCCCTTCTTCCTTTCAAATTAAATGATACATTATGTATTTCTTCTGGCAGCCTGCTTTAAGCATACTGCTGTGGTCTAACATGGGCAGTAAAGTTACCCAAGAGCTTGATTCCCCCACACTAACGTGCAGCTACCTGGAAGTTTTTACCTAGCCTAAGCTCATGACTTCCCTCTCTTTTTTGGTAAAGGAGGAGTTGGGCATCTCCTCTCAGTGCTTGGAGGTATTGAGCCTCCCCCATGAATTACACACAGGATAAATGATGTGTTGGCAGGCACATCCTCCCCCTGTCTATAGAATGGGGGAGTGAAGAACTATTTCATAGAGGGTGTTTAATTTGCACAGGACTAAAGATGGATAAGAGGAATCCCAGCTTTGATGACTCTCCTCTTGCAGTCTGCTAAGTCTGCATCTTCTTTACCCTGCCTGCAGGGGTTTGGTTGTGCTTTGTTGTTTTTTGGTTTTTTTTCATTGAAAAGCTGAGCCAAATGCTTCTGTTACGTACAGTTAGAAAGGTATCTGCATTAGCCATTCATAATGCCAACTCTCAATTAGGCTGGACTGCAAACTGGGGAGGCAGTGCCTCCTACCCCCAGTACACTTAAATTCAGAACAGTCAGTGACCCCTTCTTCATGTACTACTGTGGCAATGTTGTCCACTCAGCCTTTCAGCTACCACAATGAGAAACACACTGAGGAAACATAATGAGGAAAATTCACAGCTCCACAATGTAAATATGGCTTTTGTTTTACTCATAAACAGAAAACAGTCGCAAACTCAAAGAACATTGTTGTAATTCACTCATTTCCAAAGCAAATGCAGACTTTACATTTAAGGAACAGCAGACTTGTAGGGCCCTCGATTAAAATTAATTGTTTGAAATTGAAGTCAAGCAGCCAAAGGTCAGAAATTACAAATTTTAAGTTCCTCCTCTAGCCCTTTTTTTCCCTTCCTTGTGGGAAACCATTCTGTATAATGAAAGGAATCTAGGTCCCATATGAAAAACAGTGCATGACCAGACACTGAAAATAGGAACATAAGAGGCTCAAAGCAGAGGAAATGAGCCTAGTGCATAACAACTGCCTCTTGACTTCGTTAAGCACCAGGTTCCTCCAGGGCAGTTGCATACTCTCTTCCCCCTTGCGCAGATAAGAATCCTACTGTATTCAGCTGTACCCCACACCTGTCATTTGCAAGGTTTGAAATGGGGAAGTAGGTGCCTAGTGCGCACAGGAGGTGGCTCTCGGTGCTGCCTGGGGGCAGCCTGGTCCTGCCTCTGCCGGCAGCCTGGTCCTGCCTCTGCCGGCAGCGATCCTGCTCAAAGGAAGGAACAAAGAAAATCTTCCAAGGAAGAGTTTCAGCTCAGCCTCAGCTTTCACAGAGCTTCTTTGGGACAGCTCTTGGCCTGTCCCCTTATGCAGTTTCCCACTTCAGGTCAGTCTTTCTGGCTCCTTTTACTTGGCCTCAGCGCCCCAGTGCCTGGGCACACCCGTGTAACCCATATGGCCCCATCAGAGCCTGTTTCCTAATCCACACAAGGACAAAACCTCTTACAGGAAGGGTATGGTACTGCAGCAAAGTTTATCTAAAGCACACCAGCCCCCATGGGTTACCTGGAAACACAAGCAACCCACTGATGTCAGCAAGTCTCCACTGCACACAGCAGACTATCTGCCCATGCTTTGGATTCCATTAAGCTTTTCTGAAGCAGGCAGGTCCGTATTATCTGGCTTGTGCCTGGCTCTTCTCTGGGCTCCTCTGTCCTCCTACTCCATCCTTAAGCAGGCTTGTAATTCATGTGGTTTCTCTGGCACCCATTCTGCACGGTCCAGTGAGGTTCAACCCTCCCCTGGCACGTCAAATGCTACGTGTTTGAGCTGTTCTTTCCTTGTCTATGTTTCTCTTTTCAATCCTACATGGCTTCTAAGTTCCAGGCCAAATAATGTAATAACAATATTCACACACTTGTCTCACATGTCTGTGAGGACACAAACTACACATTTTCTCTTCTTCTTGGAATAGCATAATCCAGTCAGCTCAGGGAGGAGAACAGGGGGACTCAATTTCCCTCCCATTTCCATCCTTTTCCTCTCCTCCTAGTATTGGGGAGTGTGTTCCCCCGGTGATACTCTGAGGATGAGAGGCACAGGGACTGGATTTGTACTGAAGATGAGATAATCTAGGTGAGATTCCCATTCCCATTTTCCCACTCCTCTCCTCCTCCAGTAACTTGTCTGTGCTTTCCCAGCTCACAGTCTTCTCTGCTTTCTTGGTTCAGGTCTTTTGCACACTCAGGTAAGGGCACTGCTTTGCAGGCTGCCAGCCTCCTCCTGAGGAGCACGAGAGAGACTGGGAGAGGGGATATTCCCAATGAGAATTCAGCTGGCTCTAAATGGCAACCCATTAAACACATGAGAGGCTGCTGGCCTCAGCCCCAGATTAATTGAAAGACCTGTTGTAGCCAGCAGACGTGTTGGATCTATTCACAAATCAAACCAGCTACAGTACTAACACTGAACAGCATTAGGCAGTCTGCATGGAAAGGTCAATTTTCAGACCCATTTTTCAGGCCCATTGTGATTTTAAAGAATACAGAGATGCCTTGAAAGGTGGCACAGTGCAATTTTTGAACTTCGCTCTCAGATCCAAACCCAAAATGACAATAGCCTGGTAATGAACCAGCCTGGCTCAAACAAAGTCTTCCCCACCCACTCTGTAACAAAACTATCCAGTTGTTCACCATTCAACTTCCAGTTCATTAAGCCTGTCTGTTGCGCTCCTGATCTTTTTATTCAGCTAGCACGTGGTTTGAGGAGCCTCTTATATTTTTTCATATCTGTTTTTATTTTTCGTGAACTGCCTGGGGATGATGATGTTGGAGAGCAACCCAGCAGTAGGTGGCAACTGCATAAAGGAAAAAAAACACTCACAAAATTCATGCAATTTAAGCATGAAAGTGAGGTTTCTTTCTCTCAAATCCTACAGCGAACTATTTTAACACAAAAAGGATGATCAGCAAAGATAATTTTCTGAAATTAGAATGCAAGTTGATGGAAATTACATGGTCCTGCTTACTCAAAATCCCAACAAATCTGAACAAAATGTCAAAATTGTCCAAGATACGCCTCTTCTTTAACATACATAAAACCCTCCTGAAAGTCACTTTTCAGATCTGCAGAAGTGAATGAAGTATGTTTTTTTACTTCACAGAGTTTCCATAAAGAATTAAAACTGTGAGCAACCTAAGAGGCACCAAAAACGACAGGCTGACTAAAACTGTCTTTTAAAAAAAAAAAAAGAAAAAGCAACTATCTCACAGAATTACCAGCCTGTGAAACCAGTGGAACTGTGACTAATAGATCTGAACTGCCACAGTATTTAACTGCTCTTGCAGAACAACATAAATCTGCATATGAATGACCTGGATTTGAAGAAGTAACAGCAAATTCTAAACCTACCCGAAAAAAGCCTTCCACCTAAAGTGTCTTGGTACCTATGTCTGACACAGCGGCACCACTGCTTACCTTGGGGGCACACAAGGATAAGATAGTACTTGCACAAATGTCTTTGAAGTTGAAGAAAGACGCAGAGACATGCATACATCATCATCATCACCAAAAACATGAGATTATAATTCTGTCTCTTCCTTTCTAGTTGCTTTTTCTTCCAATTTGCCTTTGTACTGAACAGGTATATCTTTCAGGTATGAAGCTGTTTCAGGCATTTACTGTTTTCTACATGACTTTTGTTAAGATACAGGAAGGAAAGCGAACATCAAGCACTTACCACAACCTGCTCAACATCCGACAGGGAGTCTGTCACAGAGTCAACACGAGCTCACACCTGAACCTCCCATGCCTAACTGCATTCAAAGAGCCAGTTTGTCTCCTATTTTCTCATACTCAACCTTGTTGAAAAGTCACCTTGATTACACACTCCTCTACATGTTGCCCATTAGATGCTCAGCCTTTGAGCCTGGGAAGCTCTTTATCCTGGAATTTCAAACTCCCATCACCTGCCATTGCATAGTGGTATCTTTGAAAGGTCACAAACTCAAGCAACAAATCCAGGCAACCAACATGTGTAGCATGAGCAAAATTTAAAAGCTGTTTAAAAGTTTTGAGGTTTCATTTTCATTTTTCTTCCTATTGTAGGGACAACAGACAAAAGGACAGGAGTGTGACACTACAAGCAACTGGCCTCATAAAAGCCACATCACCAAGGAAGGGGATCCAATTGCCATTCCATAAAGAGGAGTGTCCCAACAGAGGAATATACTGAACAGAAAGAAAGTGAGGTGCCTTCTTCAACTAAAGTCAGCACTTGCTAAATAAGAGAAATAATATGAAGCCCTGATAGACTTGGCTTCTCCTCTCTTGTTCTACTGTGACAGAGACCACTATCTCAGCACTGGCATCTTGTGTGATCTGACACAGGATATTTCCATGGGAGGAGTCTTATGATATTTGGGTTTGTTTTTTTTTCAAAGACAGGCTTTGAGTGGTTGAAAAATTTTAAGAACAACTTTGGTTTTCCTGTTCATGGAAAGAAAGAAGTAATCTGAAAACATAACTAAGCAGAACCTAAAAGATCTGTGAACCGAGCAAACAACTCAACATGCTTTGCTTCTGAAAGTCTTACGATACTGCAGAACATGACTCCAGATTTCTTAACACCTAGGTTTCAAAACCCTGTCATTCAAATAATGCTACAAAGTAGTGGAGAGCTTTTAGACAGACAGACAAATACGTATTAAAAAAAAGAAAGAGGTCCTTCAACTTTATGTCCTATGTGTTGTGCTAGATTAAAAAGTCAGACAGGGTTTGTTGCTGGCTTTGTGCTTATTTATACCATCAGAGATCCTTACCTCGAAATTCAAGCCCTCTGAGCTGAAAGGTGACAAGGCCATTTCCAATTTCGATCAAGTGCACAAAGGCGTTTAAATAATCCGATGCCAGAATAAAACAGTCTCCTGTGTTGTAGTTTCCCCAGCGGCCGAGAATCAAATCTCCACAAAGAGACTCCTGCAGAGATCTTGTCAAATGCTCATAAAAAATGGAGTTGAGATTATTGTCATCATTTCCTACAATCAGAGCAGCACACATTCATAAAGAATAAGATTTATAATACACTGAGGCATTCTGCATAAAACCTCATGTTCTTTTTTATTCCTGCATAAAGCTTCTTCCTCTAGCTGGATGATATTTCCTGATACTTTTTGCAATCTACACTTCCTAGGTGGTTTTTAGCCCTTTAGAGAATCAGGCCTGAAACTTTTGTTTAAAATGAACAATATTGTAAACAGAACATCAAATTAGTGACAACACGTATTTCAGACTGAATCAAATCACCTCTATGTTTTCCAACAGCAAGAATTTTTTGGTTCCACTCAAAGTCTCTGCAATGCTAAGGTAATGTCTTCATATTGTTCTTAATTTTAAGAAACCAGAAATCATTATTATTTCAGTTCATAAGCTTAAATCTGAGTATTATTTCTGAGATTTTAAATGATTTGGTCACACATATCCCAGTAATTTTCTTGGTATTTTTTCTTTCAGACCTCCAGGAATTTTTCAAGGCTTTGTCCATGAAGTATCTGTTTGCATCTAAGAAGAGGATACATATCCTAGAAGAGCTCACTTAGTATATTAAGCAAGAATGAAATTATGTTTATTCACTGCTAGAATTGCTACTACTTCTTTAAAAACAGTAGCTGTCCAATTACACATTGCTTGGACCACTTGTCCATGTGAAAAACACCCCATCGCAGTCTACAAGTGTCATCTTATAAAGATCTATGGCATGTAACTGGATTAAATGTAGCACTTAATGATAGTAAAGATGAAAGGGAATTAAACTTTCACAAATGCTAACACAAGTGCCACATAATCCAACATGGTGTTGTCTTGTGCTTGTAGTCTTTTTACATAATATATGCTTGCCATGAGAACTGCTTTTTTCTATAATGCAGCAGTGTCTCACATTCAATACTTTCAAAATGCTGTGCATGAATGATACACATGTGCAAACCAGTATCTTCGTAGGTGTATTTGTATACATGAGACTGTGTGAATACACAAGTGCCCATGAATATTTATATATGTGCCTCTTTAGGAGCAGATATAACAAGGATTAAAAAACCAGGATGACAGGCTGTAGCTTCCCCTACAAGTTGCTCCTCAATTCAAGAAGAGGAGTGGGCGTGTCACTATGCTGCTTTTCTCACCATGGCCATTACACATCCAGCCCTGGTATGTAAGTATATGCCAGTGTTTATGCACATACAGGCATACTCAGCTATACACCTTCTGGAATATATTTGGCCAAAATCTAAATGAGTCATAAAATGAATATTTTAAGCTCACATGCAAAAGGAATGTTTTGCTTGAGCTACAGGGTTTAAAACATAACTTATTAGCATATAAAATAATACTAAAGGTTATTGCTATCAGATGACACAATGGCCTTGGGAAACATCTTAAATCCCTGCTTTGAAATGATAAATAATTAAAGAGCACTATGTATACTTCAAACTGCTAATAACTCTCTCACTTTCTTGGACACCCTGGGTTACACCCATTTATGCTTGAAGATGTTTATTTGTTCATGCTACTGATGTAGTGGATAAGGATAAAAAGTGGGGAGGATAAAAATATAACAGCAATAATTACAATATAAACTTCTACCTCCACAACACAAGCACTCGACACCTCACTGGCAAAATAAACTCAACTGCAGAACACTGAAGTGGAAGAAACGCATATAGGAAACCCTGGCCTCTCTCACTGGGACTGGGATTTGGCATGAAACACTGGTATTGGTTTCCCCTGGAAAGGGCTCTGTCCTGCCATGTGCTGCAGGGCGTCAGCTGAGGTACCACACGTCCTCCACCTCCACTGCCTTGACAAAAAACACCCTCACTTTCCAGTGTCACGGGAACCACTGGGTGCAGCCCAGGAAGGTGCTTTACATTGCCATGGATAGGAGCTATGTTAATGATGCACCAATACCCAGAAGAAAAGTCCACCATCTTTCCTACTTCTTTCTTTTACCCTTTCCTGTAGATCTTCCAATTTGCCTTTCTCCCCTCTCTAAAGAGGTTTCTCTCCAGAGAGGAGGAGATACCTGTCAGCCCAAACTGCTCAGCAATAGGGGCACTGTTAACCTGCTGCTTTTTTCCAAAACTTCCCTGCCCACACCTGACCTGGACTGGGGTGTCTGCTGTGTACTCCACGTGACCAGCAATGCTATGATTAACCAAGCAGTTCGCAGCCCAGCAGCTATCTGATCAGCTACATGTAACTGAAGAGTAAATTTGCTGATCCAGTCACATGACGTGCTTTGCTACGTTTAAAACTCTCTGGTTTGTTCACACAACATTTAAACCCTTTGCATCTCCTCAGCTTCCCAGGCAAAGCCTTGATGATGTAAACACATTACACTTTGCAAATCAAGCAAAACACCCAAATTCACAGGCCATACCTGCATCCTTTTCGATCTGAATTGCCAGTCTGGTGTTGGAATGATCCGATCTTTTGGTGCTGGAAATAAACACATGTTGTACAGCCAAGTCTTTTCTTTAAAAATAAGATTCTCCCAAACCCACATTTTAATTTTCTTTTTAACGTATCTTCTCATTCTGTGTTTATATCATTATGCAATTTACACTCTAATGCCTTCATTGGTTTACTCCAACTAGGTATGTATAATTACTTCAGTTCAGTATTGCTATTATTATCAGCACATAAAACAAACGTGTTTGTGTCTCTTCCTCCCTTTCCTCTAACTCTTCCTTCCCCATTTTCCTTATTATGGGGCAGAGTCCATTCAGAATTTGCCATCTGTGATAACACACAACCCCACGTACTTAAATAATTGAACTGGCTCAAGAAGCACATCAGCCAGGTGCCACCAAAACAGTGACTAGAAAGAACATTAAATCTGTCTGTCTTCCCTTCTAAGCCTTCATGGAAACAGCTGGACTCAAGAGGTTGTATTTGTGCAAAAACATTTCTGCGAGTGTATATGGAAAAACAACAACAACAAAAAGCAATTTCCTTAGTTCCATATTTAGCTGGGCAGCAACGAGTGAGTCCCTGGCCATTCTTGTCGCTTGAGAAAGTGTAAATTACAGTGTCTTAGTCCATATAGACAGCAACTTTGTCTCCCTTACGAATGACATGTTCCCTCCTTAGTATTTTCACTGTAGCAATGGAATATAAATACCACAGGAAAAATGGTCACAAAACAGAAAGCAAATAAAGATAGATTGGATTCAGCTTTTATTCCTACCTGTAACAAAAGACTTAAGTCTGGAAATAAGAAACAAGTAAACCGCTGTGGGCAAGCACGTGTCCGGCCAAAGGGAGAGGTTGTTGTGGTGACTAAAACCAGAAGTCCAGAGCATCCCCCAAGCATCCATTTCCTAAGTGAAATGCCTGGCTGCAGTAAATACCAATTTCCCTGAACTACACCTCTGGGCAGTGGTGCTTTAAGATTTTGGGAGAGTCCACTTAGACTATTGCCTCAAAAGTTTTGCCCTCAGCCACTAGCCTTAGCAGACGATATATCCATTAGATATGTATATATCATCATTCCTCCAAAAATGGGGTTAAAGCAGAAAATGCGTAAAGACAAAGTCATTTGCCCCAAACAACAGTCAGCATAAGGTTAACATGTGACAGTGCTTCTGAAGGTCTCATCTGTTTAACAGCCTACAAGTGCAGGGCAAAAGTGCTCTCCTGGACAGGAACTGACGGAGACACCGGGCATGGTCCTCACCATATCTTCTGTCAAAGTGTGACAGGGTGGCATGGCCAGGTTGGATGGGCTGGCTCATTAGGGTGGGCAGCACAGGGCCTAGTGAAGGTTTTGAAAGGGCTGATGGTTGGCCAGTCAACTTACAAAGCCTGAATTTAGCTACTCACTTAGACACCGAGCAAGACTACGCCAAGGAGGATAAGGGAGGCTTTCAAACAACTTAAATAATACTGAAAAAGGGTGGTGTAAACCCAGTGTAATGTTGTCTCTGGAGCACAGTGGATACCCTCTGGGAGTCTGTATATCCTCATCCCAGTATTAGCTCCCAGGATTTCATGTGTCAACATACAAGTTATTTAAAATGTTGGAAGTTTCTGAGCTGAAGCTATAAGCTCATGCTGAAGCCAAGTGGAAGAAGGATACCACTGGTGTCCCTAATGTTATAAAGCCTTTTCATCCATCCTCTACAGCCTCCACAAAAAAAGCTGTGGAGAACTGACCAACAGAAAAATTGTGCACAGGCTTCCATTTACCAGACAGAAGATGAGCAGAATTGCTTTACGTCTGCTCCCTACCAGTGACTAATTTTTGCTTCAAATAAGCATGTTGTTTACAAGAAATACAGTTGGAGAGAATGTGGGTCTTAATTAGATTGTTTGTAATTAATATTAGTACACTATCTACATAGATTAACATTTTATTTGATGTATTATTAATCTTCCTGCCTCTAGTTGGCTCAGCTTATTGTAACTGCAATTTTCATTTCCTATGCAACAGAAAATGGCAACAAGGGGGAGGGCTTTGTAAGCAGTTCAGAATATAAAGAATTATTTTACTTCAAAAAGGTTGTCAATTCTTCGACCCTAATATACATCCATCTGCAGTTGCAACATATGCAAGAGTAAGCATAAAGATTAGGTTACAGAATTCAATCAATTTTCTATTCTCAGCAGAGAAATGCTGCTGATTTCCAAATGCATATGTTTTAAAGATTATGAGACTCCTTAACTTCTTAACTTTCAGTCCCTCTGAAATCTGTGTGGCAGTATGAGATAGAAGTCAATACTGTTCTTTACCCCAATTTTTTACCAACCTATAAAGCATTTCTGTTCTTGAGGCACATTGAGACCCGTACATATCAATTAATACTTCAGAAACTTCTAATCTATAATAAGTAGGAATCCTTTTGCACATCATGCAGCTCTGGCTCTATTTCTCCCCCCCCCCCCCCCCTTTGTTCTTTTTCCCTGAGAGACAGATGCCTGAAACAATCAGGGAAAATCAAGAGTGCTTCAGGATACTCCAAAACAGGTAATACAACCTGACTGGGAAGAAGGGAAGAACAGCTCTCACAAATAAAACTAAACCAGGCTCTGCTGCAGCTTTATCCTCCATTCTAAGCAAAGTAATGATTGCTTAAGCAGTTAAAATGTGGACATCAGGACATGAGACAAGAAAGGATTCACCTTTTTACACACTAGCATCAAAACTCAAATCTTTATACAGATATTTGGAAGCCTTTTTTTAAATTATTTTTTAATACTGAGGGTAATACAGACAGTTTGTAAAGCAAACTTTTGTCTTGAAATTCAGTTCAGTCAAATACGTTCAGGCAGGTAATCTATTTTTTACTCAAAAAAATCCTCCACAATTATTGGTAACCAAAGCTATGTTTTCACCTTCATATACACTGCACCTAACAATCAAACCAGCAACACCTTTACTCCTGGGGTTTTTGCTATCAAAGTGAACTTTTGGGACTAGTGAGTGATTCTGGCTACCTCCAGTGGCCTCCTGCTTTAAATGTACTGTGTTTTTGCTGCCAACTAGGACCTCTCAAAGTGAACTTTTAGGACTAGTGGGTGATTTGGGCTACCTTCAGTGGTCTCTTGCTTTAAATTTGGTTGTTACCACTCATCCAAGGTGATAATTAGCTCAGTAACTGGATTTCTCCCTGAACTGCATTATTCTATGCAAACCAACTCCAAGTCCTTGGGCACTTGCTCTAGAGAGCAAGTGATTGTGTTTGGATGTCTTCAGCTAAGTCTTCAGCAATTTTAAAGTCAATATCCTGCTTAGTTCTTGAAATATCTCTCATGCTCTTTTAATCCAGCATTTATATAGGCACTGAGATAATCCACTGGCTTAGCACTGTTCATGCCATTATAGCTATTGCTTCCCTTTGTGAAAGAATGAAGTCACTTCCTATACTTCCTTTGTCCAAAAATATTGCCTCATTTTTCAACTTGGAAAGACTTCCTTCTCCCACTTTACTCTCCCAATTTCCTTTGAAAGGTAGAAAAAAGACTTAGGGGGATTCAGGCAGCCTGGGGAACATACAGTGGATGGTGAGAATCAGGCAAATTGAGAGAAAAAAGATCATTGCTGTGCTTATTTCCAGAAGATGAAAATAAAATTGCAGCTGTTCTATCTGTCTTGTCAGTGCTGGATTTTACCCCAAAACAAAGTCACGATTTCCAGGATTCCTGCTGTGAAGGAGGGGATCTCTACTCTGAAAGAGAACAAAACAATAAAAAAGCAGTTCCTCTCTGGGGGATACAAGAGATGCCCTTCTAGGGTAGATCCAAAGGTTTTCTTTGTCTGTGTCCAGTGAATTTTAATCTTTCCATGACATCTAACAGGCAAGTCTAACAGAGAAAAACTTTGCTATGCTGCAGCCCTATGGGAGTCTGGGAAAAAAAAAATCCTCAACATTTCTGAGTGAATGTCTTATGCTGCTGGCACTATAAATGGAAGGCTTGGTGTTAAAAACACAGCAGCAGTAGTAGTAGGCTACCACAGTGAGGGTGAATGAGGAGATGGCAGAACAAGCAGGCATCCATGAATATTTGAAGGACACCAGAGGCAAAACCATTGGTACTAATTAGAAGTGTGAGGATGCCCAAGTAGTTTTAAATCACTTTCATATAAAACACAGAATGATTTCAGTAACAGTGATCGTAACAGCAAAGGCTGACAGCCCCTTTGTGCATAACCATGCCCAGATTTTCTGAGCAGCTCCGTGGAAGACATGCCTTAGTTTTAACTCATGTTAATAAAGAAAGATCACTTAAAAATGAAAGAACTTCTCCCTCCTGATCACTTGCCCTGATTTTTATTTTTCATGCTTTCTTCCTCCCCTCCATCCCTGACTGCTCCAGTGTTTCATCTAACAATAATAAAAAGTGGCTTTGATTGCATGCTAGGAGACTGGGGAAGGGCTAAGGTTTGAAAAGTTCCATTTGTTAAAGACAGTGCTGTTGAAGGGTCCTTTTAAAACACAGGAAGATCTTATTATCAATAGTGTTTCCTGTTCTTAGGGTTTCTTTACTTTCTTAAAAAGGTTTTTAGAATTCATTCTCAGAGCTTCTTGGGTTTTTTTTTTTGGTGGCTTGTTTGGTTTATTATGGGGGGGGGGGGCATCGTTTGTTTGTTTTTTGTTGTTTTTGTTTCTTAAATAGGTGTGAAAATCAGAATTGCATTAATTTGCTGAGATACTACTGAGCCTGTTTATTTGGCATATTCTGAAGTCTTTCCTGAAGATGAGGTTTCTGTGCTCCTGCAACAATAGGACGCAAATGAGAGATGTGTATTTGACATCAAAAGCTGAGTGCCCAAACATGGATTAAACAGCCCTCCTAAGTGTTCTGACATTCAAAAGTTTAGCTGGGGAATTCACCTCTTATTTGTAAGCCAGGTCATTAATGCATCCGTGTACTTTAAAATATCCACTAATGCTTTATCAAAATGTCATCAATAATGTCTCTACTTTTATCTTATTTGTCTACCTTGCTACCTAATTTCTTTCTCCTTGTCTGAGTATACTTTTTCTTTTCAAAGGAATTTTAGTCACTATCTTCAGATATTTTATACTAAGCAATACAAGGAGCTCTAAAAGTGGAAGGATTCTGCCAACTGCACAGAGATGTTTGTGCTCACTGTTGTGCCAATGGAAAAGGGCTGGGACCCTGACACTCCTGTGCTCTTATCCTTTATATTAAAATAACATATACTGAAGATACAGTAATTGTCAGACTCAAAGTGACTACTTAAAAATAAAATTAGGAGGTAGAGATGGCAAGAAATTATAAGGAAATACAAGAAAAAGACAAAGACTGGTGAATGATGCCTTACCAGGAAAGCCTACATCAGAAATACTAGTCTAGTTCACTATAGGGTTTTCCATATACACTTTTTTCTTACCAAAAGATGAAGGGAGGCAAAACGGAAGCTACAGAAGCTAAACAAACCATTCCAATGCTGTAAAATGTGCGAGTGCAGCATCAGTGAAACTACAGTGAAGAACAAGAAAAATCTTACTGCTACTGAGCTGTTGTACAAAATCCAATCTAAGACAGGGACAACATTTAATGCCTCTGTTTTTTTCATTGCAGGGACTGTTGAGTGTGTTAATAATTGACAGCAGTCTTTATGATAGTCTCTATAGTAATCTTCAGACTGAAAACAATTTCCAGCACATAGTTAAGCTAGATAGTATTTTGAGAACAAACACTGATAGTCAAAGGATTAAAAAAAAATAACCCCTTTAGCATTCATCCAGTATTTACCTAGTCCAAAGTAGCTCAAAGCTTCAGAGACAATTCTCAGTGGCAGTGGTGACATAATTCTGCATTTTGCATTATCTCAGAAAGAAGCAAAAGATGTTTTACATATTGCTTTTATAAGCCCTGGGGTATTTACCCTTGTACACCAAGAGACAACCAGGACTTGAGCAAGCTGTAGCATGAATTATTCCCTGTTGCTATCTGTACACAACTTAAGTATCACCTCAGTTAGAATGGTTACACCTGCTGAACATCTCCTCTGTGATCCCAGCTTTTCCCCTGTCTTCACATCTTGGCAAGAGTTGCTTGAGTAAGCATCTTCTTGAATGGAAGGCTGGAGTTTAGTGTTCTGAACCTCAGCTTGCCTCTAAATGTTTGATTCAGTTAGATCTAAACCACGAGATGATCTACACTATCCAAGTGAATGGGAGGAACACTTGCTGAGAACGCATTCTTATGGAAATTCAGTCAATCCATTTCAACAGGTTTTCAATACTCTACATGACAGAAATTTCATCAGTTTACTTGATCTCATTAGATTTAAATAATTCGGAAGCTAAGCATTAGATTAACAACTTACAAAATTTTAGTGCCACTGTATAACCACACAGGCACTTAAAATATTGCATGCTTCCTATTTCTGATTTATGACTCCACTGACATCTTTCTTTTATGTCCTATTGCTGCCTTCCTTTCCAATATATTTAAAAGTTGCCTTCTCTTGTGATTTTTTTT
Source organism: Hemiprocne comata (assembly GCA_020745705.1). Classification (NCBI taxonomy): domain Eukaryota; kingdom Metazoa; phylum Chordata; class Aves; order Apodiformes; family Apodidae; genus Hemiprocne; species Hemiprocne comata. Next base: position 33,293,992 of record CM036588.1, read on the forward strand.
CATGATTTTTTTCCTCTATAGGTCTGAGTTCCTGCTTTTTAATGTCTGTTGCATTATATTCTCAGATTTTTCACTACACACCTTTTCCTTTTTTGCCCATCCCTTTCCCTTCTAATTTAACCCGATTATGGTTTTGATCTCTGCTTGTGTTCCTGCCTGACCTCAGCATGTTTCCCTCTCTGATGCATCTCTTCTGTCTTTATTCTGTCCCTCTAGAAAGATTCAGTGAATTGGAGTTGTGGACGCATCTTTAGCTCGGCAGGGAACTACAGAGCACTGAATGAGAATGTACTCTCAATTAATTATCACACATATGGCTCCGATTCAATTAGCCTCAATTTGTTTTATTGACTGCCAGGGGCAAAATCTGAGGAGATGTTACCAGTTAAAGAGATACAGTTAAAATACAACTCAGAATTTTGTATAGCCTTCCATGAATGTGAAGCTCTTGGCAATGCATAAAACGTTCATTTTAATACCAGATCTATTTGATTAAAGGTGCCTGGCTTTCCTCACCCATCCTCTCCCAGACAACCCTCACATTTTCCCAGCTCAGTGTGGCTCCACAGAGGGAGTCAAGCAATGAGGTGAGGGCTGGGTTGGAGAGGAGATGTGCACATCCCTATGCTACAGCAAGTAGCCAAAGGGGCACACATGCACACTGGATCACTTACTCCTTGAAAAAATCACAGTTCAAGTCACTGAGGGGAATGCCATTTCTAGTAGGGCTTCTTTTAGCCTGAGGCTTTACCTGACGCAACATCTCCCACACCTGAATGCTGTGGCTTTGTCACTCCTCAAAACCCTACATGCCTGCTCAAAGGGATTAAAGACTCGCAAACCAGACACATGTTGCAGGTACAAGTCCGTGGGTAGTACTGGTGATGTGCAACGTGAAGACATAGAGCAGTCAGGCACTACAGCAAGGAGGAGACAGGGAAGGGTATTGAGAAGACAGCCAGAATAGTAATCTAACGAATAAGATGTAAACTCATAGGACCCATGAAGAACTAAGGCTGAAGTGCAGAAAAAGATGTTCCTTGTGCTTCAAACGTTTTATTTTCCCTATTCTCTCTCCCAATGCCAGAACTGTGGCTACATATGCACCTGGAGAACAGGGCGCAACTTCTCAAAGACCAGTTTATACTCATTGTTTCAACAGAGGGGCATTTTCTCCCTCAAAAAATCATCTTTATTGAGAAATCTGCCAGTTAGAAGAGGAATGAAGGAAAAATAGCAGCAAGTTGCTAATGTTTCCAGCTTTGCATCGCTGCCAACCAGGCAGTGTCACTCCAGTCAGCATAAATCTGTACCCAGGGGCACCCAAGCCAGGCCTAAGCATCCCTCAGTACCAGTCTAGGCTGGATGCTCAAGGACCTAAATCCCTTCAAAGTTTACAGAAATATAACCACCAAATTCCACATCCTTTGTGAACAGGACCAGGCAGCCCTTCTGATTTGAAGACAACACACTGAAAATCCAGACCAAAACCTATTCATCGGTCCTACTTGTTTTCACTTGTGAGGCATTAATAAGCCCCTATTTTGGTTTTATCTACATATTGATACTTGTTTTTACTATTTTGATGAGTTCTAAATTAACACTCAATAAAAGCCTGGAGGAGCCCTGAGGCCAACTCTGTGAAGACCTCTCTTAAAAGAGCCATGGTCATCAGAGGAGCTAACTTTCATAAAACTGAGTAACGGCTGGTAAGAAAGGAACTAGAACCCCATACACTCTAGAGTGAAGTTGTATAACTGGAATATAGTGCTTCTTTCTGGTCAGTTCATAAAAAACAGTATAGAAATCGAAGCAGCCAGAGAGAAGCACAAAAATTAGCAGAGAAAGAGAAACAGTTCAGAAGAAACTAAATAATTGCAATGAACAGTAAAACTCATGGCTGCAATGTGGCTTTCAAGCCAAGTGGCTGGAGGTACTCAGAAAAGTTTGAACCCTAAGTGAGGAGAACAAGCAGTGACAGTAATCAGAACATAACATTTCTGAAGTGATATTTGAGGAAATAAGGCAAATACTAACTCCTGCCAATTAGGGGGGGGAGAAAAGTTTCTCTTGTGCGTAGGTTATGCTGTAACTGTTGACCTCAGACTTGAACGTACCTTTCTTTAAAGTATTCATTATAAATCAACATCCAAGGCATTATTGAACTATAAACATCTGCTGTGGTTGTTCCTCTGTAAACATCACCACTATGGAGGTCTAAGAATGTGAAAAATCAAACAACATAGCAAGAAAAGACTAAAAAAAGAAATGCTGCCCTAAAAAAGGAAAACTTGAAAGGTTCAAACATGCAGCTCCTAAGCAAGGCCATGGACAGTTATGGTTGAATGAAGTTGTGTGTTTGGAGCAGGGGTTTTAGCAGCTGTAACAGATGAGCAGGCTCAGAGGGAAACCAGATGCACTAGGTTGTGTTAAAAAAAAAAAAAGTATCTGGAAGTGGAAGGCCTATTATTTTAGGGGAAAAAGGGATTGATTAGATGGGTACATTTCACAACTCCTTTTACCACACACGTTCATAACGTGGGGTCAAACCTAATTATGTCTACACTGGGAAAGATCTTCCCATTCTACCTGCAGGTTTTCCTCAGTGGGCAAGTTAAGTGAGCCAGTAGGAAAAAAAGAATATGCCAGCTGCTCTTCATCTGAGGCAGGACAGGTTTTCCTCACCCTCCGTTCCCAGTTGTATTAACCTTACAGGTGGCTATTTTCCAGACCACAATGACTGGAACAATACCACAGTGACACACTTTTTAAAAAAGATGGAGAAAAGAAAGGCTTGCTTACATATTCTCAAACACAGAGAGGTGTCCTGTAATGCCATTCAGAGATAACTGGCAATTTAGTCACAGCCTCTTTCGAGACACTTAACTAATGCAGTTACACCACACAGCAATTCACGCAAGAACCTTCAAAGCAAAGGCAAGCTGTGCCTTACCCAAAAATAGGCACTGAACCAGATGACCAAGAAAGAACAGAAACAAGCAGCAGGACAGAGATGAGCAGCTTTTAGGCTATGAAATCTCCAGATGCCTGGTGGCAGTTTGCTGTTTGCAGGGACAAGTCACAGCTGCATCAGAGAACAGGCTGTTCGACGTGATCCAGCGGTTAGACCCGCTGGGGAATGAAAGTAAACTTCCTCCTCTGTTCAGTCCATTGCCGTATCCAAGATACAAAGCAAGATAAGAGGAAGGGAGGAGGGGGAGAGAGTCAGGCTGCAGCATGACAAAGTATTTATGAAAAAAAAGTGAGGCAGAGGAATGGAACAACAGCGTTTGAACAAACACTTTATGCTTTAAAGTGCCTATACATTAAACAAGATTTACTGCTATTCCCTTTTCTGCCTCTGACATCTACAGCCTAATCATTCCAACAGCTGTGAAAATAAAGACTAAAATGGGACTATTCAAACTGGGAAGCAGGACTCAGACTAATGGCAGGACAAAGCCAATGGTGTAGCAAACTTTTTTTCTCTCCAAAAAGAGAGAACTCTGTTGGACTCCCATGAAGCAACCAGCTCACAAGCAGCAGACCAGTTTTCTGATATTACACACCTCTCTTTACAACAGCAGCAGCAAAAGCTGTAAAAAAAAATGGTTGCATGAGAAGCTGTTCTTTCTTAATCGCCTTACTTATTGCCTTATTTTTTCTTCTTAAAATCACCCTTGCCTTTCTAAGATCCCTGACCTTAGTGATGTATTGGTGTACTAGGCTCTGCATGCAGTGAGTACCAAAGTGCACACTATAAACAAACAGCATCTGCTGATTGCAGGGAAGAACATCCATGCTCTGCACACACACCGCGAGAGCACAAACAGGCACAGTGTGATACCTGAATTTTGAAGAGCTTGCTAGGAATTTCACAGTTTGCTTACTGTCAAAATTTTTTTTTTTTTTTTTTTACCCGCTTGAGTTCCTCCATCTCCTTGAAAAAGCAAACAAACCATCATCTTAATTCTCTAAGACTCTCAGCTTCAGCTCACATCATCTAAAGTGGCAGATGCCTGATGAGAAACCCAAGGAAACAAACTCTTCTTTAACTGGTAGGGAAAGTGGGACTAAAAGAAACACTGGAAATGCAAGATATATATGTGTGTGCACTCCTAAAACACCAGGTAGAGACAATCAAACCAACACTTTAAGGAACAGATGGGTCAGTTGCTCATCACTTGGGCTACTGGCCTAATAGCCCAGCTCTGTTAATAAACCTGGTACACTTTGCTTGCTAGGGTCCAAAGCTTCAACTTTGGATTCACTTTACAAAAAATTAACCAGATGGCTTTTCCTCATCTAATTTCACACTGTTGGCTCAAATGAGATGCAAAAATAAGTTTTCTTTAAGTGAAACAAAGAAAAAATGAAGTTTGCTTGATAGCAGTGAAGTCTGCATCTACCGATGAACATAAATGACACTCTGAGGAAGCAATCTAATTTATGACTTGGAAGAAAAATATAACAATGATATTTTGATATCTAGACTGCTTGTCAAAATTGTTTTCAGTTAGTCCAATTAAGAGGCTAAACAACAAAAAATATAACCATGGAATTGACTACCTCTAACTTCACATAAATGTAAATGAGTTTTTTGGCAGCCAATATAAATGTGATAATTTAATGTAGTCATCAATACAACAAGGAAGCGTTTGAAAATGAGTATGCAAAGCAGGCAAAACAAAAGAGCTATATAAAGCACATTAAAGGTAGCTTTCCCCTGGGCAAAAGTTCCTGTCAACAGGCAATGAGTACGGAAATAGTGACGAAAAATCTGCCAGAGCTTCTGCTTTGTATGAACCGACCTCAGACTGCACTGTAGCAAACCTGTGACTTTCCATGAATACCCTGAGCTGAGCTTGGCAACACTGTCAATGCACTCCAAAAAGAAAATCTATACACTAACTTGCCCATTTGTTTGTTCTGTTTTGTCTTACGGGACCTGAAAAGTCAGTGCACATCTGGCCGCAGGGCACTGCAGCCCAAAGACAGGTCAGTGCAGGAACCAGAACAGCTTTCCGGTCCAGCTCAAGTTCCTGATCCTATTTCACTCCACAGCTCTGAAAGAAAGCATTTATGTCATCCCTTTGAATTTTTAGATGTTGAAAGGTCCAGATTTAAAGCAGCAAGGTAAGGCCCATCTCACTTCCTTCAATTATTTTAAGTACTTTGTAGAAAATTTCCCTATTCTTAATACAAAATTGCTCCCTCTCCTTGTCTTTTCTGTCTTGTCACTGTGTCCCTTTAATGACCCAGGAGTTTTTCAGTCTAATGCTCACTCGCTCTAGTCAGTTCTTTATGTGACAAATGAAATACTGAAATGGAAGTGAGGCAATGGAGAATCAGAATTGCTAGAGACAAAATGAGTAAAAGTGTAGGAGAAAACATTACATGTGCATATTATGGGATGCCACAGATTCAGGCAAACATTTGTTTCACTTTGATGACTATCTGAATCTTCTACAAGGCTGTTTTCTACTTCTGAAAGGTTTTTGAGGGGCAAGGTTGTGTTTTTTATGTTTTAAGTGAGAAGATCATCAAAGATACATTAGAATTTCTAACAAACAAGAAAGCATTATTTTTTCACAAAGAGTCTAACTTAAGCATTCGTGTTGAAGGTAAAGTTGTAGTTACTGCTTATTTTGAAAGGACAAAGAGTGGTGGCTTAAAGCATTAAAAGCATTATGGTTTTTTGCACCTGGGGTTTTACAGTTTATGGGTAAAATAATTAGCTTTGCTTTCAAAAATTATTAGCACCAACTTCCTCACTTCCCTTAGTGGGAGTCACAGATGGTTACTACTGATGAGAAGACAATACCTCTCTTATTTAAGTATCAAGCACCATCTTTTGAAATTTACTTTTAATATCTTCTGCTTATCTCATCCCAAAAGCCTTAGACAAACCAAAAGGTAATTAGAATGGTCCTCTCTATTTCCATCCACAATAACCAACAGATACTACACGAGCCCAGCTATATGGAAATGATGTGCCTACAAACAAGCTTGATTCTCTAACTGGTACCTAGAAAAGAAGTCATGCTTTCAAAATGCTCCAGTTGAAGTAAAATGTAGCAGATGTTAAAATCTATACTTCCTATTTAATATTGTTCAAAGTTGCCATCCACAAATGTAAAGCTGTCTGTGGCATTAGTGGTAACTTCCTGCCTTTACATGCCTCTCCTAAATTTCACTTCTATGAAATAATGAACCTGTTGATACCACCCCCCCCCAAAAAAAAAAAAAAAAAGATGTGCAAGAGAGAATTTTGTTAGGATCTGGCCCCAGCACACAAAGCTCTGCTCCCCTCAAAAGGTTTCCACAAATCTCAGAATATTCAGAAGTTAATACAAAGCGTCTTTACATGACTTGGCTTTATCTGAGCTATTTCTTTATAGATGAGTACATATTCACTCACTGACACAATCACAGAATCACAGAATGTTAGGGGTTTGAAGGAATCTCTGGAGATCACCCAGTCCAACCCCCATGCTAAAGCAGATTTACCTAGAGCAGGTTGCATAGGATCACGTGCAGGCAAGTTTTGAATGTCTCCAGAAAAAGAGACTACACAACACCCCTGAGCAGCCTGTTCCAGTGCTCTGTCACACTCAAACAAGTTTTTCCTTATGTTCAGATGGAATTTCCTGTGTTCCAGTTTACATCCACTGCCCTGTGTCCTGTTGCTGTAGAGAGCCTGGCCCCATCCTCTTGATACCCAACCTTTAGATATTTAAAGGTATTTATGAGATCCCCTCTCAGTCTTCTCCAGGCTAAACAGACCCAGGTGTCTCAGCCTTTCCTCACAAGAGAGATGCTCCAGTCCCCTGATCATCTTTGTAGCCCTTTGCTGTACTCTCTCCAGTAGTTCTTTGTCTTTCTTGAACTGGGGGGCTCAGAACTGGACACAGTACTCCAGCTGTTGAAGAGCTCACGCACTGCCCAAAGTACAGGCCTCAATGGGCCCCCTGTAGTCACTGAATCCGGCCCCTAAATGTTGCAAGACTGCTCATTCATCTTTTGCTAAAACTACCTCCATCTGCGAAGGGAAGTGTTTCCCTGTCTCCAGCACTCTTGCTGGCAGCCCATCAGATTCCAGTTACCAAGAGCTTCCAAATTCTAATGGGTAGAAGGAGCAGAAGCTCTTTATTAATCTTTTCAATAGTCTGTGTTTACGTCCTTGTCAAACTGAATGGCAACTAAAATCTGACAAAACCAACTAATTCTTAAACCAAACTCCAAGATCAGATGCAGCAAATGATGACAAGGCATACTCATCAACATTTCACTGTGAGTTACCTGCCACATCCCAAAACAGTAACATTTAATCAGGATAGTACAAAATACATTGATGCAGGCTGACTTTTAGCGCCAAAGGCTTTAGAAATCTAGTTGCTAACACTAGCTAGCAAACCAAAAAAGGCTGACAACTGGGACTTTTACTAATTTTTTTTTCACAGCTTTGTTACTGTATGTGTGTACAACAAATACAACATGACACCTCATCTGTAACGTACCAATAATTGTTTAAATACATTTTCAGAAATAACAAAAAACCCCATTAAACAGTAAAACAAGACACTCAAGATTCAAAGATTAACCTCTTATTTAGGATTTTATCTGGTAAGAAAAATACCTCCAGAAATTAAGCTAACGAGAGCAAATCCTTCATAAATAATAAGTGTAGAAAACTTTCCAATAGTCTTACTTGTAGTTTTTCTCCCAGAACTTGATAGGTCTTGCGTATGATGCGATAAAGATGACGCTACCAAGAAATGGACTCAATGGTGTAGAAAAGACTGAAGTGGCCAGAGTTTGAAAAAAAAGCATAGCAGAGTCTGAAAATTGCAAGTTAAGGCAACACAAACAATTTCATCATACTTTTAAACCATTTTTGAGGCAGCTGTTTGAACTACTTATTTTTGCTTTTTTGTTGTTATTTTACCAAAGAGGTGGTAAGGAAAGGAAGGCAGGCAGTGCCAAATTGCCAATTACCAGCATATAATCAGTGGCTCTTCAATGCTACACAGTTGTAATGGAGGTGACATGTCTGAACAGAGCATGTTATCAGCAGGGTGACCCTGTCAAATCTCTGCCCAAGGACAGATCCTGAGCACAGGCAAAGCAGTAAGTGCCCTTTTCCAGCTACCTAGTGTACCTTCTCTAACACAAAGTGCCTTTCCAGAGTCTGACACGGAGTTTAAAACACAAAATCCTCCAAAATACCACCTTTTGGGGGGAAATGCTTCATTTTCTGCCTGGGAGTCTTGCTGCCAATATGTTGTTTGGTATTTCCTTCTGTGAGCTTCTGTTTATGTCATTTTATAATGACATAATATATGGAAAAACAACTATGCCTCTATAATACAACCTTCTGGCTCAAAATCATGCTTTCAAGTTAATTCTTATTGACAACTTAATATTCCATGCTGACTGAAAGGTAAAAAATGTACTTCAGACTTTTTGACATACATACAAAATGAGAAGGTGAGGATAGGGGAATAATAAATATCACACATAAACATCAGAATGAATGCCAGAATCAATAGCTTACTTTAAATGTAAATTTATATTCCAGACTGCTAGAAAGCAAGTTAGGAGATGAATAAGGATATTGGAAAAGATGCAAGCTGAAAGGAACATGATTTAAAAACCAAAGCAAATAAAATATTAGGCTTTAAATTCATATCGTATCCATGAAATCTCAGGAAAAAAAAGTTTCCAAGCTGGCATAAGAGACCAGTTTTCCTTCCTTACATCTCTCTTGGGAGGAAGGTGCTAAGCAAAGAAGCCATGAACTAAGCAGCCACTATCAAAGTACAGTGACCAAGTGCATCTCAAACTAAAATTAAGGTCAAATCACCCAATAATCACAGCCAGTTCCCATACCCTCTTATAATAATATCCTTTGTGTGTCACACAGTCTGAGACTTGACAAAAAACATTTTAACACATCATCTGTAGCATCATTTGTGGTACAATATTTCCATAAAAAGGCTAGTTAGGCATGCATTCAAAGCAATTTGCAAGATCTACAAACAAATATTTGCCAAAAGATCCCTCTGGAATCCCTCAAACTTATTGAAAGAGAGTGATCTGGAACAGTGTCTTTATGCATTAATAAGCTTGCACAATGAGCTGCCCTTGGTGTCATAAGTTCAAAAAGCAAAAGAGAAGACTGAGCAGGAAGCAAGTGCATCAAAAAAGTTAAACTGTCACATTACACTGTAGTCATAATCAGCACTGGTTGTGAAAGATGAACAAGTATTTACAAGTGTCAGATAAGGGAAGGAAGCTTGAGAGCTGAAAAGACAAAAAGAGAACAAGGAGGACGGATAACGACAACAAATCAATTTTTCTAAAGAGAGTTCTAATGTCATGATTGATTTAAAAATTGCCACCCATCATGAGTTATGACATTTAGGATTTCACTGTGTACTGTATGGGTCTATGACATAATCGGTAGCAACAGTTTCATTTCTGCTGACATAATGTTCTACTATATGTATATTGGAAAACATTTCCCATTTGACTTGTGAAGAGTAATTTTAATAAAGTCATTCATATATGTCAATGTGTCATGAGAGCAAGTAACAGCAACCAACTCCCTTACATATAGTTAATGTGAACAACAGGCAATTATCTGTCATCAGAGCTTTTTTTATTTGATGGTACCCAATTTCCATATATTAGGTAATTATTTTATACCAATGCTTTAAATATGTTTAAGTAAAAAAAAAGGTTCAGTGGTGGACTTGGCAGTGCTGGGTTAACGGATGGATTTGACTATCTTAAAAGTCTTTTCCAACCAAAACGATTCCATGAATCTGTGATTCTGTTCTATAAAAGTGGCAAAAACTTAGTAATGTTTTCTTATTCTGTGTCCCAAGCCATTTTTCCTGTGTACTATCTTTGTTAAGTTACAAGGTGTAAAAGTAGAAATTGTTCCTTTGGGAATAATGGATTTTCCTTTTAAAAAACATATTGAGAAGAATAACTAAAAAACCTTCAACATGAAATAAAACACTTTGTTTTGAGGATTAACAGTGGTAATTAAAAAATCTGTTTAAAGTCAAATCAGCTTCAAGACAAGTAACTGAAAGACTGACATTTTCAAAATCTTCTATCCCTTCTTTTAACATGAAACTATGAAGTAAGGCCAATGCATATCCTATTTCTGAAAACCTGTATTTTTAATTGCAATTAATATGGGCCAAAAACATTTCACCCCTTCCAGGCACACAATCAATTAGAGGATGGGAAAACTGAGTGTCACAGGGCTTTCTTTTCTGATGTTACAGCTGTAACCCTGAAACAGCCAAAGCAGAAACTCTCACATACAGGATATTCTGAACCACAAAACCTTTCTTTACAAATCTCACTGTTGATTTATTAGGTAAAATCCTCCTTCGACTACAAACTACACTGGCTTTCTCATTGTGCAGTTAATTATGAATACAGAGCTTTGTCTTACCAGTGTAAAACACTGGGAAGTGAAGCCACAGTTCTCTCCTCAAGCCAGAAGCCCATTCCATTCCTGGTCTTTCAGGATTAGGAGGGACTTTGAGGAATCACATAGTTCATTTAGCAGCCACAAGGCAGGATTAACTAAATATATATGACTCCTGATACACGTTCATCTAAGTTCCTGAAGTTCTCTAAGGGTGGAGACTCCACAACCTCCACATGTGTTGCCCTTTGTGCCCTGTGCACCAGGATCAAATGCATTAAAGCATGCAGAACTATCCATAGTACTGAGTTCTATGGCAAAAACTCACAGAGGCACTTCGAAATTTAAAAGTTTATGTCCCATTTGCAGATGTGATTTAGGCAATTAAGAGTCACAAATAATTAACTCTGCAAAAAACTGGGAGGCTTAGTGACTCTGCCAACTGCAACATGCATTCATAATGACTGTTTGCAGGGTTATGGCAATAACAAATAAAAATTCCCTGCAAAAAGACAGAGTTATTGTTATTGTGAGAATAATAACTTGGATATTTAACCAGTATCTTAATTGCAACGTTGCCTTAGAAGACAGATTAGCATTTATAAAGCATTCTATAAATATAAATAATACTAAGGCTAGTCTAGATCACTTCAGCAATACCTGTGTAAATACACTAAACCCTGCTCAGTTAACTACTTCCCATTCTTCAAAGCTTAATTGGTATTTTTATCATGAGTAAAGTTATCACTGCACAAAATATTTGTGACCAAAGTGAAACTCATTGGAATATCATCTTAATTTTTAAATGTTTTATTAAAAAATCTTACATACACTTCTACTGCAATTCATATCTACGACAGAGATGAAATTTTTTTTGTTCTTGTGGAATTCTGTCATACTTTGCTACAAATCACTCAGATCACTATTTTTATAATGCTTTCATAAACAGACAATCTAAAGATTTCCCTCAGGGAGTTAACTCTGTCTGCAATTCCTTCTGTCCAAGACTCCCATTTATTCTTCCTATCTAGAAACATAAACATAGTTAATCAACGCTGCATATGAGTCAATGTATCACAGCAAAGAGCAGAGGGAAGAAAACAGTCAAGGGTGAAAAAACCACCATGAGATGAAAGGGACAAAGACTGAAGTATGTATACCTAATAAACACTACAAAGTAAACGCTTCAGTAGGTCTGAACTCAAAACACTTCGCCAACTCTTCTTTCACAACTTTGGTTGAAAGGGAAGAAAGAAATGAAAATGTAGTCTCTGAAAATGCTTTAGAGGTCAACAAATTAAATTTGATCAATTACAGTGTTTTATTTCATTTCTTACCTTTTTCCTGTATTAAATTAAGTTTCTAACTGAATTAGACTTTAAGCTGAAAAAATTTTGTTCCAACAATCCAATATATATTTTTCAACCTTTCAGATACTTGGGAGTCACTGAACTCTGTTTAACTCACCATATCCACATAAAACAGGGAACAGGCACTGAAACGGTTTCCAAAGGACTGCTCCAGTGTTGATGAACATAGATTGCTACTCGTAAAACAAAGTGCAAACATTAAGAAGGAGAATATGGTTCTCAGCTCCACAATGAAAAATATACCTTGAAATATTAAAATCCAGCTGCTTCCAAAATGGAAAAAAAATCCAAAACAACCAACCACAGGACAGCTGCAACAGAAATTGCCTTGGTGAAATGATACTAACTAGAAGCAACTCAGAAAGTAACTAATATTTTAGAGCTCAGTCAGCAAAATGCCCAGCACTTTCCAAAAGTAGCTTCTACATTCATAAAAGTCCACCCAAGTTGGAGCTACTATGTCAGTCATGCTGTTTCTTTCTGGATGCATTAACAGCCAGTGTTGAGGACTGTGGAAGTAAGTGATCTGCAGAATGTGTTTGAGTGGGAAGTGGGCAGGCATATAGACCAGTCTGAGTCAGTTTCCTAGTTTCAGATCCCATGCAGCCAAAAAAGAGGGAAAACACTATTTCTCAAGATATGCCCCAAGCATTTTCACATTTTAAAATAATTACCTAGGAATGTTGCACCTTGTTCACACACTGTAAATAAATTACGTACATAAAGAGGAATTTAAGAATAAATAAAAACAAATTTATAAAGGATATGAGGTATCGCAAAGAGCTGAGCAAACACGTGGAATGATGATCCCCAGGCAATCTGCCAGGGAGCAATGTATGTCATGATGAACTGCAACTTCTGCAGCAGGTCCCACAGCTGGAAAAAAAAAAAAAAAAGATGAAAAAAAAACAGAAAAAAATGGTGAATTTTTAGGCACTGAGTTTCAATACTAATATCTGAAAGTGACACACTTTCTAGAACTGTGCCCTAGAATGAACACGAGATAAATTATATTGCATTATTAACTTCTGTGGGCATTAAGGTCTTACTTTAGTAAAGCACAACAGTATATTCTAAATTTGAAATTCAAACTTAAAATGAGGTACGTTTTTAACCACCATACTGAGGTTGTTCCCAGATTACCTTTCTTCAAAAGTATGTCTGCTTTAATTAGAAAGTGGGAAAACAGGTTCTGATATTTGCTGCATATATCACACGGCCACTCACACAGCTACAGGAGGAGACTCCAGGAGAAAGCTGATACAGCAAACAGAAGAAGCTCAATGTACGACTCACACAGCTCTGCTCATGGAAGTCAGACATTTCTCAATAACACAACATTTTCATTTGTTGAATCAATGGGAGAAGCCATCACTACATAAGCATTATGCTTGGCATTAACCATGAACTGTAGCTGCATTTTCAAGATCAAACCATCCCAACAACAAAATGTTGCATTAACAGCAATTTTTATTGTTGTGCGGTACCAACTGAGAAACACTGTGATTTACTTTTGCTTTCTGTAAAATCTGGTGCTGCAACTAGCAGCTTCCAATTCAAGAATTATGTGTACTTATGCCCTACAATGCAATTTTTTTTCTTGCCAGGTCTCTTGGCATCAGCCCAGAACAGATCTTCTGTCTTGTCTGCACTGGACCATCAGACTCATATTACAGAATAGGTTCCTGACAAACTGTCAGGGTAGATTTGGCAATCAATAGACATTAGTGCTCAACACATACACAAGCTGACAGTGAAACAGGAGTATGTGCAGTATTTCACGTTATGCAATACTTCATGCTCATATACCAAATATATGTTACGTTTCCTATAGTAAATTTTTACTTCACTTAATGGAAAACAAGATATTGCCAATATCCTCAAAGACACTGCGGCTATATCAATACTCACATAATAAATGCTTTCAGAGAATGTTCCCAGGCACTGGTAATGTGTATGGTCTTAAACTGTTAGAAAGGTCACTGGAAAGGTTTTGATCTGGGCCAGCTAGCACTCTTCCAAGCAATCCCCAGTTATCCTTTCAAATGAAAACCCTCCATGGTCAGTTTCCAGGTTGCAATTCCATATCTCCACCCTCTCCAGCGTATTAGGCTGGGAGAGTTAATTAGCATGGATAAAACCTTCCCCACGACAGCTGGCCTCGGGGACAGAGCACGGTGCTAAGGACAATTGATTTACTAGTATGCTGACAGTCAGATAAGATACACCTTCACTGGCTAGCTCATTTCATCTGTCCTTAAGTTACCACCCCCAAAGTAACACCTGACCACCTGTATCCACATCAGCAATGCACTAACAAGATGTTTCATTCAGCTTCTCTATGAATATTTGAAAATAATTGCAAATTAATTGAGAGGGAGGTAAGAATGACTGGTAGCATTGATATGTTTTGGTCTTTGTACTACCAAATGATCACAGAAGCAGCCACTAACTCCAGTTATAACAGTCCCATGGTAACACCAGTTGCAACTGATAAACCTTCCAGCTGAGATGCAAGCAGTACTTCCAATGTTTTCTGTGCTTTGGCATGACTGAAATCAGGAGCATTATGCAAAATGCAGATTATGTTATCTTTTCGCAGGCACACTATTTAAAACCAGAAAATCCCTGATAAAAACAAGCTGTTATGATCTCTTCAAGGCACATCCAGGTTATCCCATCTTAGTTTGAGAAATTCAATCTTGTCAACTTTGTTTTCTCTCAAAAATACCACATGTGATTTAAAAACTACAACATTAGATAAAATAGCCAAGTAAAACTGAACTGAAACTAGAACCGACTTCTATTTATCTGAAGCCTGTTTAGCAGGTTGTGAGGTTTGTTTTGTCTTAATTTTTATTCCTCTGAAATGTCTAAATGAACATCTGGGAGAAAAATTTTATCTGCTAAACGATTTAAGTGAAGGGCTGAGAAAGCTAATGACTCATATCTGAGACCTCTAAAATGCAAAACTGCAGCACAACCCAGGAAAGTTCTGCCTGTTACAGATTGAAATCACAAAGCCATAAATTACACCAGCTGTGCTCAAAGCTCAGGGTTCATCAAAAGGTTTCCAAATCTCACATAAAATTCAGATTTTGCATTTGTGAGGAAACCAAATCCAGGAGGAGGCCCTTCTGGATTCCTTGTTCCGTTACATCTTTTTAATAATTCTTTAATATTTACACATTCTTGCAAAACAGGCCATGGAGCTCAAGTTCCTTCTAACTGCTGCTAACAAGTTGCTTCTAACAAGTCCTGCTGCTTCTACATTCACCACTGCTTGAACTTGCTGTTCTTTCTTTCAACACTTGCCTCTCAGCTAATGTTTCTGCAAGACAGGCAACGGAGCTCATTTCCCTTTACAAGAACATGAACGAAAAAAGAATGCTGCAGTGAACCTCTCCTTGGTTTATGAAAGTCTTACACACTGCACCTAAAGGCCTGGAAATGTGTGATTTTCAAGATACTGCTTGCATTAAGAGCTGTCAAGTGCCTCTGTTAGCTCTTAAATTACTGCTTCCAAGGCATGTTCTGCAAAGCACCTTAAGGGTAACAAGCCATTAGCATTTTATGTATCTAACTATATTTGCTAAAGGATGATGCCACCTAGCAACTATAATGTAGAGATTTAGGAAGGTGGGGACTTGAATTTACATTTTCTCTTTCTCATTTTGCTAGAACCATCTGAAAAAAACTCAAATATTTCTTGTTGTCCATTCTTTCTCTGATATCTGATATAGGAACTCCAAGGATTCACAAAGTACTAATGCTTTTCCCACAGAAATAAACTGAAGCTGCTAAAAATCGCCTTCCTAGATCGGAGGAAGCTGATCCTCAGAAACTGTCATTCTTCTATTTCAACTACAAATAACTGCATTTCAGCCTTCAGTAATCATGACTTACTAGCTTAAGAGGAAAACCTTCAACATCTTTTTCAAATTCTCAGAAACAACACAGAATTAAGAAAGGGCTGAGAAAGCCAAAGACCATTTGGAGTTGAATCTAGTGAGGAAAGTGAAAGGCAACAGAAAGGACTTCTACAGGTGTATCAGCAGCAAAACACAGACTGGGGAAAAAAACCATGGACATGGTACTGAACAGGGAAGGGGACCTGGTGACAACACGCATGGAGAAGGCTGAGGTGCTCAATGCTTTCTTTGCCTTGGTCTTTACTGGTAAGCTTTCAGGAATGACAGGCCCCTGAGACCTGTGGGAAAGCATGGAGAAATTAAGACACTTAGAAAGTAGTGAAGGATGGATTAAGGGTACATTTAATCAAACTAGACTAAAACATTTCTATGTGACCTGATGGGATACTGCATCCCTTCTGTGATGTTGTGAAATATGTACTTTATCCTCAGTAAAGTTTTGTTTGAACAAGGGTAACTTGCTCCTGAGGGTGAGAGACATATTTTTTAACAGTGCTAGATACAGAGGGGAAACCTTCCCATCTGAAGTCAAAGTGTAAAATAAAAAAATAAATCTGTGCCAAGTTTTAACCCTCTCTTTATAACAGTTGCCTTGAACATGTATAAAAGATTAATTTTTCATGAAGACTTCTGAATCCCAGGTTAGGATGATTTATAAAAGAATATTTTTATGAATCCTTCTTAGATCTTCAATGCTTTCTACAATTCACTAAGCAGAAAATGATTTATTATTTAGCGGACAAATTTCCAATATTGCTAGATATCTTTACTCATATGACAGTTTTACAGAGTCAACAGTTTTCAAGTCTTTGATAAAGACTTTAAATTATCAGTATATGCAGTGACTTTAAACCAGCACATCCCCACTACTGTCAAGTGAAAGTGCAGAACGTGCATGTGTCTTTCATAATTATTTTATTTCGACACACACATTTTATCATCTTAATCATCCTTAAGCCTTCAATGAGTTCTGAAGCCTCTACAGATCTCTGGCACATAAGCTGGTATTCTGTATAAACAAAGCAAAGGTAAAGACTTATCTTATCAAGACTCCTTTTAAATCTGGTTATTTTCACTGAACCAAATTTAAGTAACATTACCAACAAGAAGTTAATGGAAATAGGTTACACACACTAAAAAATATTTTGGGAGTCAGAAACATCAGTAAAATGTGATCTCCTTTTCTCAGCTGGGTAGATTTCAATAAACTAGGCAGAGATTAATATCTGAATTTAAATTACACTGAATGTGAGAAGGAGACTATGCAATGCTTTCAGCTTTTGGCAGCCTTTCTATCTGCTTAGCATCTGTTGGGACTCTGTGGGCAGACTCCTTGGCAATACTGGGTCTAAATAATGCATAAACATTAACATTTTCTTGCTAAACTTGAATTTTGTTGTGTTTTATAAAAAGGATATGTATGAATTGGTTTTAAACAAAAATAACTTTCATATACGTACTACTACATGCTCTATGTACAACACAAAATCAAGAGATTAAAAAAGTTAAATGCAGAAAAAAATTATTTTGCACTTTGAATGGGTATTCCTTTATATTTCTGTAGATTCCAAGAACTTGAGACGGATTTGAAATCAGCCTCTCAGATGCTAGCAGGGTATTCAGTCAAGCTAATTCTGGTCAGTTGGTAGGTCCAGGTCTTAGAAGCAAATTCTAACACCTACTGGTAATTTCTTCTTTTTTTTTTTTCCTTTGTATGTCAATAAAAATTAAAATACATTAAGAGGCAAAAGTTGTGAGCATGTATGTATTTATGGATATGAAAATAAACTTAAGTGGAATAATTTTATTCTAGTTCACAGCATTGCTTTGCAAATAACTGACTTTCTGTTTTTTATTTAATGCCATTTAAAACAAACTTTTCATATGAAATCCTACAAAACAAGATTTACTGGAAATATTAAAGGTTTTTAATGCTTATGTCTTAAGTTACTGTGATACTCTATTGGTGCATTTGAACAGCTCTATGTTTGAATCTACCATAAATACTTTCCAGCCTGTTTTTATTTGCATCTGCTTACAGACATTTGAAGTCTTTATATTATGGGATTTCAAGATCATTGTCTAATGCAACATATATAAGAGGATCAAAATACAATCAGTCCAAGGCTACGACATCAAACCTTGGAGGAATATATTCCTGAAACACAGTGTTCAGCACTTAACAATGACAGTGAACAAAACAGGCATGTTTTAAACAGTTTGAGTAATAAGCCTCAGAAGCCTTACATTTGAAGTAGAATGTTAACCATCAGGCAGAAGTAAGTATGACTAGGATTATGACAATAAGGTGATGAGAAAACCTAACAGCCCTGGATCTGCCCATGGCAGAGGCTGCTTCTTCTAACATTGTTAGCTGACAGAAAGAGCACAGGGAAGGAGCCTGTGGTACTGTAAAAACTGATTCCTGTATCTCCCAAGGTGGGAAAAGAGGACAAGAATCAGCTTAATTTACAGAGGGCCAGAAAAACAGATCAGTTATGAGTTGAACTTATCCAGCCTCTTCAGTAAAGCTGTCATAGGCATGGCTCCTGAAAAGACTGTATCTTCCCAGAAATCTCCATTACTATGAGTAGACATAAAAAATGCACAAAGTTGTGTGCTGAAGCACCAGATACACAAGATTTGTCTTTCACTGTCTGCATCAACAGATATTGATCACATCTGTGCCAGTATGAAAGTAGAAGAATATAGTCCTCAGTGCGTAGTGAGTTAGACGTTAGACTGAACCAAGGGAGTGATGTCCATCTCCCTGCACCCCGAGCCCACCTGTCCCATTCCAAAGGAAAAAAACACACCAAAAAAACAAAGAAAGAAAATGCAATTTGGGAATAGTGTCACAAATGAAGTCTGACAACAAGGTCAGTGATGAAAGGCTGAATGAAAAAAATCAATTAAACCATTTCTCCAACATTAAAAATAAACATGAACTGTACAGTGATCAGGAGAGTTAAGAAGTCTATGCAAAATACCACTGGGATTATCCCGTCAAATATCAGACGTAGCCTTGGGTATTTTACTCAGCAGAAAGTGTCTTAACAGGCTTTATATGCCAGATATCAGAAGCTGAGGAAACAGCTGTGAGCCAAGAAGGTGAAGCTGATTAAGACATTGGATTTCAGTATACACGAATGGCAAGGAATGGATTAAAATATGAATTAACAACTTAGTGCCAGAAGCTTTGAAGTGAAACATCAGATTTAGAGAAGGATGAAAAATCAGAAAGGGACAGGAAAAAGAGTGAGGCTTTTGTAGCACCTAAATCAATCAATGACACATGCCAACTAACCAAGAGTTTTACTGCCACAAAGGCAATAAAAAGATGCAGTAGGTTAATTGACTTCAACAAAGCACCAAGAAGGTCAGTGCGCTTGGGAGCACTTCCTCATAAAATGAAGGAAAATAAGATGACATGCATTTCTTTCCTGTCCAAGGAATTGTGTTGAATGTTGAAAGTTAAGCCTGATCAGCACAGGTTTGTCAGGTTGTTACAAACTGACTGTCTTAGCTGGAGTTACTTTGACATAAAGATCATCTTTCATAAATGTGTGACATTGGATACTGTGCAGAAAGAAATATACAGAAAGAGAACAATTATTGTAAAAGAATAAAAATGCAGATTCCTTATTAGCTGGAAAATGTATTCTGGGAAAGAACAAAAAATATCAGACAGGGAAATTGTATTCTTAAGTGAGCTCAGCAGGGGTAAGAGTACTTAGGCAAATGAATTCAGTGTTAATGAAGGCAAATTTAACAAGCTCTGGTTCTTTAATTATTTTGCCTTATGCATGAAGACAAATTCAGAACCCTCAGAGGACTTGACTATAAGAAAATATAAGGTGATTTCATATTTTAGTATTGCTAATTAGTACATCCACACACACAAATTAAGAGGCCATTAAACTGCCTACCAATAACATACAAGACACTGAAAGTGACAAGAAGTTGTAGTCCTATACATTAGAGGGTTAATGACACTGGGTCTTGCCATTCCCATCAGGATCTACATAGTAGATAAGTGTGTAAGCTAGCGGTGACTCTTTAGGAGGAAGGAAGAAGCTACACAGATTTGGCAAAAATGCATATCAAAGCCAGGTATCACTTCTCAGTTGAAAGAGTTGCTGGTATAAAACATGGTTTACCATGGTTTGGCATACAGGAATCTCCAACATGCTGTTGGTTGCTTCCAGCAGAGAACAGACTGACAAAAAAAAAAAAAAACACCAGATTTTGTAGTAGCCAAGACCATACTACGGCCAGAAGCCTCCACACTCACACTACCAAGTTTTTTTGCTGTCTTTGCTGATAAAGTTCAACATCAGCACTGCTTGAGGTGCCAAAAGTGGTTCAGGGAGATATTATGACCCCTCTCCACCAGCACGATTTAGAGCATGTTCATAGACTGGATGAGAAGCTGCATCTTTAAGAGAAAGAGTTGGGGACAAGCCTTGCCCTGAGCAGCTCTGTTAACACTCAGCCAGTTCCAAACTGGTATCTTCAATGGTTTGAATGATTTGTATTGATTCCTACTTCACACTTAACAACACCTGCTCATTCTTGACTTGAACAGTTGTCATTTCAGACATCCTTTAAAAGCAGCTCACACATCTGCCAAGAAGGGCAGTACTAGTAACTTTCCTTTTTTTTTGTCTTTAAAATAATACCGAAGAAAGATGGACTTGATGAGCTATGACATGTACTTAACCAACCATATGCTCTCCCTCTCACCTACGTGGTGCATATGTTCCTTTTTCCTTAGTTAAGTATTATGTCAGTAGATATCAGAAGGGTGGAAGAAAGGTCCATCTTTTCATCTTTCCCAAATAGTGTAGTCTTTCCATGCTTCCCAAATGGTTAATATTCCCACATTTTTTATCCTATTACAGAAAAAGTCTTCCATTTTTTTCTACTGTTAGAAGTCTGGGAAGAAATCTCCTAAGTCCTGTTACATAGTCTTTGCTCTGCGTGTGAAGAATATACTCTCAGCTATTTGTGGGTTTCCGGTTTCAACTAATATGAGCAATCTTATTAACCTTTGCACTGGCATCATCTCTGAAAAAGTCCAGAAAGAACAACTGGCTCATTTAAAGTTTACATGGAATCATGTAGACCAAGACCAGGCTGTCTTGATTTTCCAGTTTGATTTCCTGTAAAGCATTACACCCACAATGTTTGAATGAGCAATCACATAATTTTAAAAGGCCACTCAACTGTGATTTAAAAATACAGACAATGGGAGTTTTGAAAAGAAGAATCACAGGCCAAAGCCAAGGAGACAAAATGGGATGGCTACATGGAAAGTCTTAGCATAAGAAAGATGGAGAAATCCTGTTCCACTTCAACTGAAAGCTGCAATCATTCTTAAAAATAATTAAGAAAGTATTTTCTAAATGTTTCTCTTGCTGCCTTCCCAAAGTAATGTGAAAGCCAAACAGCACACTCTGTATAGCCATAATTAACGTTTAGCATTAAGTTATTGCATTCCGCAACTTGTCAAAATGTAAACTGCTCAGGATTTTTAAAAAAGAAGTGAAGAAACCATGTTGCATTAAAAAGTCCTATGATGTTAAAAAGACCAGAAAACTCAGGTTGATAAAAAAAAAACCAACAAAATTCCCAGGAACAGAACTGATTAGACTCACTTGTTCTCTGTGTTACCCCAGCGTGGGTGGCTTGTCTATTTGCAAACAGAGATAAAAATCTGTAAGCAGCAGTTTGGATTTCCATGCCTCAACTTGCTCAGGAAGCAATATTCTCATTTGGAGCTTCTGATTGGACTAAATTACATTAAATCAACAGCACAATGGGGAAAATGAGGAGTGCACAATCAGTGAGATATTCAGAAATATTCTACTCAACATTATTAGCAAAGTTTTATTCAACAGAACCTGCTGCAAGAGTCACTAGTGCAGTTGTAAATGTCTGTTGAATTTAAATGCCTTCTTCCCTAGTGCCTGACAGAAGAAAATAAATGCTTACTACCACCTTTGAGAGCATGCAAATATTTCTTTTGTGGAGTAACCATGCTTAAAAATTACCATCACTATGACTAAGTCAGAGTACTTCGAATGTTCCCCAATCCAGTGGTGGTAAGATGACACTTTCAATGAGTTAACAGAAATTAGCCATGACTGTGTAGTAAGTTCTGAATAGCCAAAGGTGATGGTAATAGAAACTAGTTCAGGTTTAGTTTTTTTTTTAAATTGTTGCAAACATAAAAATAACTGAACTACAGAGGGACAGAATCTGTAAAGGCTCATAAAGCTTTTAGGAAGAGAGGTGGACGCTGCTTGCTTAAGGCCTATACTATGGAATAAACACACCACCTTTATCCTTAAGTGACCATATCCTTCCACAATATCGAGATGATAAAAGCTCAGACCTTAATTATAGTAAAGAAAACATGCCCTTTATGATCTGAAATTAATAGGACTTTAATTTCTATCATCTGCAATGCTATTTTTCAGGTTGTCTTTAATAAGCGCCGTGTAACTGTGCATTTTTTTTGTAATATAAATTATTCAATTATTTCATTTCTATTTTTTTAATGGAACAAGGACAAGTCCACTTGATGAACTAATGACTAAATTTCAGGTATCAGATATGAAGATGACAGATCAATGCTAAAACTACACTTTCAAAATATGTCTGTAGTGTATGTAAGCTTCCAGCCTAGTAGAGTAGTAGTTATTCTAGCAAATCTCTCTGGTTAATTTGGTATTATCTCCTTCATATTGCAACCACTGGTGTTTCTAGTGTAAACAGTAGCTTCAAACTATCCAATCAACCCCCCCAAAAAAACCACTGAAAAGCCTTTACATCTCACTCTTCCAAGAACATGCAATAATCCACACTAGTATTTTGTAATATGCTCACAAGGTCAACATTTTCAAAAGAATTAATGAATATAAATACTTCAAATTCTGGGATGCTAATTTTTTTATCCTGTAAAGAAGTTTTTTGAGAATCAGTTTTAGGACTAAGTGGTTATTCAGACATTGGATGTTCACTGCTGCACATCACTGACAATCTTCTCTGGACATAGAAACACACTCATTATTCTAGGAAGCAACAAATACTGAAACTGCCATAATGCTACCATTCTCTGCATCACTCACTGCTCATCTTTCACTCCAAGGTAAGAAGCTTAAAAAATTACTCTAACCCTATTTTAGGATCAAAGAGCATAGGGTAGGGGTTCTTTTTAGAGCAGGGCTTTGTATCTCTTCTGCCCTCCATTCCCAACCCTTGCCTCCTCACCCTAGCAGAGAGAAAGCAGAACAGGTCTGATGGTTGAAGGCTTGAAGCAGGTGAAGCCACAACTGGAGCATGGTCCAAAAGTTCAGAGAAAAGAAATAGTCCAAAGGTCCCTCATTGAGTTGTTGCAATTCCCCCTTCTCCTCCTCCCATACAGCAGCACAGAAATAAACAAGGAAAAGCACTTAAGTTCTGCTTCACTCTTTTCCTGAATGACTGGGAACTCCCAATGTAACACCAACGAATGGGGCCTTTCCTTATGAAGCCTGAAACTTCCCTGTCTTTCTGCTCTCAGAAACTAAGTGGTGCTAGCTAGGTCACATACATGTTTTAAAAAAAGAAACTAAGGAAACAAGCCTGACAAAGAAACCCCAACAATAAAAACAAACACCTCACCAGAGTTACCCCTGGACAAACTGTACCATATGTTATGGCAATCAGGAAACAAGTTTAAAACCAAAACAAAATACATAATAATT